>VXBR01006731.1:26550-118674 GCA_013400215.1 Cisticola juncidis
TTTTTTTTTTTTTTTTTTAGTGAAATTTAAAGGGCATAGGAAGGCATTTGTTTTTGAAGGGATGTCATGGGGGGGTCAGCCTCAGTTCTGGTTTGCAAGAGCAGATGAGCTATGTGGAGTGGCTGATTCATTTCAAACTGTTTTAAGACACTACTGCAGACTTTGTGAAACACACAGTGCATCCAGATACAGTATCTTGAGTATCAGTAGCTGTGTGAGAAGTGTAAATCCATCTTATTTCTTGACATAGGTCTCAGTGTAGTTCTTAGATGTGTTTAATTTTTCTTAAGTATTGATGAGAACACTCAGTTATGAAGGGTGTTTTTTTTTTGTCACAGAACTTTTTTTCCCTAAGATTTCTAATCCACTCTTTTGATAGAAGAAGCATCATTTTTATTTCCTCTTGATAATTAAATATTCTTTAAAAAAACCATCCAGTGGAATTTCAGCTGTATAGTTTGAGGTAATGTATTTGGTTTGCATTGCAGTGATGCACACTAAAAATAAAATAAACATTAAATATTAATGTAGCTTGTTGCACATGTCGGATCTGAACCATTTGAAACTGCAGACTTCTCTAGGTTACTTGTAGAACTCCGAGGGGCACTCAGAGATCGTTATATTTGCCAACATGGGAAATGTGTTTAAACTGGTGAAGGAATGGATGCTGGCTAAACTTTCTATACTCTTTTATATTGTGAAATTTTATTAGATGTGAGTGTAGGACAGCTTTCAGAATGTATCTTTAAAAAGTCATATTTTGCATCTAAATAGAAAATAGACATATAAAACATTTGAAAGAGAAAATCTTCAGTTTCACAAATTAGTTCATTATACACATTCTGCAGTGTATTTGCATATTTTGTAGTGCTGTGTTGTGTCTGTGTAATTTAAATCTAATTTACTAAGCAGTTTGATCTAGCTTTAGTTGATCTTGGAAAATACCATCTCAGTACAAATTTGTCACACATGCTTTGCATGAATTTAAACTGTATGAACTGTCATTGTTCATCTAGAGTGATTGTCCATCTGTTATCTTTTGAATAGAGTCCTTTTTATGTGTAAAGAATGACAGTATTAAACTTGGATTTCTTTTTGTAATGGGTTTTGAATAAAAAGAGCCCTCACAGCAAAACCCAAACTTGTAGAAGGAAGTTTGTGGAAGGATCAAAGCAACAGACAGCCAATGATTTTTTTCTTCAGTGCTATCAATTGCTTGCTGTACTCTCCAACAAATGTTTCAGGCTTAATTTGTGAGGGAAAAAATGGTCTAAATCTAATTGTCTCTAAAGGAAACTCCTTCTAAAGATTCTAATGACAACTCAACTGACCTATGATATTTTGGCAGACTGGAGAAGAAGGAGTGCAGTGGTGTCTGAATTAGCACCTGAATGCCTAAAAACCTGAGAAAGGTAACTGGCGTTTTACAGAATGTTAATCAATTCGAGTTTAGCTTCTAAGTTGGTTCAGAATCACTTGTACTTGAAAGTGAAAGCTCAGCATCTTCACAGAACTATGTGCAAACATACTAGGTTTTTAAAACCTTCATTCTTCTTATCATAGTTAGCCTCAACTTTCTAACAGTTGTAATTGTCCACAGAAAACATTTCAAGATAAATGCATTATCAGGTTTTGAAATTTTCTTATTTTTGTAAATACTAAGACCTGGGGGGCAAAATAAGGGCTATATTGTGGATTAAGTGAAATATCTCAAGGCTGTGCTTTTCTGATAACTGAACCTGAAGTGACCTTTCTCAGACACAATTACAGAGCTGTATGTTTTTCCTTTAATTTCATCAGGGGTTTAATTAGTATACAAATAAAACTTCCCTTATCTTCCTTTCTACCTAATTGGCTTGTCTTTGCTTATATATGAAGAATGTGAAAATGGGCTGTAATTAGGGTGACCGTGTTAACCTTTTTTTCTCAAATGTACTGTTGCCTAAAGGCCTCAAAGCCTAAAACCAGTGCTTTGGATTATTGCTTTGCAATCACTATGGCTCTCCCATAGGTTTTCTCATGAGCAGAAGGGCTTTGGGTGCTGCAGGTTCCCACTGCTTAACGGGATCTTCATTCTTCTCCCCACTAAATGTTTATTGATTATCTCACTGCTCCACACTCAGCCTCCAACAACTTAATATCAGGTGACAGTCAGGAGAGTTCTCCAAGTAATTAGAGTGGAGCATTGAGGGAACAATTAGGAGCAGAGTTATTAAACTTGATTTATCCTATTCTCTCCTGAACACTTTCTTGGATATCAGAACATCACACTTTCACAATCTACCCTAGCTGAGAAATTAGTGGCTAACCTGCTGCTTATCATTGTTGCCTTGCTGCCTTGAGGCACACCCTCTTGGTTTCAGTCACTCAGCTGGAAATATTAGAGTCCATAAAGTTTATCAAGGGTTTTAATTAGATCAATCTGAAGAAGCAAAAAAAGAGGCTTACCAGCCATTATTTTATAATACACCACACTGTATTTGAACATTTCCACGGCTTCACTTTAACCCACAGTAGCAAGAAGCTTCAAATAATGGTTGAAACTGCTTTTGGAGTGCTAAAAATCAGTTTCTATTTTGCTTAGATTTTGTAATATTACTAGTAGATAAAGTCTGAATTCTTTAGAGATTTCTGTAAATAATGGGGTTCCTTTCGAATATAATAGACCAGCTTTTCAGTGAGATACTTGATTTAACCATTTCTGTATTGCTTCATTACCAGCTAGCATGCATTGCTGATCATGCCCCTTAAAAAGTTTGGCCTGCTATTGCCTCATTAATAGTCATGGGCTTGCAATGAGTAACCTAGATTAGTTTGCAGCTCACAGATTTTAACTAGTGGGTCTTTTTACTGTTTGTGGTCAGTAATTAAAGAATTATGTGGAAGCTGACAAGTCTTCGACCCCTGCAGATGCATAGCTATAATAAAAATGAAATAAATACATATAATGTTCCTATTATCCTGTCCTTCTCTACTCTTTTAGACTGCTAGGATCTTGGGGCCAAAATCCATTTAACAACATCTCCATCAAAAATTTCTTGCATCAAAATAGTAGTAGAAACTTCTTAAAACCAGGTTTTTCAGGAAGGTGGGAAACTGGGTTGGATCAAAGAGTAGTAACAGAGACCTTGTTCTGTGTTGAAATATAATCTATTTTTCAGAAGTGGGAGAATATGGGTGGGGGGTTACTTGATTTGGTTTTCAGAACTCTTTCCTCAATGTTGAAAGCAAACAGTAAACACAAAAATTGGAAGAAGATAATGCTCTTTTCTTTCTTTCTTTCTTTCTTTCTTTTTTTTTTTAATTGGAGATGGATCCTCTTATCCATGCTAACTCACATTTAGGTTCGAATAAAAAATTTCAGAAATAAAATTTCTGAAAATCCAATAATTCACAGAATCATCTGTTTAGACAGGGCTTTGATAGCTGCCAAAGACTTTAGGGTATAATTTTTGAAAGCAAGACTCCTGGTTTTGAATATCCTTGTGCAGTGGATGGATTCTATCACTGTATTTATCTTTTCTTAGGGGAAATATATGAATTGTTTATTGAAAATAAGGACATAAGAGTAAAAACAGAATTATTCAACCTGGAGTAATTTGAGAATTCTCTTCAATATTTAGAATCTATCAGCTATGTGTAAAAGAATGTTTATAACCACCTATCATAGTTTCTTTATAAAAAGGCAATTAACAGCTGTAAGTAAAATGTAGCATGTACCAAATTACGAAATCAAATTATTAATACTCCAGTCTATAAATGTATTGATTTATCCCAGCAGAAAGGAGTAGCAAACAGACATGTTCTGTATTAATTAGTCCTGTGTGCTATTTTTCATCTGTTGGATTAATCTGAATTGATGAAAGCATGTTGTGTTAATTCTAAGCTAGAGAGAAATGTTTAAAAAATACACATACTATTTGCATATTGGGAAACTAATGTTAATATAGTGAAAGCAGCATAAAATAGATTGTATTTGATGCACTAACATAGAATATGAGATTATTTATTCTATTGAAATTTCTGAACAGTGCAGAATATTTAAATAAATGCTCCTGTGTTTATCCCCTTCCTTTGTGAATTTGCTTCTTTAATGTTTATTTTAAAATAAGTTTTGAGAATATTCTGTGTTCTTTAAAGTTTACTCTTGATTATTTCCTTCATGTGTAGATCTGGTCTTTGTAAATATAGTATTTGTAGCATACTGTATGTCCCTGCTTGATCAAAAAATCATTTTATTTTATGAATATATTTGTACACAGTCAATATATTAAAAAATGGGGGGTTCTGAGTTGGTAATGTTTTTGCTAGAGAATTCATAAAACCTTAGTGTGCAATGGTCCAAATCTACTACACAGTCAGTCTGTTTTCCACTTTGTTTAATAGCCTATGGCATAAACTGAAGTTAATTATTTGGGCTGACAAGTAACTCTGCTTTCTGTCTGCTTGCAGAGTCTCTCCGAGGCAACGGTGGAGCTGAGAAGAAGAGATCGATTTCTGCATCAGCAAAATAGACTTCTTACCCAGCTGGAGCAGGACAAGCGTCGACTGAGCAAGAGCATCCATGATGCAGAGAGTGCCCTCTGCATGGCAGCAAAGTGAGCACTGAGACCTTGGGGAGATCACTTAAAACGGATAAAAGATCAATTCCTACTTTCATGCACAGGGTTTTAGCCTTGACTAATGTAATGCTAGAAAACAAAAGTACATCTGCCTCTCTTTGAAATTCAGTGGTAGTCTTCGAAAAAGAAAACTGTTAGTTCAAGATACTACATGTTATGTTTTCTGTAGTTATCCCATAATAGTACTACAAATTCTTGGTCCAAAATGTGTAAGCATTTAGTCTGCCAGTTACCGTACTGATTTGACAACATCTCTTTGGTAGTTCCTTCACATTGATTTTGTTTAAGAAATGATTGTTCTAAAGAGGCTGAAACCCATTTTGGACCTAGGCTTATCTGTGGAATAGTATAGATATTTCTGCTGATTTCAGAGAGTTTTGGATTTAGATGTAAGCCCCATGTCTTTTTATACTGTAACTTGAAGAGTGGAAGGAAATGTTCAGGGACCATTTTTGAAAGTATTGGTAGTCAAAAGCTGTTCCATTGACTTGAATGAGATTATTACTAACCTCTTAGAGTTATATAGTCAGATAAAATTATAAATCCTTTCAGACTTTGTTATCTTGTACTGTTGCAGTAGTATGCACTTTGAATATTATTGGTCCATGGCCAAGATTTTAAAAAATTTCAATTTAAAATTAAAATTTCTCATTATACTTGGGGTAGATTTGACCTATTAAGAACAATAGCTTAGAAGCTTTAAGGGGCTTATGCAAAAGCAAAATAATGTATTAATATAGTTATCAGTGACATGTTTAATAAGCTAATTAAAATGACAAATATTATTTTATATAAGTGTATCAAATCAGATTATGACCCAAAGAGGGATGTGTCCTTAAAAACCTTCTCCTTTTCACCCGCCTCACCCTATTTTATGTACTACAGTAAGGATCATTCCCTATGGCTGTTCTTTTATTCCAAAAGGTTTTTTTTAAATATGAAAACTCCCAAACCAGTCATTGTTCTTCCAACTCTTCATAACAAGTGCAAGCGTCATTTTCTTCCTTTGGAATGTAAGCAAAGTAGGCAAACAGACTTTGGTCTTATCTGAAAAATCTTAATATGTATTCCATGACCTAAGTGATTGCAGGCAATGCATGAGTGTCTTTCAATTTCTTTCCTAAATTTTTTAAGAGCTTGGGACAGCAAGATGTTCTGAGAATGGCTATCTTGATTTTCTTTTAGTCGTAGCTAGCAGTTCTTTCTACTTTCCTCCTGAGTAAGAAGCAATATTAATAGAAGTATCTGAAACAGTGAACCTGACAAAAACACAGTAGTTTTTTGGTAATTTCTCTGTGTTGTGGTTTAACTCCAGCCAGCAACTAAGTACCGTGTGAATCTAATCCAAAGAAAGGCGGGATCCTGAAAAAAGAAAAGTCTATGTGGCTTTATTAAGAATGTAAAAGCCAGTTCTACTCTTCTGGCCACCTTCCTGTATTTTCTGTTAAGATAGCATGAATCAAGACATGATAAAGTAGCCATTATTTCATGGGGAAGAATGCCATGATTTTGACTGGAGAAGAAGAGGCTGAGAAAAAGACCTTAATTGCTCTCTATAGCTACCTGAAAGGAGGTTGTAGTGAAGAGAGGCTTGGTCTGTTCTCCTAATTAACAAGTGATAGGACAAGAGGAAATGGCCTCAGGTTGTACCAAGAGAGGTTCATATTGGATTTTAGGAAAATATTCTCTCCTGAAAGAGTCATCATGCATTGGAACAAGCTGCCCAGGGAAATCGTAGAGTCTGGAGGTATTTAAAAGATATCCAGAAGTGGCCCTTGGGGACACAGTTTAGTGGTGGACTGGGCAGTGCTCAGATGATTGTTAGACTCAGTGATCTTAAGGGATTTTTCCAACCTAAGTCATACTGATTCTATGGATTCTGGTTTAAGTATTGTGAAAGCTCAACCAAAATATACACATAGTTGGCAAAATAAGAGACTCCTGGAATACTGAAGTGCATTAGCTTTTCTAATTTTATGCCTTGGATTCCATTTGACTTCCTATGGTGTTTTGTTAGTCATGCTGTTCTTTCTCCTTCGTCATGTAGTGTTGTGCAACTTCAGTTCTACTTCTGTCAATCATAAGTTGAGGCCGAGATTTTTCATGACAGCACAGCTGATGAGAGCTGTCTTTCTTACTAAATCCCTAATCTACAGAAGGGCATTAGGGAATTGTTTCATTCTCCAAACCTCCCTATTGTAAGGATAGAATCCTTGGCTGGACTTTTGGAAATGTACGAGAATGTATTCTCTTCCAGCTTGAAGACTCCATTCAACATGCCTTTTACATCTAAAACTCTCCAAGAACACAATAACTGTTCATTAATATGCCATAATTACAGCTAGCTTAATTGATAGCAGAACAGAAGCAAATTTCACCTGAAAATATGCCAAATAGTGGTACATGAACTAATTTTTGCATATATAAAGGATATAAAGAATATAAAAAGGAGAGGCAAAAAAGAATACTTTGAGTTATCAACAATTATTTGAAAACACATGATAGTTAAAAAGTAACAGAAAATTAATTTCTAAATCAGGTGAGTTTCAGTTCCATGATCTACCTCTTTCTTTTCTCTTGTAATAGAGAAAGAGAATTGATCATTAGTCATATGAAAGCTGTAGAAGACACTCTTCATAAGGTAAGAATTTAAATTGATTCCTCTGATTGCTATTTCTAAACATATCAAAGTTTTACCACTGCTTTTGCTCAGGAGAGGAGAGGAGTAGAAATTGTAAGGTGGCTTCCTTTTCTTACTTTCCATTAACTTATTTTATCCTAAAGAACTGTTCATTTTTAGTGAAATAAAATACAGTTTTGTAGTATATGATCTTCTTATTTCTCAGAACTTAGTACAGAACTTAGTACAAAATCCACTTTCCTTCCCTTAACCACTAAGAGCACTATTTCTGGTTACCAATTGAAGACTATTGAACATCCAAACAGCTGACAATTTCTGTGAAGTTAAGTATGTGCTGTGTTAGTCAGAGGTCATTTGGTGATGTCACATGCATGGTGGCCATAAAACATATGGCTTTGTGCATGCTACTTTAATTTTTGATACATGATAAAGCATAAGAAAAAGAGAGTAAGTTGTAACCTGTCAGAGGGTATCATCAAGGTGAGAAACTTTAATGATACTTTTAGGACATTTTTTAAATAGAGTAATAATCTTAAGTAGTCTCTTTGACTTGCACAATTTTGCCCTGGTATAGAAAACCCAACAAAGCTTGTATATTAATTATTTAGGCAAAAAGGAATGTTTTTAACTGTAGCTCCAGTTGTTGATTGTTTTATAACTGTTTTTAGTCTAAAGCAACACAGAGTAAAATAGGTGTTTTTATTACCTTGGAGTGTTAATTTCCCTTATCTTGAATTCACAGCAACATGGGAATCTATTCTTCATTTTAGTTTCTGTGTTCACCAAAACTAATTTAACTTTAAGATGCTTTTTTCAAGCCTTTTTTTCTTATAATGTTAAAAAAAGTGACAGAAAATAAAACTGTGTGTTTTAGCTACAGCAAACTGTGCTGGTACAGACTGTCTTGCATTTTCACCCCCACCTTTTTCATACTGGCTTCTTTTAAACTTAAAAGTTTATGTCATGCAGAAAGTGTTGTGTTTTTTCAGTAAGAGATACTTGTAATGTCCTTGGCATTCAGAATTTATTGTTCTGGATTTTGGTTTTGGAAGCAATGCCATTATATGCACAAGGATTGAAGTGTTTGGGAAAAGGCTATAGAGAAGGTCACATGCTTGACCTTGATGCAGTGAATGAATGAGAAACTTATTTTTGAAAATCTGAGTTATCACACTGCTTCTTAATTCTTGGTGTACATAGTTGTTAAGTCCACATAGCATATTAGTAATCAGCAAAATAATGTATCCTTTCTGATGTGTCAACATAAAGAATGGGGAAAACAGAAGAATCAGAAATGTCAGGATACTCCCTTAAGAGGAACTAAAAAAATTGATTGTAGATCATTCAAAATTTGACACATTATTTCTCCCAGAAGAACAGAGGGAAATTATTGATTTTGCTTGGGAAGTATCTGATATTTAAACCCTACATCATAATGGTAACTAACTACCTAACATTAGTGAACATGCTTATGTGTAAACTAGAAGTTTACACTGTTGTTCTTAAAGGGTTTCTCACACAGTAAAAAAACAAAACATGAAGAAAAGGATTACATACTAGTGAAAGAACCATAAGCCTTTCTTTCTCCACTAGAAATTCCGAGAATTACTTTTGTTGTAAGAAAAGATATCAAAAGAAAATGGGTAAAGTTCAGAATCAACTGAAGTTAAAGTACTACTATTAACTGCAGCTTTACTTATGGGAGTTTGAAATTGAAGGTTTTGATATTTCTGTGTTGATGTATTCATGAGCAAATATCCACAAAATTCCACTGCATCACTTCAGGATCTGTATTATTAATGCATAATGCTAAATTTTTACCTGTAGATCTCAGAGGGATTTTACAGACATCCTTAGTAATCTTAGTTAGACTCAGGAATAAGACAATATACTCTGTTTCATTAAAGTGGCCTCATTCCTCTCCATATTCTATCCCTACAAGAATTCCAGAAGTCAGCAATGTAGGTACTAGATCACCTCCCTTTGGGTATACTGAGGTGTAACATTCAGCAAACAAAAGTAAGATAAATCAGCCAAGGGAAACTATCTCTGTGCATGCTTCTAATATACCACTAGACCAGGGATTATTTACACCACTTTCTGCCCCACACTGTTGTCACGGGTGCTGTGTTTCAAGACCTCAGCGCCTCCATGCACGGCCAGCCCAGGCACCATGACCAGGGACGAGGACCAGTTTGTGCGTCGTGCGATGATACTGGTCCCTGTGGGTTCTTTGTTTCGAAGAGATCCTTCAGCAGTGGTATTGAAGTGACAGGCAGAGGCAGGACGGGGGCACTGAGGAGGGTTATTGTGCTTGCAGGCGTGGTGGGGCTGCGCCCCGTCTGCTCCAGCAATCTGCACCGAGGGGCGGCCCCGCGCGTGGTTTTATTCAGATGGGTGAGAGGGAGGGGTAAGGGTACAGAACTAATGACGGGGATTCCAGAGACCGTTACACACGCGGGAAATTTAACTATTACCAACCGGGGAGGTGGGGAGGAGTACAAAAAACGCGGGCAGCATTGAGTGACAAGTGACGGAGGGTTACATAACTTGCGGCAGGTGCACGCACGTGGGAGAGAGAACAAAGGGATGATACAGCAAACTTAATAAACCTAATTTTACACATTTCCGCACACTGTGACTGGATGGATCATCCAGTATTATACATTTGACCTTGCCAAAAAGTGCTTGGGTATGCTTGTGCCCAGAATGACTCTTTCAAGACCATTGTGGAGCTACTTTTTTAATCTTAATGAATATTTATAAAGCATAACTGTTGAAGAACTTGAGTTCTGGATATGCTAAAAGAGAAAATATTTTTAGCAACCAGTTTCATGTCCTTCATAAACTACAAGATGTTCATTAGAATGTTATTTTTTGTCTTACCCTGGGTCATGTCACATTAGCTATCTTTATCCTACACCTGGAGCTGAATTATTTCTACAAAAGTTCCTGATAAAATAAGAGATCTTTCTTCATCTTATAACATCTAAATATTACAGACAAATATTTAAATGCAAAGTGGATATTTTAATAAATTAAAAGAATCAAAACAGAATTTCATCAAGGACAGAGACCACAAGATGATTATGATTTGTTTCAGTTTTATTTTCAAAATTCTGAAGATGACCAAAAGGTAATAGCAAAATGATAACAGAAATAAATAAAATTTTACTGAGTAAGTAAAAAAATTCCATCTACTTGAAGTCCAAACATAAAGAATTCCTTTAACACTTTTCTAATAAAAAGAAAAATCATTTAAGTATATACCTTGTTTTAAGACCCATGGGCAGTCCTTTTTTTATGTATGAAAAATAAGTTGAAACAATTTCCCCTCAAAAAGTTGAGGTTATTTTTGTTATAAATAAACCCTCATTTTGCTTGCTGATAAACTGTATTCTGTTACTACTTTCTTCTTTATTTCTTAATATTCTGGTTGTATAAACAATGTAAGAGACATTAGATACTAATTATTTTCTATAACTGGATTCTTTAACATGTATAGTTAATCATCTGTTAGTTATGGTAATAATGCCCAGGTTGTGGGTTCAATCCCTGTATGGGCCATTTAAGTAATTTAAGAGCGGACTTCATGATTTTCGTAGGTCCCTTCCAGCTCAGAATATTCTGTAATTCTGTGATCTTGTAATCCCATCTCAGAGGAAGAAATAATGTTATTTTGTCTCTGCTAAAATATTTGGCTGTCCCCTTGAATTGCTCCTCAGTTTGAGTGCTTTTTTTTGGGTTGGCCTTGGCCAGCAGCCAGATCCCCACCCAGATGCTGTCTCAGTCCTCCTCAAGAGGACAGAAGGACAAAACAGGATGAGAAAGCTCATGTGTTGAGATCTAGATAGAGACATTGCATAGTAGTTATCATCACAGGTAAAACAGCTGACTTGGGGAAGTTATTTTAATTTCTTTTTTGAAGTAGATTTAGAGAGTTAGAAACAGTTAAAAAAATCAGCATTACCCTGCCTTTTAATCTCAGCTTCACTTGCTGTGCTCATGCTGTGAGGCACAGGGGTTAGCAGTCCACAGCAACTCCTCTCTGCTGCTCCTACCTCTTCATGCTGTTTTCCTGCATCACTGTGGGCTCTCCATGTGGCCTGCCATCTTTAAAGACTATCTGCTTCAACACAGAATCTCCATGGACTTCAATTCCTTTGGGAACTATCCTGGGCCTGCTCTGACATGGAATCCTTCATGGAATATGGTGTTGATATATGCTCCAGCATAATCCTCTCTCTGTGCTATGGGGAAATACCTAATCCAGTGACTTAAGTGTTTCTGCTCCACTTCTTCTCTTTAATATTCAGTCTTTTTCTTCCCTCCTTCTCTCCCTGCGTGATGGGTTTTTCTCATTCTTAAATTCATTTTCACTGAGGGGCTGCCAGCAGGGCTGTGGGGCTTAGCTGAGACCTGTGATGGGTCTGGAACCAGAGATGTCTGGAAGCAACTTTGTCCTGTACTCATCTGTCCTCACAAAAGCTGCACCTGGTACACTGCTATAGCTGCCTCCTTTTCAGTCTGACTAAATCTCTGTTCTCTACATTTAGCCTGTCCTACACACCACCACACAAAATCATTCTAGTGAGCTAGCCTTCAGCGACAGAAATTGTTTTTTTCTGTTTCTCTTAACTATCAAAACAACAAACTCTTAACTATCTTGACAAGCTTAGCCTATCATAGTTTTCAGCCTGTCCTGGCTGCTTAGGATTTGGCTGTTTTAGCAGGTTAATAAAATACAACATACTCACTGTTTTTCCCCAAACTAGTTAGCAACCCACTCATTCTGATGCTTTGGGACATACCCAGGGATCGAAGTAAGTATCCAGTGTGCTCCTTTCCTTCTGGCACATAGTCTGAAGAATTACTCTTCGTTCACTTCTGTAGTGCACTTTATTTCTGCTGATCGAACTATTCATATGCTAGCTAGCAAAACAGCTTCCATGCAGACCTGTCAGCAGTCATGCCTTGTATTCCTTCCACTGCTGTGTTTCATTGCCTTGATGCCACTCCTGTTGTCTCCTCTGAAATGCCCCTAAACTGTCTCTTTATGAGATCTGGGTCCCATGATCCTATCAGTTGAAAAAAAAAAATGAACACCGTATCATCCATCCCATTACATATTTGTAAAATATACAAAGAACTGTCTTTCTTTGTATAATTTAATGGTTTGGTTTTTTTATAATACAGCACATATAATACAGTTTTATCATACAGTTGGCGATAAGGTAGGGCCATTGAATACTTGAAGATTTGTAAGGTTGTAGCAGTAGATTGTTATTTCTGCTGTGATCCATAGCAATCAAATGCTTTTCCTTTTGATGACAGTTTTATGGCCTGCAAGTAATTAATTTACTATAGGCTTAAGTCCATATGCAAGTGACTACATTGGTAAAAACACTCAGTGTAAATGGCAATAATTGTTAGTTGCAGCAAGGAGACCACAAATTGATCAAATCCTGGAAGAAGAGAACAGTTATGAGACTTAAGTTGTCTGTCTCAGTCAGACTCGAGTAGATATGACCTGCCACATTCAGGTATTCTGATCAGTCACATTTCTCTCAGTTAACTGGAATCTATAGTTCATCATATTATATAGTTATCTCAATAATGATATAAAAGCCCTTGTTTTAGAGATCTCAGATTTCTTTGCTTAACCTAATATAACTCTCAATGGATTTTCTGTGTGTTAGATACATTATTATTAAGAGCGAAGCCTGTTTATTTGTATGCTCAAAGTCTGTCCATCACTGTGATCCTGGGTTGTTCTCAACTGACCATATCACAAGCCTATGGAAACAGTGAGTATATGTACATGCAAAAAAATCACAAAGAAAACCCAATTAGATTGTTAAAATTCTAAATAACTCCTGTAGGAAGTTTGCAATAGGGAACCAGCTATTATTTCTCTGTGGTAAGAAAAAAATGAAGTAAAATTGCTACTTTTTCTCCTCCTCCATCTCAAATGAGTGATTCTTAATTTCACTGTTTGATGAATGACTTTTGTTTCCCCTCCTAGCAATCTGACTTTCTTGATCCGTGTTCCTAAAGATCAGTTTTGCAGGACATACAGGTGTTAGCACAGCTGGCTTGCTGATGACAACTCTGTCCATATAGCTGTCTAGTGTGTCATCACTCATATTGTTCAGTGTCATTCTGACCTAGCCAAGCTAAAAATGGTACTCCAGCTCAAGAGGGATTTAAAAACCTTCACAAAGTAAAGATAAGACATTGCCGAATGTCATATCCATGTGGTTAACTGTTTTCAGTTCGGACATATCTAAATAATTAATTTCAGCATTCATTTGTCTTTATTGTAAGGTTTTCTTTGTTGGTTTTACACTGGGGGTTTTTTGGGGGGGGTGGGGGTTTGTTTATTTGGTTTGGTTGTTTGATGTGGGTTTTTTGTGGTTTTGGTTTTTTTTTTTAAAGGCTGAATACTTGAGTATAGTTTGCCTTCAGTAAGGAGAAATTCCTTCTTTTGAGAACTGTGGAATTATTGAATACATGAACTGTTATTTTCTCCAGGCATAGGTTTATTTTCAGCCCAAGGCCACTGAATTCTTTTCATTGGGGATGTATTATGGTGCACATCTTGCATCTACAGAGGAGCTTAGGTGCTGTGGTCAACATTTGCAAAAAACCAGCTCTGGATCAAATTAATATCTTATTCAACAGACCATATAGTGTGTGTATGTAGTAATATGAGAAAGCTTGAATTAATCATACAAGTAAGTCTGGGATGGTATTCTGCTCTGAAAATTAATTTCCATAATCTTGACCAGTCTTGAAAGAAAAAAGAAAAAGCCAAGGGGAAAAAAAAAAAAAAAAAAAAAAAAAAACAAAACCACACAACNAAAAAAAAAAAGGCCAAGCACACCCAAAACATCAGTTTTATGAGATATGTCTCCTCATACAAACAGTTATGTAGTAATTAATGCTCTCTTAGAAACCACCTATGAAATGGCTTGTTTTGTAATTAAAAACAGAATTGTATGGCAATAACCAGAAAGGATAGTCACTGAATCAGTATGCTAATACAGAAATTTTCAGTTGTTATTCTATTGAGGTAAATATTCAGAATAATTGCAATAATGTATGGCCACCCACACTAAGGTATGTCAAAATGCTATTTAACCTTCCACTATCAGCGGAAGTGAGATCCTTAGATTTGAGGATGTATTTCTTCCTTTGATGAATGAACGTGCATCTGATGGCTTTTAATGACTACTCAAACCTAACTGTGATGCTCACAAGTATGCATTCAACTGTTTCCCTTTCCCTCCTATAAGACATTCTTGTCTAAGCAAAATATGTTGTGATTTGGTTTAGTTTGGTTTTCTCTCTGAGGGAAAAAAAAAAAAAAAAAAAGAAAGGTTAGCTGGGGCTTTTTTGCTGTTCATTTCACTAATTTGGATCCAAATACCATTTCTCACCTCATTTTGTCTCTAATTGTATCATAATTTTCCAGTTTTTAGGTGCTTGATTTAAAGTACCTTCAGTTTAAAATATAGTCTTGTCACAGGCAGTCCCTTTACTTCTGGACTGCTGAAATCTTTGCCTGCTGAAACATGGTGATGGAAAATATTGTATCTGAAATTATATTTGCTCTCATTCAGTAAGATGAATATACACTTTTTGTAGTAATTTCCTTACTTTCAGAACAGACTCATGTGTTGGTGTTAAGTACAAGCAATATTAACAGATTGACTGTATGGACTGACAAGATGATGGGGGAAATGGGGTTTATATTATTACTTGTGCCAAATCCTGCAACAAATAATTTGGGGTCTGTATTCCCTTAAATGGATAACACTTAAGTTGATCTCTTTTCTCTAGAGAGCCCAAAGTATATCAATATATCATGAGGAAAATAATCTGTATCGGCAACTTACTTGAAGAACTACTATTATCAAGACTATTCAGTATTATTGTTGATGCAATTTCCTTCCTGTATATTCACTTGTGTAAGAAAACTTAAACAATTCATACTAAACATGAAAAAAATAGGAAGTGTTAATTAATTCTATCCAACAATGTATGTAATTTTTTATTATTCTTCTTCATTCTATGATCATTTGTATAACACTATAACAAAGACTTGCCCATTCAGAGCAGTTACTATGTAACTTATTTCTGTTAAATGCTTCCCATGGCAAAGGACTGTGTCCAGTAGATGTGCACGTTCTTAACCTGTGTAATATGGCCCCAGTCTCAATGCTGTCCTGGAGGTACAAACACTATGCAGCTTAATAAGCTACATACTTGCAAGACTGTGGTTAAGACTAAGATTTGCATTCAAACTGCTTTCTTCTACTTTAAAAAGTTCCAAATTCATTTTTGTCTGTTGTATGTCATATGCAGAACACATAGCAGTGTGGTAGAAACCATTTTTCTTGTACTCTTTTAGAATGATTTCTGTATTTGCAGCTTCTGTTATATCAGCAATATGGTCATCTGAAAGATAAACAGATTATATCACTGTTTTCCATTCACTTGTCACCAAATCACCGTATATTTTGTTCTGCTCTTTAAATTGCAGATGATATGCTATTTTAAAAGTAGTAGGAAAATAAAGAAAAATAAGCTGGAAAATAAAGATTTATTTTAATGTTGAGTTGGTGAACTTTGAACTTATAAGATGTTCTCATATATAGCTTATATTGTGAAATCTATACGCATAAATAATTTTATATTCTTTTTACCATAAGAAAGCATTGAATTAGGAACTAAATAAAAACTAAAATCTTAGGTTTGTTGTACCAGTCAGATAGCAACTGGGAAAAGACCTTAGGAAGGTCTGAGCATTCTAACACCATTTACAACTTGCTAGCATTTAGTACCATGTCTCTGTTGGCATAACTGGATATACCACATCAACCTCTGCATAGAAAACCGAAGAGAGCACAGGAGTGGACTGTAGACAAAACTATTATTATTTTGAGCAGCAGAAAATTTTGAGTTCATTTTTGGACATGTAGAATTAGCCCATCAAATTCTTCACTTTGGTTCAGTCAATAATGAAACTTCAGTTTATTACTCAGTTTCAGCTTTGATCTGAATTAATGAGTACTTTATTGATTTTAAATTGAGCAGCTATAGTGTTGTCTTCTTTGTTGCTCTCCTAATTAATTAAAAAGTTAAACACTGTCATAAGTCACTTTTCTTTATTTTAAAATGCTATGATGTATTGTAGTAGAATGTGATCCATTTGTGATTTTGCCTGTTTTCAGATAGTATTTATATGTCTAAAGTGAAAAATATAGTGATCATATTTAGAAGTATGCTCTCACAATACTTAACTATACTCTGTATAAAATCACTCTTGCAACTTTTCATGGTCTCAGCTAGTTATGTCTAACAAAATCAGAAATGGCTAAAACCTTCACTAACATGGGATAAGTATAAATTTATATCATTTTTTTCTCTATATTAATTTTAGAGTTTAGGGAAGTAAAACTGGTTTTAGACATTTTTTATCATTACAATAAGCTTGATTAGCTGATTGGGTGTTTTAGATTTTAACATAAAGCTCTTTAGCCTTGGAAGACCTTTTAGACAAAATGGTCTTGCTTTAGATTTCATATGGAGTAAAAAAAAGTCATTAAATACAAAATACTCCTTAGGATGGTTCTTCTGCCTGTTGAGCTTCCAAAAATTCTAAAAAAGAAATTAAATTATCCATTTTATATTTGCCTCGTTGTTCTGTAATGTAAATTTGTATGTGTATATTGTTTTTACTGCATTAGAGAATGAGGAAATCAATACAGTTTCTCAGCTGCTGTTGATTTGTTTCTGGATCTCAAAAAGCCAATAGACAGAAGTTATCAAATTAGTTCTTTACTAAGATTTCATACAGATCTGGTCTCTCCAATGTGATTCCATGCAGACATGGCCATTATAGCTTTACAGTCCTTGAATAGGTAGGCAACTTGGAATGTTTTCACTTCCAGTGAAACAATTTCATTATATTTATACAGCGTACACCCAGTCTTTTGTTCTTACAATTTTTCCTGAACCCTCGTGAGTATTTTTCAAAGGAAAAGTCCGTCTTATTTTTTTCAAATTCTCAATATGCATACTGATAATGAGATGTACTCTCTACAATCTAAGTATTTACAAACACAAGAAAATATATGGGTATTTTTAAATTGTGAATCCTCATATGAAAAATCATATTCTTTAAGAAGCTAATACATAATTTTCTGATGCAGTTATACTATTGGCATTTGTTTACCACAATGCAGCCTTTTTAAAAATGGGGTTTATATTTTATTGTTCAGTGAATGTCATACCCCAATACTGAAATAGAAAGTTTGAAACTAATAGGGTTAAAAGGACTTCTACTGTCTGTATTGTGTATATATTATACCTACATTGCTTATACATTGTTTTTTTCCCCATAGTATTAGCAATCTGCTTTTGTACTTTGACATAAGGATTTCCCTTGTGAATTTTGTCACAGAAAAAAGAGAATCATCAATATCGCAGTTAAACTTGACTTTCAAAGCTAATAGTATCTCATTTGGGGGCTGAAATTTAATAAATTTTCTTTGATTCTGTTTGAGTTTTTAAACATCAAACAATGAATTGGCCAGGGTGCAGTAAAATATTTAGATCTATTGACTACGGTTCAGAAGGGTAGAAGGCAAAACACTGGTGGTTTGATGTTGATAAATTCTTAGTACCTTAATCCACATTAATGTTTTCTTTTATCTGTGTGCATACTGGCAGCAACGACACTGAAAAGTTGGTGTATATATAAGCTATAAAAATGTAAATCAAGTGTGTGTGTGTGTATGTGCGTGTGTGTGCGTGCATGTGTGTGTATTTAAAGCAATGTATTTTGTTATATTCAGCAAGGTTAACATCTGACCAGAATTACACATGCTGACAGAACACTCTAGAGAGTATGTTTGTTCCACAGGACTGTATATCCTGAACCTAGTGCACTATGTGTGCAAATAATGTGTAGAGGACCTTTCCTGTTATAAAAATTGCATCATAGTGCATATGTTTGGCAGCCACAGGTATTGACAGGAATTCTTTAGGTCAACTTGGGAAATGTAGGGCTCCCTATTCCCACAGAACAGAGGAACGAATAAAATAAAATCTCTTCTTCTTTGTATCAGTAGATTTGGACATGCTTCTTTCAGTCAGAGCAGATTTCAAAGGCTTTGCTGTTATTTGAAATCGGTTCACTCATAATCAACATTTTAGAAGAATATAATTTTGTAAGTGGTTACAGAAAAGTAATCTGGGATTTAAAGTGAATAGATTTGTGTTTTAATTCATGTTCGGTGCATTCTTGTGGGCAAGGCAGCCTCTAACAAAACCTGAAATTTATTAAAATAGTTATAAGTAAATGGTATATCTACTGATTTAAATGTGTTTAGGATATATCCAGTATATGTTTTAGTATATATTCAGTGTATGTTTTAGTATTACACTATTAGGTCATTAAAACAGTAAATTATTTTTAGCAGTACCCACTATTGCTACTCAGCAGATGCAGTGTATGCCAAATGAATGGATTCAATCTATTCGTTTTTACTAAAATATATGTGTGTGTGTGTCTATCCATCTGTATTAGAATATAATCTGACTACTGGGATCTCCTGGAGGCAGACATAGTAAATTTTGTATTAAATAGAATGAAAAATGGGTGGTGGCGTCATATGGTGCGTGAACGTTAAGTGGAGCGGCCGTGAAGGTGCGCGTCAAACGCGTACGATGGCCTGTCCGTGCTGGCGGACAGACGCACGACATGTCGCGATGTGCGGGGCGCTCCCGCGAGCGCTCCGGCCTTCCCGCCGCGCCGCGCCCGAGGACAAAAGCGCGGGCGGCNAGCAGGCAATTCTTGCCGCCTCCCATTCTCTCCCCCCTTATTAACTGGAAAGCTACAGGTTAGTCCATTTTGTTTTGTGGATTATTCATTTTATTCTGACTTTTAGCTGAGTTGTTTCTAAATGAACCTTATTCTGGAGGACTGATACCAGAGTAGACAGAACTCACATGCCAGCCTCTCATTGATGTGATCACATGGACTTTTTATTTTCAGAGCTCTTGTTTGTTTCAGTTAGAAGTACAATTACTGTTTCTTTTACGAGGTTTTTACAGGTGACAGATCTGTGAAATGTATGTTCTAGATGGGCTACAGAGCCCTTAGTGTCTTTTCTTCTCATTTCAGACTAGGGGAAGATGCTTTTTCTTCTTAACATTCTCTCCCAGCGCTCTGAATTAGAGATTTATTTGCAACGAAAAATCAATTAGTCCTAAATTTATTCATGGATTTCAGGTCCAGCGATCAATGCAAGTCCACTCAGTGGGCTCAAGGGGACCCAGTTCATCCCAGTTAATGTGTCTGAAGGGGAATTACCATTGATGCTGTTTTCTTCCCTTTAGGTCAGAGATCAGGCCTTGCTGCCGTGTTCTGCAGCAGCCACGAATGACTTCACCCTGGAGCTACCCAAACTGCACCTGGAGACCTTTTCAGAGGAAGGGCTGAAGGGCAGGCCAGAGGCTGCAGCATTTCAGGTTAGAGTCTAAAATAATCCTGTTTCTTGTTTTCATTTTTGCAACTGAGAACAAGAAGCTGGACTGCTCTGAACGTGTGGAGAAGAAAATGCTTCAAAACTATTGTAGTCAACAGTTGAAAGAGAAATAATTTTCATGTATACAGTTGGATGTGGTATTTCAGAGATGATGTGAACTTTTAATTTTGCAGGCATAATGTTAAATGATTGATAGGGATATGACCGTGGAAAACCACAAATTCTACATTTAAAAATTAATATCACTTTATCCCACCCCCCCTTCCTCTGCTTAATTTACACAAGACAAATAGAAGTTAAAAAGGTGGTAGGGGGAAGGTAAGATTTTTATGCTGCTACTTGGTCAGTATCAGATTATTTCATATTTCAGTTTCAAAATTAAGAGATCTTTAGCACTCATAATTTAAAAGAAACTGCTCTTTGGAATACTTTAGTATAGGAACTATTTTGTTTACGTATGTTTAAATACTTACGTTTTTCAAAATACTAATTTTATTAGGAGGAAACTGGGGAAAAGAAGAGAAATTAACTGAAAATGTACATGTCTTCAGCGCTGAAAATGGATTCTGTGCAAAGCTTCCTTATTATTTCTAAGTTTGTTATGTGTTTTATACAAACTATGTCTTCGTCTTTATAGCTATGGAGAATACATTTTTGTTAAAAGCAGAATATTTTGTTTTCCCAATTAGAGAACAAAAGGCAAAGTGAATACGTACTTCTTTCATTGTGCTCTTCTGTCTGAATCAGAGAGAATAAAAGCAGTCAAGTAAAGTGCAAGGATATTAGGAAATTCAAATATTGCACAATATGTATATTTCTCTGTAGTAACCTTTTTTAACTTATTGTAGATTTTCTGTTCTAGACGCAGTAGCAGCGTCATAAAACTGAACATTCAAGAAATGCAGATTCTAAACTGGAAATTTCTCTCTGTTGCCCTTTTGCATGCGTCTTTCAATATGAAAATATTAAAATTAGGTGTGTATTATCATGTTTCCGTAATAAAGTAGTAATACATAACACTGTGAGATTCCCGTGCACCACAGTATGCACAGCTGTATGTTTCTGGCAGAGGGTAGGTTGCAAATGCTTCCCCATACAATGATGATCGCTTTTAAAGCTGCACAAAAAGCTCCACAGGTGCATCTTTTTCTTAAGAAGCTGTCATAGAAATCACCAGCTTTTAAATACTACTCTTGTAATTCGGAAGCCTGTTTGGTGATACCTGCTTCTATTTTTTTGTCTCATTCTAACCTCCATTCTCTTTTGATCTTCCAATGATTGCAGAAGCATTTCCATGACAGCTTATTCTGTCATTATTTCTAAGAGAAGAAATGGTAGTCTAAAAAAATTGCATTTCAGATTTGTACATACTATTTGCTGGTGCTATAGCTAGCCCATAGTATGTGCTGCACTGGTAGCACAGTGACGTAAATCTACTTTTTGTTTACCTGACAGCTTCAGTTACACTTGGTTACTGTGTGCATACACAAACAGCTTCAATGCTTGTTTATATCTTTGTGAAGTTCCTTTCCTCCTTCCCTTTCTCCTTTTCTCTTTCCCTTCTCTCCCTCTTTCTCTCCCTATCTGTAGTTATCATAGTGTTTTTTTATAAGTTGCTAAGTACATCGTAGATATTTTCTCAAAAAATTTTCCTTTTGTACCTATGAATCAACCAATTGATGCTAATTTCATGCAAAACTGCATCAAGAGCAATCCTGTAATCTTGAATGAGGTAAACTGAGAGTAATCACTTCATGGACACTTCTCTTTAAAACCAGTGGAATTGTTTGCATGAATGTTCCCTAGAACTGCTATAGTTAGTCTGTGATAAGTACAACTCAGTTAAAGGCCTTATTATCTGCTGAAAGTGTTAGACATCAGGAAGATTTTCCCAAGTCTAAATTTATTTGTATTTGATAGTATGTAGTCAAAAATTGCATTAAAAATTAAGATCTTAAATTAGACAATGTGATAGGGAAGCACTGGCTATCAGAACCATTGAGTACTGATATAAGATGACATTGTTTTATTTTTATTATTCATGCATCCATAGTGTAGTAGGTGGTTGAGATCAGTAATTAATTATATATCCATTGGTCTGAGTTTATCATTTCTTCATCTTCTGGAATTTTTAAAGAACTGTACCCTCTAATTTTGACCTTTAGGTATTGAAATGAAATGAAAGGAAATATTTGGATGCACCACTCTGTGTAACTTCTCCAAATCCTGCACTTCATGAAATAGCTCCTTAATTGCAAAGTTATGTAGTAGAAATATTAAGTTGTTCAACAAGCATATCCTTGCACTAATCATCTTCTAAAGCCCCATGCAAGTAGTGCAAGTATGACTTAATTTGTAGACATTCTTTAAATTCTTGAGGACTGCAGGAGAATGTTTGAAAATGTCACTGTAGTTGGATAAATAATGAAAAAAGTATAGTATTGCTAAGATTATAATATGATTGCTATAGCTTTGAAAAAGTCTCACCTCATATGTAATTGCTGTTTAGAATGTTATGTAACAAAACTGTGCTGTTTGTTACTTAAGTTTAAAAGTGGAAAATTATGGTATTGTTTTCAAGCGCTGGAACATAACACAGCATTTGAGGTGTGCTGTTCTGGCCATGCCCTAATGTTCTGACTTTTTGTCCTGGAGATAAAAAGTGGAACCATATGTGAAGCCTCCTATGAATGCAGGATATAGGGTTCAAAAGACAACTGAAATGACATGGTATTGCCAGTTGGTTCGCAGATGACTATTTAAATTAGCGAGTAAAGGTTAGCAGCTCTTTATAAAATACAAAGTTCAATTGTGTTATATCTTTAGAACAAGGATAAGGTTACTTAATAATCTTAACACTCTCTTCTGAAATAGCTTTTTGGCTTACAGAAAGTAGGCATTCAGAAAACTAATTCTGAATTTTCTCGAGTACTTCCACATCAAATATGTAATTGGTTCTAATGCCAAGCATTTTTACCTACATACAATTCAGAAAGCCCCCAAATAAATCCGATGAGATTAAAATGTTTATATATACACAATTAAGCATTGTTATATTATCAGTTTAGGTTTCTTCTGTTTGGAGAGGTAGACACAGAAGGGTAGAAACTGGTATGAAAGAAACTTCTTGAAGCAGATTTAGATCACTTGGACACATATGTTACTGTTATGTTTTAAAGGAATTATAGTTGATTCATGCTAAAATGACTTCTAAATATTTATCAGCATGATCGATGAACCTATCTGAAGACATGACTCCAGATACTAGTTGAACACAGAAAAGAATCTGGTCTTCACATGAACCAGCTGTGCCCAGCTGGCCAAGAAGGCCAATAGCATCCTGGCCTGGATCAACAACAGTGTGTCCAGGCCAGTGATTGTCCCCCTCTATTCAGCACAGGTGGAGGCCACACCTTGAGTGCTGTGTCCAGTTCTGGGCCCCTCTCTCACCCATTATAGGACAGACATTGAGGGGATGGAGTATATCCAGAGAAGGGTCACAGAGCTGGGGAAGGCTCTGGAACACAAGTCCTGTGAGGAGCAACTGAAGGAGCCAGTGTTGTTTAGCTTGAGGAACAGGATGCTCAGAGGACACCTGTCCTGGTTTAAAGGACAGGTGTCTGCGAAAGAAGGTGAGAATCTCCCTGGGAATGGAAAATGTCTTCCCTCCAAATCATTACAACTTTGATATTGCAGGGCTTTCAGGCAAAGATATGGGAAAACGGAATAGTAGTTACTATATATACTATTACAGTATATGTATATGTATATGTATATGTATATGTATATGTATATGTATAACAAGACATACAACCAATCCAGCTCTGGCATTAACAAAACCAGAACCACAAATACAGTGACCCCTTCTCAGCCGCAGGCACGTTTCCCTTGGGTGCAGTTCCTCTCACGGCCGGCAGGGGCGCTGGGGGCTCCCGGCGGGCAGGGCGGGTGCGGTGATTCCCCCGCGCCTGCAGGGGGCGCTGTGGTGCGAGTCCAGCCACCGCCCTCCTGTGGGCAATGGCGGGCAGGCTGACAGAAGGGATGGGAAAGAGGCTTCCTCTAAAATCCCCCGATGGCAGCTGAGCCCGGTGCCCCTCCACATGGTGAAATGGACTGCAGCAGGAGCCTTGGAGGATCCGGCTCGAACAGCAGTGGCGGGCACACCTGGGATGACCACCAAGGGGTAGCAAAGACTCCAGAGCCATGCCCAGAGCCAAGGGAGTCCAGGCAGGCAGGGGTGTCAGGTTAAAGTGTAGCAAAAAACCCCAAGCAGCAGCAGAAAACAGCGGGGCTGGGCAACGGCAGGCAGATTGCTGCAGGCGGCTGCCGCAAGCAGCCTGGAAAGTCTCCCTCCAGGAAAGGATTGGGGGTTGGAGTTCTCTTCCCAGTGGGGTTGGGTTGGAAAGGCCCAGCAGATGCTCACCAATGATAAGGAGATACAGTGAAGGACAAAATCTCTGCAGTGGCAGGGAATCCTCTGGCCTCAACAGTGCGGCACCAAAACCACACCTGCCCACTCAGATCCTGGGCAGGAGAGAGTGAGAGCGAGGCATGGGCCCAGCCCCTCACCCCCAGCCAAAATCTCGTGGTATCTCTGCACTTCCTAAGAGAAAGCCCCTCAGCCAAAAGACAGGACCAAACTGCACCCTTTCTCCTCCTCCTTCTCTCAGCCAAAGCCTTTGTCTCTTAACTATTGTCATTGCCATCTCTTAGGCAACAAATGGGAGAAAAATTCCTGAGAGGAAGAAAAAACCAGAAAAGCCTAACCTCCAACAACACCTCATTGCTCTCTACAGCTAGCTGCAATGAGGTTGTAGTCAGGTTGTAGTCAGTATCTTCTCCCAGGCAACTAGCAACAGGACAAGAGGACATAGGCTCAAACTGCCTATGGAGTTTCATACTGGACATCAAAACATTGGTAAGGCACTGGAATGGACTTACCAGGAATATACTGGAGTCACCATCCTTGGAAGTGTTCAGTGAACAACTGGATGTGGCACTTAGTGCTATTGTTTGTTGGTGTGGTGGTGTTCAGTCAAGGGTTGGTGATCCTGGAGGTCTTTTCCAACAACGATTTTGTGATGCTTACCTCCAAGTGGGTTTGAGATAGTTAAGTTTTCACTTTGTCTTACCTGTCTCTGCCTCCCTCTGTTTTTGTCTCTCTCTGCCATACGGTCTCGTGCAATGCTGCCTGTGTATCCTCTCTGCACTGCACGCATGCCTTCCTGGCTGTGCACTTGCTACTGTGTGCATGCTGACCATGTGCACCTGCTCTCTGGTTCTCTTGCTTTCCCTCTCCTTGTGTACCTGCTCTCTCTGCCCTACATACTCTTGAGCTTTCCTTCAGTCAGTCTCTGCCTGCTGCTCTGCCTGGATCTCGCTCTCTCTTCTGCTTCCTGTGCCTCCATCCCACTCTGTCTTGCTTGCTCTGAATTAGTCTTTCTGTCCCTACTGTCCCTCTGCCTCTCCCTTCCACCTGCCCTATCTTGCTCCCCTGTCTTCAGCATGTATCTGTCGGTTCATGCAGGTCTGGGAAGTCCATGTGGAATTTGTATGTACTTCTTTGATGTTCTTAGGTGTTTTGAGGTAATTTAAAATGAAAAGTGCAGTAATAAAACGAAGACTTATAGTTTTAGTAGTAATATAGTCAAGTACTGATGTATCTTCAGTGTTAGCATATAATCATTATAAATTTACAAAGAAGTAGGTTCTTACCATTTATGCATTCATGCATGATTTAGTCATGCATTATCTAATTGTGCTGTAGGTCCACTCTTTCTAATTAATTGGACAAACATAAATGTAGTTTTAGGAGCTTCCTAATTTGTATTTATTTTCACTTGTTTATTAATTTTAGATTTATGCCTGATAGATTAGATGGTGAAAGACATGCATAATTCTGCTGATAATTTTCCTCAAAATAATAAACACTTTCTCATTTCTGTGTTCACTTGTCAATAAAAAAGTTCTTACCAAATTGAGGAAGCAAGTGATTTCAAAGGTAACATTATAATTCTGTCATCAGATTTTATCCTCTGCATAAGGCTTGTCTTTCAAACATAAATCAGTTCTGGTAAGAGGACTTAATGAGAAGCATTAATCATGGAGCAGCTGCTTAAAAAGTGTATTACTAGAATTTTAAATCTTGTACTTCTGTTTTAAAGCTTTTTTTTCTTTTATTAACATGGCTGTTAAAAGAAAAAAAAAACTGCTAATACTTAAGAAAAATAATGTTTTTAGAGAGTCTTAAAGATGCATTATGCACATTATTGTAGTGTTTTCTTTTTATTTACACTGTTTCAGAGAAGGAACTATCAATTGTATTACAGAGGCCAGGATGCTGCCTCCTCTGCTATCAGATTGCTGTTTCTTGTCAGGTAAAACTGGGTCTTCATTGTCCAGGCGTTCAGCAGCTGCTATCAACGGTAGCTGGGCTGCCTTCCCAACTCTAAAAAGACTAATTTCTTCTTCTGCTCTCCAAAAAGACTAATTTCTTACCTAGCATCAAAACGTAGTGCTTCTGGACTGACCACAAGTCTGTCTAAAATACACTGTTTAAAGGAGAAAAGTGATTCTGTATTACTCTGCTGCTACTTTACACTTGCATTTTGAGTTGAAATACTCATAAACAAGTAAATGTTTAGAAAGTGTTAGAGTGCAGCAACATCTCTTGCAAACGTGACCTTTCGCAAACTTCAGTCTTATCGAATATAAATTTGGTGTAGGACTTTAGCAATGATTGGCAACTAAGTAAAGTCTGAATAACCAGATTGAGATGTAAAGTGGAGAACTCCAATTTAATTTTCTTAAAAGTGTTCAATTGGTATCTAGAGTCATATCTCCAGATATGTTGTATCATACTGCTAAATATTTAGAAATGATTTTAGCATAATTCAATATAATTACTATAAAACATAAGATTAAAGTATATTAAGAAAATATTGTTTAAAACTTTGAAAAAGAAGACATCTTCTAAATGCCAGTGGTGTTGGAAATTTGCCTTTTATAATCACACTGCTTTTCCTTTCTGCCACTTAATTGCTCCACTTCCTTTCCTCTTCCCATCATTTCTGTTAGCAGTCTTTTCCTCCTCTCCCCTACAGGCCCTCTCTCCTTTCCTCGTTTTTCTGCTCCTTATCATTGCCTTCTTTTCCTCACTTTTCAGCCACCCTTGCACTTCTTTATTTCTTCACTTGCCTTTCTTCATCCTACTAAATTAGGACTAGATTATGTGAAGAACCTTCTCAGAGGATGTTGTAGTTAACTGGGACACTCTTGCACTCCAGCGATGCTAAGTCTTGGCGTTATGGACCATAAATTTCAAAGACAATGTCTCTAATCACCAATAATCAATTACTGAAAGCTCTTGTTGTGCCTGTGACACTACTAACATTTGTCCAGCGGTTTTCATAAGCGCAGTCAGTTCTGTAAAAACTTTTCAGCTGATAATAATCAAGATGATGATTATTATCTTGATTATCTTGATTGCCAGTTAGTATAGCCATTTAACCTCTCAGTAACCTCTCTCAATGGAAAGTTTTCTTTTTTGCCCTTGTCAAGCAACCATGTAACTATCTGTCCTCTTAGACTTTTTCATATATTTCTACCTGTTTCATTTGGGTGATGTATTAGGAATTAGCTGTGCTAATGTGCAAGAAAGATCTTTAAGAACTGTGTAAAATATGATCTTAATTCACTAAGTTTATTTATTTAGTTTTGCTTCTGCTTATAATCCTGGGATTTTTTTTCACCTGGTCACTAGATGCATCTTATAGCAGGAAGCATCTTTCGTGTTTGCTACTCCTTTCATGAGAAAAATTACTCTAGAGTCATGGTGACCTCAATATGTATCCAAAGCTGCCTCAGTCAATAAGAGCTCTCCTAAGAGCTGTAATTGAAAAATAAAGCATTATTTAATAACAAGATATCAAATATAGTTCTCACAACACGTTGTTAGGCAGACATTTTTACTTCAGAAATCCATTCTGTCAGAACTGCTTGGATTTATCTATGCACAGCATCTTCAGAAAAGGAGTAGTTTTTACAGATAACAACTGTATAAATTTGCAGCTGTTTTTTAAAGCATGTGCAGTGTGTACCACTGTAACGCAGACAAGTTCATTAAGAAGCATAGATGTTTAATTGTTGGCAATCATATGGGTTACAATTTAAATTCATGAAGTAAAAACCATGAAAGATTTGAATTGTCTTGAGTCTTACATTTTTTGTAGTGGTTCTTCAAATTTCAAAAACTAAAAAATGCTGAGCAAGTGAGCCTAAGCAATAGAAGCTAATAAAGCACTATATTTTATTACACAAATGTTAAAGTAGCAGAAACAGAATCAGACTATTTTCTATTCTTATGTTTAGAAACAAAAAACAACCTTCTTCAAATGCTGAAACTTTTGTTTAGTCTTGTTTTTGCTTAACTGCCTTGTAGTCCATTATTATAAAACATGTTTTCTTATTCTTCTTATCAAAATTGCTTACAGAGTAAGAAAAAAAAAATTAAATATTGCACTATATTAGTACAAGAATTTAGTAATGGAATCATGGGAGTCATTGCTGCCCAGATCCTGCATTTTGGTGGGCCTTGTAGTTAAAGACCTGGAAGAGGAAGGGTTATCTACAGCTTGAGCGAGTTTATTATGGCTTAGTGATGTGCTGATTGATTTCATTTGCTGTCAGTTAAGGCTCTCTTAATGTCAAGCTTTCTTTGCATAACGCCTTGAAATAAAGACTGATGAAGATTTTTCAGATTGATGCTGCTTATATGAACTGACCCTGAATTGCCCTTCTGCTTGACAATACAAGTGACAGCAGTTAGACAAAAATACAGCAATGAATATGCAACTTACGAATTAAGAAAAATACAGTAAACCTTTCAGAATATAAAACTAGGCATAAAAAACAGTCTGTTCTCTTATTTCCACACTTATCATATGTTGAAGGAGTAGACTGGCATAGCATTCCAAATGCTGTACTACTGAGGTGAACTTCAAAGAGGATAAGTTTTGAAAGGATTAAAAATTAAACTGTTTTGTTTTACCAGATTCTAACAATTGGTCACTAATTAATTTGGTGGGGCATTTGTTGGGAGGTTTTTTGGTGGTGTTTTCTTGTTAGTGGGGTTTTGTGAGGGGTTTTTTTTTTGGTGGAAAGGGTTGTATAAATTTTGGCTTATAAATCTACATGTGTTATTACCTGCAAATTCTATTTTTTACATTATTGTTTTGCAGGAATCATAGCAAGTTATTTTTAAGCTGTTGTCTTGATTTTTCATTTACTGAATGGATTGCTGGTCTAGTGACATATGTTGCTGGTATCCTAGGATCGCAAATTCCAACATTATTTTGGACTATGGAAAGCACAAATTCTTGGGATTCAAAAAAGCTTCACTATAAGTGTCCCAGGACTTTAATATGCTTTAAGTAGGGCACTCAATTCTTGTCCATTGCAGTACCCAATTTCATTATACTGTTTTAGAACTCTCCCTTCATTATGGTCTCCTCTCATTTTTGATCTCTCCCTGTTAAATGCAAAAAAGTGGTAAGAAGTTAAGGGGTTAGGAGAGAATGGAGACAGCTGGAGGGTGCTCAAATTCATGGAAATAGGATGAATATGGAACTACTGTGTAAACCTGAATGATAAGGATACACAGCCTCTTGGCAAGTTTACATGCAAAGGATTGGATCTTCTATGGCTTTTAAGAAGATAATATCCATGAAATGACAAAAAGTTGTTTATCCTCCTGGAACTTTTGATAGAACTGGAGATTCTTTTGGATTGCTTCAACATCAGGAGCTTTTTTGATAAAAGAACAGTACTAAACTAAAGATCAGGAGGGAAGAGTAGTCCCTTTCACCTGTGTGGCAAAATTATTACATTTAATGACTAAAACCTGTATTTTAATTTTCATTTCTCTCTGTTAGAAGGCAGATTTTTTTTTCCAGTACCAGCACCCATTGGTGGATCCCCTTCTTTCTGCTTCATCTTAATTAGCAAATACTAAAGGGAGAGATCAGAAAGCAAAGCCTCCTGCCACAGTGTATAGTGCCTGGGTTTCCCTCCATCCAGTTTTGCAATCTCAAATATTTTTCATTTTTTGTTAATATTGTGCAAGCAAAAAAATTCAAGTTGAAGTTTAAATTCTGAAGTTTTTGCACATGCTTACAAATACCACAGGACTGGATTTTGAGCAGAGATTCCTCTACATGTCAAAAGGTGATGTTTGCCTGTACCTTGACAAAGGTCACTATCCTAGATGTTTGGTTTTTTTCTGCCTTATTCCACGTGAGACTTCCCACAAATTTTACTCCTTTGGGAAGTAGACCATGGGACTGAATAAACATTTAATGCCTAGAGGGCACATATAATAGCAGTAAACTGGTTGTCCCTGCTTAAAAACAGATTGGGCAGGGAAAATGACAAACAAAAAAAGTGTAAGAAACAGTGCTAAAATGTCTCCAGAATTTTTCTCAGTCTTCACCATTTTAGTTGAAATATCTTCTAAAAATATGAAAAAAAAGAATATTTTTGAGTTTGGCATCCATTAATTGCCCCATTTTTTTTGAACCCATGTAAAGTTAAGCATTTTCACATGATTTTTGGAAAGGACTTCTGCAGCTTAGCTACACACTTTCTGAAAAAATGTTTTTTAGGTTTGTTTTGAAAATGGCTTCTACTATTTCATTTTATGTTAATATGTTAATATTAATAAATATTCCCGGTTTACCTTCTTTATACTAGTCATGTTTTGACATTGACTGTCATAATCTCCTTTCATTCTTGGACATTCCATCAGAAGTATTTTTACAGGTTGCTTCCTCATTTCTGAACTACAAGAAGGTGAAAACAGTAAAAATTATCTGTAATGTCTAGAGTTTGTAAGCTGTGGAAGTCATTTCTGTTTTACTAACATTCACAGGCACAATTACTCCTAAATTACCTAACTTCAGGTGGTGGTCCAACTCTGAAAATTGGATAAAAGAAATAGTAAAGAATCAGAAGTAGTTTGAAGAATGCTGCTCTCTTGGGTCTTTTTAAGTTAGGATGGCCTAAGTTAATTTAGCCATTCAATTAGAGTTCAAAAGGTAGGCAATGCCCAGCTCCTGATGTGTCTGTCAGTGTCCATTCACCTGGAGGCTGTCACTCCTGTGCATGCCCCTTGTTATCCTAAAGTTTGGCAGCTCACAGCCTCTTGTCTCTGGTTCCCACGCAGAGCTCAGATTACATCTCAGTCTGTCGTTTGCCTGTTCAGCTACCTGGAGCAGATGTATTACTCAACTCTTTCAACCTGTTATTTCATGTGAACAGCATTGTCACTTAGTTTCTTGACCTCTTGCACAGAACAGGCCAGACTTCAGTGTAGTGGAGCCTCACTCATCCACCAGTTTTTAGCTTGTGTTGGTTGGGATTTACACCTTTCTGAGCTGAGCTTATCTCTTATATGACAAATGTCAAAACAACAGACAAACACAATCACTTTTTCCCAATAAGAGTTTTCTTCAGCTGTAAATCCATTTTTGTAGAACTAAATATTCAGAGATGATGGGGATCATTTTATTTGATCTTCCTCAGATTATGATGGTTAAAAGCAAACTTTGTGAAATAAATATTTTATTTTTATAATACTAATTGTTCAAGATAACAAATTGTCAAGCTCAGTGATGATAAGGGTTCTGTCAGACATTTGCTTTGGAAAGAAGGAAGCTAATGTATGTGCATATTGTGAGATTTGGCATTAGGTGTACTTGTGTTCTTTAAATTTCCTCATATTTTGAAACAAAAGCTGTTGGCACTAAAATTTCTAATGAAACATTTTCATAGCATAAATTAAGTCTTGAGAGCAAGTCTGATTGAAAATCTAGCCATTTGAATGTGCTGGAATTTTTTTTAAATGTTGTTTAAGAATGTATGAAGCAAATTAGTTATTTTGTTAACGTCTGAGTTTAGGTTGAATGAAGGGAGGACACTTGTCCATCCTATATTTGGCAGTTAACATTAGACACATTAAGATTTAGACAACTTGCACTTCACTTGACATTTCACCTGAATTTTGATGAGAATTTTACTGTCTTCTTTCTCCTCAAGACTGATGAGATACTATCAGTCTTGAGGAGACTGTTTTGTAGTAAGACTGCATCCTGACTTTTCTGTAGTGACCGCTGCTATTTGGTTCTTCTCATCAGTGGTAATGCATTACGCCTGCATTAGGTAGATTTTCATGCTCACTTAAATGTAGGCTTTATAGTAGTGTCAGTGACTACCATTCTCTCTTTCTTTCATCCCTGTCTAGAATATATACTGCTAAAGAAGCTGATACACACTGTAAAGAAGACAGGATACCAGCCTGAAACTTCTTTTGGTTTCCATTTCTTTCTCACTAGAATGACTTACTTGAAAAATTCTAGTCCTTCCTCACAAACTTAAATATTCATTTTGAATAAAGACTCTGTAAGATGATGGGAAGTGTACAATGGGTAACATTTTCCCCATTTATAGCTTAAAGTACAAATTCTTTGGGGCAGGAATTATTTCTTCTTTACGTTTGGCAAGCAACTGTGCTTGACTTTGTGCAATAGACAGTGAGAATGGTCTTTGCATATAAACATTACTGGCCTATAAAATCCTGTATTTCCTTAATTTTGTTAAGTGCCGATTTTCTTGCGTAGTCTGGACCTATTTCTAAATAGTCAAGGCTGCAGGTAGCTAGCTCCTTTGCTGTAAAATTCTCAGGATGCTTTCTGCCTGGTCGTACCGACTAAACACATTTGTCCTAATTTATCAGTTTCTGAAAGATTGAGGTAATTTCTGAAAGTCTTACACTTTGTAATAATTTTCATGGCAATTGTTGTTATGCCCATCCACTGTGGTTTCCAGTAGAAGCGCTTTCCCTTCCGTCGCTGTCAATTTCAATGCTCCCTTTTCAATTTTCTTGTAGGAAGTCATGTCATTACCTCTTGCAGAGAATCTAGCCTTTTATTTAGAGCTTCATTCCCTTGGGCTATCTGCTGAGACCTACAGGGTAAAGTAATTGTTATTGAAGCGAAGGGGATAGAGTTAGGCCTCGTGTGTGGCACTGAGTCAGCTTTTGTTGGGGGAAAAGAAAAGTTGTAACAAAACTGACCTGCTTTTTGGCATGTTTAAATTGTGCATGCCATGCTTGAATGGAACTGAACAAAAAGTTTAGTGTTGAAATGAGATACAAGGAGAATAGATCATTAAAGAAGTGCCAAACAGCTGCAAAAGTACAATTTTGCTGAATATGGTTTCCCTTGAGGTTTTTTTCCTCCATGCCAGAGAAACTGCTGTATTTATATCCTTCACTGATGCCACTAGACATTTTGGACTATGGGTCAAAGCAGCAAGGATGGGTTTTCAAATGCTCAAATGTATGGAAGAAATTAATTGTAATAATTTCTTCTCCAAATATAGCCCTTTTAAAGATATAATTACTCTGAAATTATGTTTCTGAAAATAAAAAGTAATTGATGTATGTTTTCTTTTCTGGACTCATTTTAATGAATCTTATGTCAGTTCAAAGCAAGACAGTAATGATAGGCATACAGAACTCCACGGAGTTTTGCTTTCATACCAGTTGTTTTTGCCCGAGTTCCACTTCAGCCAGACTCTGTACCATAAATGAAATTCTCAGTCTTTTCAGATTCTCATGTAAGCAGTTTGTTAATTTAGTTAACCAGTGTTAATTTTCCATTCTTGTGAAGTTCATTCATTATTCCTTCTCTTGCTCTTTTTTATCTTTTTGTATATGTAGTCCTGGGGTAATTTGCTATGTGCTAACACTGTGTTTAGTTGAAGAATTTCTGAATCAAGAACCAAGCAGTCAAATAAGAATTTCAACTTTTCTGTACATCTTTGGTTTTTAAAGTATGTTGTGTAAAGCAGGTGGTCTTCCTACTGTGGCTGCTCCATCTGATGCTACAAAATCAATGCTTATATTGTCAGGCTGTTAGTGTTTTTTAACACCGTTTAGTAAACATCATATCAGCATAAGGTCTCCTTCCAAACATGAGATGAAGTTCTATGATAACAGCAGACCAAAAAAGTTCTGAGATAATGTAATAGCAGTGATAGCAAAATAAAGAAGCTGATTTTTAGTAATTTGGTCTTATATTTGTGACATTCGAATAGTTTAAAGCTTTAGCTGGAAATTTTCATTCATTTCAATTTGTAACTCAATCCAAATAATTTTTTAAACTGTGTTCTCAATGGCCAAACACTAAGGACAAGGGAGACAACATGTATAGTGTTTTAAGAGGGGATTTCAAAGGCCTTTTTTATAGTGTATGATAAATAAATTAACACTTTGATGAGAGATCTTTGCTAATTTGTATATCTCTATTTCTTCTATGTTTCTGATATAATTTCAATGTGAACAGCTGAATTTTGAATAACATTTGAACTTCATAAACTAAGTTTTAAAAAAGATTGGTTTTCTTTTTCTTCAAATTTCTTGGAGATTGTTTTTTAATTTGTCAATATTAGCCATTTGGCACTTGTAACATACTCCTGCAGATTGAAGTCTTTTCAGTCTTGTAGACTTAAAGGCAGCAGTACATGCAAAAGTAGTTTTACAGCATCTGTAGCACCATCCACCTGAAAATTACTGGTTATAGAAATGGTGTACAGAACTAGACAATGACTGGTTATTCAAAAATGCAGGGAATGTTAGAAGAAAATGGATTTACATGTTCCCTGGAGAACTGTCCTAAGCTTAAGTGTTTTCAGTCCTTTTAAAGATTAATATGGAGAAAGAAAGCATGGCTTAAATGTTGCACTTTTGCTCTGATGTTCACTGGTTTGTGGTTTCCAAACAGCGTCAACTTAGTTAATTTTATTTTTACTCTCAACTTTGGGTTTCTCATCTTCACCAACCTGAAGCCAAAGCCAAAACTTTTTATGCATATCCTCATACTACAGATGAGACATTTTTGAACAGGTCGGAAAAGCCTTCTACTCAAATCTTCAGAGGCCATTTTTCTAACTGAATAAAGATCTAAAGTTTAAAATACTTAGTTCCCTTTATGATATGACTAACACCTGTTTTTTTTTTTTTTAATTTTGATTTTGCACTCAAAGATGGTTAAAGTGCTCTTAGGGATTTTCTAGATGGGGATATTGTTTTAATGTCCAATAGCTGTAAAAAAGGGATTGTTAGAAGTATTTAGGCTTAAAATAATCTGTACATTGAAAGTTATATTTGAAAATAGAATCTTGCATATTTTCATCCTAGTCCAACAACTTCAGCCTAAAAGCATCTTTTCTTCATGCCAACTCTAAGAATATAGTTTTATCTTGTGAGTTGTAGCCAGTTATCTGGGAATTTATGCTCTGAAGTTTTCATGAAGCTGCCTGTGTCTTGTCTTAGTGCTGGAGCAGGGGTCTCCTCTCACAGACACTTTTGTGTCCTACCACTTGCTTCTGCCATATCAGTAGTATGTGATGTGGAATGTTGATGTTATGAATAATAGTGACATCCTCTATACATCCAAGTATTGTGTGGAGTGAAAAGAAAGAGATCACTGTAAAAAAAAAAAAAATCAGCATCTGATTATTTTTTCTTTTTGTTTTTGATTAATGTGGAGTGATTATTTACAATTTGTGCTCTTAAGATTGACAATGCTGCGTAGATTTCAACCACTGGATTTGTTCCATCCCTTGGATGACTTTGTAATCACTGATTAGGTTGAAGTTGGAAGGGACCTCTGATGGTCCTTTGGTCCAAGCCCCTTTGGTCAAGCAGGGAGAGACACCTAGAGCCAGTAATGTGTAAAATCAGTATTCTTCAACTCCACTGTTTTTGTGGCCTCCTTGATTAAGTCTTCTCCTCACTAACTTTCCTACAATACTCATCTCTCAAAAATGTTTTAGATTTTGGAAATGAGTTACAATAATATTGGGTTCTATAAGGTTTGGAAATCACTGCATCTTGCCTTTCTCAACAGAATTAATTTTATGGTGTGTATTCTTGAAACATTTTATGTGTAACTGAACACAAAGTTTTATTGTTTTATGGTCTGTTCCCAATTTTAATGTCACACTATTACCAGCACTTTCAAAACAAGAAGTGCTTGCTTAAATGCAGACCATACAGATGTGTATAAATGCTTAATTTTATGTTATAAAAAATAATCAGGAGTGTTGCTGAAATATCTTATTGTTATGTATACTTAAAAACTATATATACATCTTACACTGTATGTACTTTAAAACAAAAGAAAGTACTCATTAGCAGGAGTGGAAAAAATTTCTGCAGAGCTAGATTTGCATTCTGGGAAATACTGTCAATTGATTTTCTTGATCACAGAACAGTTTCCAGAGCTGCAGATGAAGTTCTGAACTCCTTTCCAGATGCATTTAATAATTAGATAACAGAAATTATAACTTGCAAGTGGCCAGATTCTATGCCCATTCCTTGTGTATCAGGCTTTCCAGTAAGTGGAACTTCTGTATTGTTGACGACAGATCTGTGATTGACATAAGTTTCCTAAAATCGTTTGTGCTTTCCACTGGCACATCTAAAAATCTAATATATTTGTCCTTCCTCAGATCTCATGCCACCATGTGGAAGACCCCAAATATAATGCTTGCCCTAACCTGTTACTGAGCAGGAGAGACCTAAACTAACCCTGACTCTTTGCTAGGGAGTTGGGATTTACTGAAAGGAATGTGTACATATGGGTGCATAAATGTCAGCTTACGCTGACATTCGTAAGGAACCATTAGTAACTGCAAATCTGCTTTCTTACGGACTAGAAAGAAATATAAGTTATTCAAAAAATAATTGCTATGTGTGAAAATAAAAGTTTGTGAATACATTTTTCCTAGATTTAAAATTTTCAAGTTCATTAAATGAGATAAAAAATAATTAACTGAATAGGTCAGGAAAGAATCAGAAAAAGCTGTTTCAGATAACTGCATGGACTTAGGGTGCCTATGGAGGTGTAGGATGAAGCTGTATACTTAGTGGCTTCACCAGCTTTGTAGTAGCACTGGTAAAAGCAGGAAGTTAAGGAAGTGTCTCTTTACATTCTAGTTCAGTGAAACATTTAAATATCATGTGTAAAGTAGTTAAAGGAACGCATGAGGTTTTTTGTGTGAGATTTGAGATGCAGCTTGTTATGCAGTGGTGTAATCCTTGTTTATTGGTCACGGGCCCAGGTAATAGTCCTATTTCAACATGTCTGATTTTTAACACATGGGCTATTGCCATTTGAAGACTCTCAGGCAGTTTTATGTGGAGATATATCCCCATTCCTGCTTGGTATTGTTTCTAAATAGATGCAGCATTTTAGTCATGTTGAATGTGAAATTAAAAAAATAGGATCAGGATTAGAGCTGACAATGGCAGGATTACAGAGCTATGTGAATACACTATTAGGGTTAGGACCATAGTATTTAAAACATTTTGGGTATTTTTTCTGATAAGAAAAGTTATGTTGCATTGACCTGCCTTGGCAGTTTTCTACACTTCACAATAAAATAACCTGATTGATTTCAGTGATGTTACCTTTATTCTGAAGAGCAGCAGTGTGTTTGAGAACAATGAAAGGAAGACAGTTAAACCCTTAGTGAATGCCTGTTCATGGTACTAAGTTTATAAGTCTGTACTACAGACGTATTCAGAAGGCAAATTTAATATTATCTGTAATATGTTCTTACAGTTGCAACATGCTACAGCTCATTTCAAAGGGAAAACTGTAACTTAAAAAATGTGATTAACTTGTTGTAAAGAAGACCAATAATCTCAAAAAGTTAGACTATTTAGGATATATATAAGATACTGCTAATGTCAAATCATTTGTTCTCTCTTGTGCTGCTAACTTTATTATCAGTGTGATCGATATTACACAGCTGGGACATTCTTACACTGTATACATGAAAACAGTTATATTTTCCCAGCTATACTGTAATCAGATTATTTACTTGCAGAGATCTGTAGCTTTACCATATTTTTTTTGTTTCTGACAAATTAATTTTCTTAACATGAAGTGGGAGGGCACATTTTGAAAGTAGGAAAATTCACCTAAAATTGTGTAGTGATTATTTATAAACATAAATTGAATGTGCACTGATTTTTCTTAATAAAAAAAAATAGTATCAACTCTTCAATGAAGTACTGCAAGTTTGAAAACAGCTCACTTCGTAATTGGGGTACACAATCATATTCTTTTCCTTGAAGCTATCAATAGTTCAGATTTTTGAAGAAGTACCAAATCTAATGTTAGACCTTTTGTTACATCCTGACTTACAACCTAAGTGCCTGATTTACAACTTTTGTTTGATTTTCCCAGTTAATAAAAATTAGATCTTCTGTAATGATGTATGCTGCTTGGCATTTAAGTATAGCTTGTCTGGGACTGATGATTTACTTTATTTTTAAAGGCTGTAATTAAAAGTTTCGTGGAAGTCTACCAACTTGCAGTTTCAAGAGTTGAAATGTTAGTGAGAGAAACAAAATCTCTTCAGCTTCACATTGCAGCCCTAAAATCCAGGCTCCAAACAGCTGATCGTCATGAAAGTGACCTTCCAAATCGTAAGTCTGCTTTTCAAGTAATTTTTGTCATTTGCATGTTTCTTACCCATCATCTCCCTTCATGCTGTATAGTTTATGTAGGGAAATACAATATTTATCTATAAATATAATAGAGCAATAAACCCAGTGTCAACAGAAGCTTTTTCTGAAGAGAAAAGGAATGGTAAGAGTTAACACAAGGTTTAATTTTTACAACTGTATCTTCTACAAGGACCTCTTCATTGCTGCTGGAAAAGTGTACACTGTGAATTTTTTAGTTTTACCAGTACAGTAAATAATTGAACTTTGGACCTCAAGAATTTTACATCTAGAAATGTTGTATGTTAAACCAGAATGTAAACAAAGTGGGTTTTAGGAGATCTGAATTATTTTTAGGCAATTGTGGTTATGAATAATACTTCCCAGTAAACTTCCAATGTTAAAATTAAATTTCAGGAATAATTTCTGAAAATAAAAATACTATTGCCTACAAAGGTACTTTGATTTGTTTAAGAATAATAAGATGAGTCTTCAGACTTTAGATATCTTTCCAGGGGAATTACTAAATAAGAGATTTATTTGTGCCATACAGGCAGGAAGCCAGACACATAGGATGTGCACTTGCATATACTCAGTGTATTTCTCCCCATCTCTTCTTACTTTTCTACAGAGGGTAAGGGAGAAAGCTTTGAAGTTTGTTTTATTGGTGGTGGAAGTTGTTCTTCTTCCCTTCCTACTATCTTTTCTTTTAGTCTTGTGTAGTAAATGACTATAAAGAAAATGAGTATTGTTTGTCTTCCTTTTTGAAACAGAAGATCTGTAAGAAGAGAGCTGTCACAATGCAAATGACAGAAACACACTAGTAAACATCTAAACAAAGGCTGTGACTGTGGCTTTGACTTTGGTTTTTTCCAACAGAATTACATTAATTTCTTATCCTGCTTCTAACAGCACAATGGGAAATCAGTGTGAATGTAAACTATATTAATCAGTGCTGAACTTAAGTTTTAACATCTTGATGTGACAATTGTTGAATGAAAACTTTGTTTTATTTATGATTCCACAACTTTTTTAAGAAATGAAATTATTTCACTGGAATTGCTTTTTTCCTCCTCCACCCAGACTCTTTTGATGTCTTCTCCTAGGTTTATGTATGTCCTTCTGAGCCTGTGCCCGATGTAACTGGACTGCTCCTTTGCCTGTTATGATTGCTTTTGTTGTTTAAATCAAGATGACCACTCATTTACTAAAGACTGGGAAGTCTGCCAAACTTGCAGCAAGGTTTGCTTTCATTTGGATTGAGAGAGTTTTTAACAAAGCTTATGCTAGTCCTGTCTGTGAAGGGCTATGAAGTGGCCTGATACATTACAGTGAAAACTCTTTCTACAATGTTTGTGATGTGTTTTTAAATTAGTTTGTATCTGCATGCAGTGTCAATGTAAAGATGATACTATGTGTGGTGGGATCTCTTAGCCCTCTGGGGAGAGCAGTAATTCTTCCTTTAGATGAAGTTTAATTTGAATCTAGGCCTAAGCATTAATATGAAGTGTTTTAAAATTTTAATGTAAAAATGAAAACATTCAAAATGAGAGTCTCAGGTTGCCATGAAAAAGTGATTATGGTATATTCTGTAGTATTTGGGTTTTTTGTAAATTTGTCCCTACTATTTGTGAAAGTTGTATTAAACGTGAATTTCAATAACTTCAGGCATCACAGCTTTGCAGTGTGACTTAGATTTTAACATTCTAGTTGATATTACTTTGGTTTGATTTTGAGGAAGAAGATCTGCACTGTATTGATTTCTGTAGCAAATAAAGTAGAAAAGAATTTTTGCTTATTTTAAATGAAAGGGAACAATGACTTCTGGAGTACATATTTGGTTTCAAAATCAGACAAGCTTTGTTAGTTTTAATTCACTGTCTTCAGTCATATATTCGTTGCAGACAAAATTGTACATGGAGCTGACAAACACAGCACTTGGACTGTATCATTTGCAGGCCTTCATATGATATGTTTGTGCTTTCTAAACAGTAACTACTGCTCAGTGCTGAAATACATTTTTGAAGTCTTCCAATTGTGTATCATGTGTGGACTTTTACCTTATAAAATTGGGTTTTATCTCACAATGTTGTGGCTGTTTCTTGATGTCTTTTACGCTAGTTGCTTAAGGATCTTGTTCTACCAAGAGCCTATTGTATGGAAGTTTAGGCTATTCAGTATTGATATTGATATTTTCCTTATTTAGATGGTCAATTAAACCATTCCTAATTCATCTGTTTCTACTGAAATTTCATAACTATGTCACTTTTCTGTCTGCTCACACAACTTCTCTCTTTGCTGCTTCGGGTTTTGCTAATAATTGTAAAAACAAAACTGATGCCATGAGGCAAAATTGGTGATTCTAACTCCTCATCTTTTATCTCAGACTCTGAATTGCCATCTCTATCCTCCAGTCTGTTTCTAGTCCAGGCATTTCCCTTCTAGTCAATAGAGTTTAGATTCTGAAATTGCTGTATGTGATCATGCTAATGCCAACAGAGAGGAACAGGAAAGGATATGATTGTGATGGACAGAGGTGAGATGAACACTGGAAACACTGCTTATAGAAAAGAAAATTAAGTGGGGAGAAATGAAGTCAGTGGCAGAATGTCTCTGTAGTCTTCATTAGTGCCAAGCTATCTGTCTATTGCCTGTTGTACTGGTGTCTGATGATTCTTACTCCATGGAGAGAAAGGCCCTGTGCATTTTTAATTCTTGCAACTCTTTAAAATTCAGTATGGCTAAAAAACAGCTTAAGTTTTCTACCTGTCCACCTTTCTTTTCTTCTTTGTGCTCTCCCTCCCTTCCCCCTCCCCCCTGCTGCCCCCTTCTATTGCTCTCTATTGCTGTATCTCTTTTCTGTTTTCTGTTTGTTTGTGAGGATTCCTGGTTGGTTGGTTTTGGGTTTTTTAACTTCTTGTCATTTTTTTGTTCTTTACCAACTGCTTCTGAAATTTCCCTTACATTTCTAAAATGTCCTATTCATTTTTTTTTCTTGTGTTAGAAAACTATGAACATTTTGTAATAGTCCTTCCTGCCTATTTCTTTTTCAGCAACATTCAGTAATATAAACATCATAAACTAGACTCTGTTGAATTCTGCTGCTTTTATTAATTTTTATTCTTCCTCACATACATTCGTGTATTATTGTACTTACACATTCATTCAGAGTTGCAGTAATAAGTAGACCTTGAACTGAGAGCTTAGAAGTGTTGTATTGTCCTTGTAAGCAGTTTCTTTGTGGGTGCTGCAGGGCAATGTGTCTTCATATTTAGTCACATGGCAAGTATGTGAATCCATGGTGTCCAAGGGATTTTTGCTGCAAGTGCAGTGTTGCAGAGTATGGATGCAGTGATGGTCTGTTTTCCAGTGTGACTGGACACATAAGAGGAATAGTGAACAGAATTCAATTCGTTATAGAATATTTTCAGAAAGTCTTCTTGTAGCTTCTAGCCTCAGATTTTATACCTGATGTCAGTAGGTCTGTCAGAAGTTTAAGAATGTACAATAATCTGGTATCAGTTCTGGCAAACAAAAGAAGCAACTTTTGTTCGCTGTGACAAGTGCTTCTTGTCAGCTGCTTCTCTGAACCTGCATGTGCGCTGATCGCCTTCCTTTTTCTGTTTTCACCTCAGAATTAAAGGAGAATAATAAATGAAAAGGATAATACAGTAATTTCTAAAGATTATGAAGAGAGAAAAGCTTAAAAGCTTTGTGTGTACTGTAGTAATGGAAATTGGGGGACCCAAAAGGACAAGTTCATCTATAAGGGAGAGAAAGTGTGTTTCAGGTGGATGAGAATGTAGCAGAATTCTCTAACTGTGAATACAGCTGTTGTCTTTTGGTGCTTCTCCTAGCTGAGGTGAAAGTAAAGTCACCGATTGGTTTATGTGGGTTTGTATCATATTTTTTTCACAACAGTAGTGTCTGTATTTGTCCTTTTTCTGGAAATGTCTAGTGATACCACCTAAAGTACTGAAAATACAGAAATAGTGGATTTTGTTGAAGTGAGAGAAGCAAGTAGAGTAATCTTTTGCATGAAAGTTATGTATTTGTTCTTGAGATCCTAGTGATTGACATATGGTCTCATATTTCTGTGTTGAAAAACTGCATTAAGCTAGATGTACACTTTTCTCCCTCCTCAAAGCAGTCAGCTCTCAGTTCTCATGATCTACATGAAACCATTCACAGGGAGTAGAGAAAAAAGAAATATCTATAACTCAAACTTATCAGTTAACTATTTCTCTGAGATTTTCTTCCTATGTAACCAGGCTGACCAGGACAGTGGTTTTACATGTCTTTCCACCATACACTTTGTTTTCTTGTCACCAGTTCAGTCTGTTTTTTGGCGAAGACCTGCATCTAACAAGGATGCATTGTCCTACATTTAGAACTATGAGGATGGAACAAGAGAGAAAGAAAAAATCCTAACTATTTGCCTGTTCTCTTGCTGCATAAGGGAAAGGCATTTATTGGTGTCATGTTAAATTGTCTTTCTTGGCTAGAGCCGCATTTCTGATGTAGCTGGAAGAATTCTTCCCCGATGTTGCAAGAAGCAGGTAGGTCCTGAATGAAAACTCTCTTGTCGTGGTTTGACACTGGCCTAACACCAGGCACCCATGAAAGTCGCTCACTTACCCTCCACTGCTGCAGCTGAGCAGAGGAGAGCAAATTTAATGAAGGCTTCATGAGTTGAGATACAGACTGGGAGAAAACACTCAAAGGGCAAAACAGGCTCAACTTAAAGATAAAACGTATATTTATTATTGACAGAGTTAGAGGAGGATAATGACATGTAAAATAACCCCTTAAAACTACATTTTATTCCCCCAACCCCTCCCTCCTTCCCACCAACAGCACAGGAAGACAGGGCATGGGGGTTTTGGTCAGTTCATCACCCAAGATCTTTCATTTCTCAGGAAGAGGAGTCCTTTCCCTGTGAGACCGGGGGTCCCTCCCACAGGAGACAGTGCCCCATGAACTTCTCTAGCGTGGGTCCAATTTCATGAGATGTAGTCACCCTAGGACATGTGGGTTTCTCTTTCCTCCAAGGACAGGCCGCTCCAGCCTGGAAGCAGGTGTTCACGCTCTCCACCAGGTCTCCCACTGGATCACAGCCTCCCCCAGACATGTATGTGCTCCAGTGTGGGCACCTCCCCCATGGACTGCGGGTGGATCTCTGCATTCCCTGTGGATCCCCATGGGCTGTGGGTGGATCTCTGCATTCCCCGTGGATCCCATGGGCTGCGGGTGGGTCTCTGCATTCCCTGTGGATCCCCACAGGCTGTGGATGGATCTCTGCATCCCTCGTGGATCCCTATGGGCTGCAGGGGCACATCTGCTTCACCATGGTCTCACCAGGACCTGCAGAGGAATCTCAGCTCCAGTGTGTGGAGCACCTCTTGCCCCTCCTCCACTGATCTTGGTGTTGCCGTGTTGTTTCCCTCACATGGTCTCACCTCCTCTTCTTCTCTGACTAGGAAAAAAACTGTGCTGTGGTTTGTTTTGATTTCCTTCCTAAATACATTATCACAGAGGTGTTGCCAGCCTCTCTCACTGGCCCACCTTTGGCCAGCAGCATCTCCATCTTCAGAGCCATCAGACTCCACCGCACATGGTGGAAACCTCAGCACCCTCTCACAGAAGCCACTTCTGTGGCCTCCCCACTACTAAAAACCAGGCTGTGCAAAACCAACACATTCTCCTTGGCTTTTTCACTACCGCATGTAGACTTAAGCACATTTGGATTTGTTTTGTGAAAGATTTGGAGATACTGGTTCTTAAATTGCCTTGCAAAAGGTAATCAGACTTGCTAATTTTATTGTTCTCTGTCTTGTTGTGTTTTCCTAGGAATAGTCTTGGGCAGAATTCAGTAAATATAGACCTCAATAATCATATACTTGCTGTTGAACATGTGAATGTTCCTGAAGTGATAGTAAGTAAAGAAAAATCTGACAGGCCCACAAGGAAAATTTCTCAACTATAGAGATGGTCATAGACATGAAATTGTGGAAATATCAGACAAGTGAAAATAGAAAACTCTATTTGTAAGATTTACTGATTTTAGTGTCTCTGTAAGACTGAATCCACCAAGCAGTAATATCTCCATGAAATTATGGGTTTTTAAAATATTTGCATTTCATTCCTGACTTAAAGTAATTGGGCATCATGTGCCAGCCTTACTGCTTAGCCAAGGAATGCACATATCCTAATGGAAATGGTCGCTTGGTCAGATGGTATTGCTTACACAAGTAATAGTTGTAACCAAATGGTATAAATCATATAATTTAGAATAATACTAATGCTGCTACTACTAATAACAACAACAACAACCACCTATATTATAAATCACATTCTTCAACTTAGGGTAACGGTCATAAAAAGCAGTTACAGTAATCCAACAACACGTTTGCTATTTTCTAAAGAATACTTCCTTTTCTATCAAAAATTTTTTTGATACTCAATATTCTAGGTATGTGAACTTTAAACTTGTCAGACTGTTGTAACATATTTGAAAATTACAGTAATTTGATTAAAATGCTGCCTATAAGGCAAAAGGTTCAGTTAATAGAATCCATATGTAATTAAAGTGGAGAACCAAATGTAATCAGACCCCAGTGACTGGTGCCTTCATATTGATAGTTTTACAGTGGCCTCTGGGGTTGAAAGTTTATGTTAAAGTTACCAATTTAGCTGTACTCCAGAAAAAAGCAAGATAGTGTAGCTTTTAAAGCAGGTATGACAGCGTCCCAAACTGATAATCATACTACAAAAGTAGTTGACAGTCTGAATTTTGGGGCTGTCTGCCACTTGGCAGGTGGAAGAAGCACAAGACTGTTGTATTGTACTAGTCAGAGAGTTGCATTATGCAGCAGCACTGCTATATAAACATTCCTAAATGAAGGAAGTATGCCCAATGAGAGCAAGTAACAGTGTATTTTCTTAATAATATAGTTGCTTGATTTGTATGAATTCACGTTTGAGTCATCTGAAAGTTATAGACACAGCACTATGTACCAAGCCACAAAAGAAGTTTAAAAAAATTTCCTGAACTTTAAAAAAAAAAAAAAAATATTTTCTCTGGACAGTTTTAAGAGTTGACATCCTGTGTTAGAGTTCTCTAATCATCACCAGCACAATTTACAATCAGAACACACAGAGAGCCAGTTCAGACCAGCTCATCTGTTGACTTTGGCAGAAGCCCTTAATCTCACTGTGTATAGCTGCCACTTGAGAGCTGGGGACTCGGCAGAGAGCCAAAGGAGGGTGGGATGCAGGGTTGGTCAAGGCATGAACACATAGGCCTGCTTCATTTCAACAGCCATACACTGCTTTTTTTAATACTCTTTTCATTTTACAGCCCCTTTTTTTAAAAAAAAAACAACCTGAAATTAAATGAGGACCTCTCATGAGCCTCTATGCTCCAGGCATAAGAAATTGTAATGTCTGGCTTCCAGAAACTGTCCCGTCAAAATGTGCTTCTGATTAGGTGGCTTAATTACAGCTGTGAAAACAATGTTGATTTAGGCCTCAAGATTCCAGTGCATGTCAGCCGTTATTAGCTAGCCTTGGACTGAAGCCACCATTTTAAAACTCTGTACCACTAAAGTCACACACTGCCTGACAACTTTTTATTTAGGCAGAAATGTTGCCAGAAGCAACACATTTTATGCAAAATATTTTTCATTGCGCAAATTTCAAATGTGACACTGTTGATGGACATAAAATGGGTAGTTATGGGTGGACCTCACCAAGTCCAAAACCTAACTTTTGCAAAAATCCCTCTACTTCAACACATCTCCCTCCCCCATTTCAAATAGTTTTTTCTAAAGTTTGACTGACATAATGCTTAATTTTAATTCCTTTAATTCAGTTTTATTCCAAATCCAGCATGTTGGTTTAACCACCAATTTTATTGCATGTAAATTTTCCTGACAGTTTCATTTGCTGTTGGGAAATAAAATTGCCATTTTTGCAACATGGGAAATAATGGCTAGTTTCAAAACCAATATGTTTGAAACTTCCTTTGCCTGAAGCAGGTTAAGGCACACACTCAATTTACTTTAGGGGAAAAAAGCTCATTAAATAGTTTTTAATATTTTAATATAATTTAAGTAACTGCTTTCACAGTGGGAAGGCTTATTAGGCCTATGTATTTACACCTGCAGAGAGGTAAATGTTTAGGTAATTAGGTGGTTTCCAATAATTCAGTTTTTCAGTTGCAGGGTTAATGCTGTAAACACTGTAGATGAACAGAAAGAGTGCTGCATTTAAACCTTATATTTCCACTTGTAGCATTTTCCTTTCAAGTGCTTAGGAAAGAGGCTTAAGTGGGGCTGGTTTGGGTTTTGAGGGATTTTATTGTAGTTGTTGTTTTGATTTTTTTTCTTTGTTTGGTCTGTTCTTCAGCTCTCCTTAATGACATGAATTGGCTAAAGAATGTGAGGGAATGTGTGTGGGTGTTAACTCTCAGCAGAAGTCGGTACTTTGGAAAAGTAAGACCTACATTCTCACTTCACTGTTGCTATGAAGTTCCAAATGTCCATCTGTGTGGTTTAATGGAAACCATGAAGTTCCTAAATGACCGCAGGTTTGTTCCGCTGTTAAGAACAAAACAAATCTTTCAAGTCATTGGCTAAGTCACAAAAAAGGAGGGTCGCGTTTTCAGGAAGGTAATCTGCTTTCCTTTTTTTCCTTCATGGTTTGCATTTCTATGGCATTAGGAATGTGTTTCTAGTGAGGTACTGGAGCTACTAGCTCACAAGCAAGGATCCTCAGTTCCCTGGACTGAAAATAAGACACTTGGAAGCTAGAGCTGTATTCATCTCTTACCCTAAATGTATGCCAGTGTAACAATTGTACCTTCAGAGCAGCTAATTAAAAATGGATTACAAGAAAGTAATGATTTGGATAAGGAAGCAAGTCTAAAGTGTAGGTTAGAGTTTGTCCTGTAAAAAATCATCGTGCATTCATTCTCTGCCTGCAGCAGATTAGTGGAGAGCAAGACACTGGATGCCTACACTTTATTTTGTTCAGTTTTCAAAGGAGGAATACTGGAATGAACTAATCTTCTATTTTCTTAGCAAATACTAGGTGGGGTTTCCTTTAAAAGAATGTTTCAGAAATGCCCCAGTTGCTGTGGTGGGCAACTGTATAGTCAGGAGACAACTATGTGATGGCTTTTTCCTTATTAGACACCTGTGCTCTAGTCTTCTGAAATGTGTTTCATTGGTAATACACAATGAGTTTTATACGTCAGCCACATACATTTGCTTCCTGTTGGCTACATACTGCTGTTTCTTTTGCCTTATTCCTACACCTATCAAAGGAGTATTTCCAGGACATCAAATTAAAAGAAACATTCATATATTATTACATATAGTGTTAATGCTGCAGTAGAAATGAAAGTATTGGGAGTGCTAGACATCCTGTTATTTTGAGAACTGGATATTATAGACCAGGACATTTAACCCTGGGAAAAAGTTTTTACAAAAGAACAGAGCCAAGGACACAATTTTACTGTCTTTATAGAAGAAAAGGAATATTCTCTACAAAGGCAGACAAATTCACTTCTTTCCAGACTCAAGGACTTTTACTCAGGCCAGAAGGTGCTTCCTCCTCCCTTTTGAAGAAGTTATTTCAAGAAAGAGAGCCGGGAAGCTTCTATTATTCCCTGCTAAACTGTGGGTTAAACATAAAGGGATTGTCTGTTCGTTCTGAGACTCTGAATTTGCTGAGAAATTTTTGGAGGGGATTAAAGCATAGCTGTGCCTGAGTGAGTCTAGCATAGATGCTTAAATGGTGAGTGAATCCATGCAATTCAGTCTGTCACCTTCCTGATGTTTTCTTGACATTTTAAATTTAGATCCTACAAGTTATACTTTATTTATTTTTATTTTTATTTATTTTTTATAATTATTTTCTTGTTTTCACACCTGTTCGGTTTTATGTTTGAAGCTAAGTATGTAAAGCACTGTTTATAAGGAGAAAATTCAGTGCTGATCTTCAGATATTAACTTTGATAAAGAGTGCAAGATGTGTAGATGCACCCCGTGGATTGCAGTTCACTTGATCAGGATGGTAGATGATAGAAAGACAATTTTTGTTGTCTTTTTGCCTTTCCTGATTACTTTATACTACTAGCTCACTGCCTGGATCACAGGTGAAAAAAAAGATTGGATTATGACCTAGGACACTGTTTCCAGGAGCCTCTTTTTCAGCAAGCTTCAGAAATACACGTATGTGCAACATGCACTTGTAATGTCGCATGGCTAATATTAGATGCACCCATTAAGAAAAATAATAATTTAAAAAATACATACATCTGTACACACACACACACACACACAAAGTTTTGTTAAGCAAAATCTCAGGTTAAGAGGTTTGTGTTTCCCTCTGGATGGCAGAGAGGCAGTCTCTCCCACCAGAGAGTGAGTCCCCACCACCAGATCATTTGGTGCCAGCTAGCAGTCAACCTTCTCTCCACAGGAGACAACTGTCTCTGATGCTCTATCTCCTTTTAGTTTCTGTTTCTGGTACACAGACTGGGGGGGAAGGTCATGGGGAGCACAAGGCTGGGTATTGCCTCTATCCTAGCAGATTTTACTGTCAGAACTAACCTCACTATTCCACACAGGGGAAGATGGATCCTCTTGAGGCCAAAGGGAGATAGTGAGTGTGGTAAAGAAGGGTAGCTGCAAACCACAGCAGTCTACTTTATTTTACACCTTTCTAGAATTTATGAAATCAGATTGTTTTCCTGTTGGCTTGTTAATGGTCTTTCCCCCTGCCTTCTTCTATAATTGTGCATGTTTGCATCCTTTTCAATTGTTAAAAAAGTTGCATTCCTGTGATATGTTTGCAGTAGAGAAACATATTTTTTGTAAAGATAAATATATTTGCCTACTTATATTTGCTTCCATTTTGTACTTTAAGCATAAAAGTTAATGTGAGAAATGAAGAAAACCCAAACCTTTGAAATATATTAGCGAGTATGACGTGCAGAGGTAAAAAGACAGAAAATTCAATTAGTGCACAAAGCATAATATTGTTCTTAACACATAATTTTATTCCTGTTATGTTGGCATGATTTAATGGAATACATACAGCAAGTTACATCTTCATCTTTCTTTTTGTTTGGCCATACATATTTAAGACAAACTGTTTAATATTTACTATCAGGGTTTTATTTCTTTCTTTCTTTATCTATTTATTTATTTTCATTTCTAAGTTATGTGTAAAATTTTTTCACTGAATTCTGTGAAACCCACATTATATAGAGATGGCACAGTTATTCTAGTTGATCATAGTGAGCACCTATTTTCTCCAGAGACTGAAACAGTTTGACCTATTGAATAAACTAATCACTGAACAAAATTTTTAAATGGGAAATGGGCACTCCATAAGGTAAAGAGCTTTATTGTCAGCTAAAAGGATGTAATTATTACGATAATGATCTTGATTATTCAAGTAACATTTGTTTTCTTCAGTTTATTTGACAGTTAAATTAAAGAAAGGGATTTAGAAAGAAATGTGCTTCTTAAACTGTAGTTTCACTTCCCTATTACAAGAATTTGGGTTGAAAGGGAGGGTACTTTTAAAATGAACAGTGAGTAATAAAATTTACTAAAAATATGGTCACAAATAATGTGGATAATCACCAGCAGAGTTTCTCTGATCCATGTGATGATATTAGGAAAGCAGTGACATTATGAAGATGCAACAATTCCATTTAATCCTTTTCAAATGGTGTAACTCCTTGAATTCCTAAATGAATTCCTACATTCAGAGAGGCATCTATAGAACTCGGAAAGCCACACTAACTTAAGGCATCACACCTTTGGATCTGAGTCTCAACTGAAGTTGGCCCATAAACTCATAGTTGACTCAGTAAATGTTGCCACGATGCTGACATTGCGATACTTGCCTCTTAAATTTGTATATTCACCAGTACCTTGAAAGACCTCTATCTTGTCTAGGTGATGCAGATGATTTGACACATACGGTTTCTGAAGGCCAGAACCATAATAATAAAATAATTCACTATTTTTTCAGCTTTTGTTTGTACTGGGGGTCTCCTTTGATCATAGAAAGATCATCTTGTATGGTGCTTTTATGCTTATGGTCAGGGGCATGTTAGTCTTTCAAAGCCTGTGTGACATCAATTTTCGTTTCACAAGGTCTATTAAATCCATTGCATTCTTTTGGGAGTGTGACCATTAAACATTGTAACTTCACCAGGGCTTTGCAAAGTTTCCTGACACATCAAGTCAAGTTTAATTTTAGTTTGTATATGCCAAAACATTTTTTTTTTGAGTATTTTGAGTTTAATTTAATAACTTATGGAAGTTTACTGTGCTTTAAATATGAGATGTTTTAGAGGACTGTAATCTCAATGGAAGCTCTAAATAAAGGAATTTAAGGTACAGTTCTGGAATGTACAAGGCATACCAAATTACTGAAACATCTCTGAGGTTTTGGTTGGATTGTTTTTTAGTTTTTTAAACTTGTATTACACCTTTCTGGTTTTACAAACCAAAAAGCTGAAAAGCACTTTCCTGAATCTTCCTCTCTGTTCTTCATGACTCTTAGAAGTTTTACATACCTGATGAAAGTTTGTAGTGTTGCGTGTTTTGGTGGTTTCTGTGTTTTGGACTGTTATTATTTGTTTGTTTGTAGTATGTGTATGTGGTGTCTGTTTTTGTTCGTTTGGGGTTTTTTTTTTTATTGTTTTTAACTTTGGTTTCAGAACACACAGTTGGCTTACATATATATGAAAGGATAAAATTCCATTCCTTTTTTTAGTGTTTATTCATCTAAAATATTATTGGTATGCAGGAAGTATTAGTTCCATTTGCCTAGTGGACTCACTTGAACTGCGAATTCAACTTCACAGAAAGAGATGATCTAGTACCTGAACTAAGAACAATTCTTGGAGCCTGTGCTCAGGAATCTAGTAAGTATAAAAAGTTCTGTTAAGTAATTATTAGATAATTTAATTTAATTTCAGTCTGAAATATAATTGTATATATGGATTTGGCCAACACAAATTGAAACAGTAAACCTAGCTCACTCACACTCAGATTGTTTATAACTGATAGGCTTGACTTCTTGCCCAGTTAATGTAATTTGGATCTTGAATCTTTACAGAAGACCTATGTATTAGCTATCAACCAAAACAGAGCCTGAAATACTTTTCCTAGGCTATTCAGATATCAACCGATACTTCATAAGCATTACTGCTGGAAATCCAACTGTTTTCCCTGACCATTATTGTTATAAAACTGCCCTTTAGAAGTATGTTGAGTATACACTGCTTGAGATGTTGCATGTGGTCTGTGGGAGAAGGAATAATTCTCTCTTGAAGTTACTTCAGCTAAGTTTTACTGAGGATCAATGAATATTAAAGTACTTGCCTTGAATAAGCAAACAAAACTTAGAAAATCATACTAAACCTATAGGGAACCAAATGTACCTCTTCCTGGTGAATCTTTCTGTAATCTAATTTATGACAGAGAAGGGTGGACCTCTTATCAGCATTTTGGCTTGGAGGTAGAAGCCTACAAATCTGCAGTGGGCTGTCCAGAAAATCTACATTCATTGGCCAATGCTAAAATGATGGAACCTTTTGTTCTCCTAATACTTGATGATTTTAATAATAAACCTTCACTTAGAGAAAATTAAATTGGCAGTAACACTAGTTTACTTCTAAACATGTGGTATAAGTCAGTCATTCCTTGCTCCATCACTTTACTTTTTTAAAGAGGCTACTCAGTTATTTAAATAAACTAAGATTCAGATTAGCCTGTAGGCTAATGCACCTGTAGGCTAATGCATCTGTGCAGGTATTCTGACTCAAAATGCAAGTGTTTGTATTTTGTATATGAGATTCCAGTCAGTCTGTTTTTCAAATAGGTGCAGATAAATTGCATAAACCATGTCTGTATTCAGTTTATGGTCCTAGTTCCATTGTCTCCAAAGAGTGGAAATTAATCTACTCCTCAGTAGCAGATAGTAAAGGCTGTCAAATCTTGACATCAACATTTCCCTTGTCATTTCAGGATTACGAACAACACCAGATTATAATCTCAGTACCTAGTGAGCCAAAATAGCGTTTATTCACTTACAAGATCTACAGTAATATTATTCACTATGAGGCCATGCATGTCCATGACACTTCATTTTAATTCTGAGTAATGCCATTTTCCTACATCAAACCTGAGTGAGGTATTCATTGTATTTTTTTCATTGCCGCAAAAGTATCCATTTCTGCATTAGCAGCCTCTTCCAGAGGTATGTGAGTTCCAGTTCCTTAAAATTCGCTGCTTTTCACTACCTTTCATAAAGACAAGTTGGTTCCATATTCTTCCCATAGCTTCCTGTCATAAGAGGAGTCTGCTTTACATCTTAATCAGTGTATTTCCTTTCTTATTTTCTTTACTTCATGCTTAGGAGTTTTCTTGAGCTTCTACTTTCTACAGTCTTGATGTCTGCTTCATTTGCGAAATAAAATTTGTGAAAATAAAATTTCTTGTGTGGAAAAAATGTCTTTTCAAAGATTTTTAAAGAGAACTGCAAAGGGACTTTTTCCTGTAGATATGTTTGGAAAGAAAATAAATTACATAACCTATGTGAGCTTGCTGTAGTTTAGCAAAACTAAACTAGAATCTTTTAGAATCTTAAAAGGCTATATGGATATTCTTTTGAGCCCTATCTTGTTGGAATTGTGGTAGTTGAAACCCATAAGGCCCTAGAAGGTGTTTGCTATAGTGGCTTTCATAATTTCACTGTCCAGACACCAGTGCTGGATCTAGACTGTTCCACCCTCTTCGGAAAAGAGCATTTGAGCATCATCAGTACTTACGACATACATATTGACTTTTTACAGGACTTTTCTGACCTACTGCTTATTTTTATATATAAATGTACTTAAGACAAGTATTAAGAGAACTACTTAAGAGAACTAAGTGAGCAAATTGAAGTATTCTCAAGGCATCTGTTAGCAAAGTAGCAGTGAGTTGCATGTTTGGTCTTGTTTTTCTATAAGCTATCAAATGATTCCTAAAACATTGATTTCCTTATTTTTAATGGATCATTTTATTAGCTACATAAATCCATGTTTCTAAAAATATTCCTAAAAATACTGCATATTTGGCAGAAATGCATAGAAAAAAAATCTTCTGAATACCTGAAGATCTTTTAATGCAAGAAAGCTGATTTATAAAGATACTTTCATTGTTAGCAGACCTTCCTCCTCTATGTTGTTAGGTGCTACAATTGTACATAAATTACTTTGTCTTCGCTTTCCCCTTGAAATCAAATTGCTGTTACAGTATATTTTTGTTAAGCATAAAGTGATTGAAGTATTTTACTGAATCAGTGTAATTTCTTTTTTTTTTTTTTTTTGGCCAAAATTGCTGTGATTATTAGCTCTAGGATAGTTTTTGGTAAGAGATAAATAAATGCACTGCTGGCAACCATCCACTGTCCTTATTCTGTCTAGCAGCAGAATGCCTAAATTGTTGTCGTGCCGGTTCGTCGCAGACAGACAGAAAGGAAGGTAGCATTTCGCCGTGCGTGAGCAGTTAGAGGGCAAGCAGACACCATGCACCTTGACCACCTATTATGAAGCTTTTTGCTGCAATGTCAAGTGAAAGCGAGTTAATTGGGTGAAGCTGTAGAGCATGTTAGGGGCATGGTAAAGGGTTGCTGTCTGACAGCTGAATGTCAGCAGAAGCTAGTGAAGTGTGGCTGAGAGACAGAGACCTGTCACAAAGTTCATGTGGACTGTAGCACAGTTAGGGAGATGAAACGTGGTTCTGTCTCACTTTCTCCCTCATTGCATTCAAGCACCTTAAGATTTCACACTGTATGTGTCAACCCTTGTTCTCTAAGCTGTTTTCTCCTTACACTTCTGCATTCAAATGATTGGACAGAAGATGCTAATGTTTGGCAAAATGAATGTAAATATACTTCTTTCCTTTTTCTGCTAGAGCAGCAGTATACATGCAACTCAGATGAAACTTTGAAGGCTTACGTCAGACAGTCACACTGGATAGGAATTCAGATGATGGCTGAATACATATCTCTCGAGAATATGAAGTTTGACACTTTAACTAGTGGAATAGGGATTGTTTTCCCAGAAGAAAAGGCTAAGTAGGGGGGGACTACTTTGTCAGCTGGTGGTGCCTTAGCATGGTGTTGTAAGTCTTTTAGTCTCTAATTGTAGTCCTCTTCTCCCCTTCTTGCTAGAAAGAAATAGGAGTGCCAAGAGGGAACGGTGAATGACATACTGATCTAAGACTATGAGAAGCTGGGGGAAAAGTCACAGAGTAGGAAAGCCTTCCTTAGAAGCAAGAGAAACATCAGTTAAATACAGGGATGATGTTACACACTGCTGTGAAACATAGAGTAGTGTCATAATAGTAAATGTGGTGTACCTTTCAGTGTTGTTTGCAGCATGCAGCACAAAGGAAAGCAATAATCATTTGGGTTGATCACCCAGATTCAAAAAAAAAATATATAAGTAAAAGTTGCTTCCATTCTTGAGAAAGTGGAAAGACAGCGGTAGGTATCGTAGGCAGAAAGTACTAAGAACTAAAGTTCTGAAGTACTAAAAGTTCCAAAAGTACTAATTACTCAAGAATTTGAAAACTTTAATTGAAATCAAAACAGACCAATCATTTCACCAAGAAAAAAAGAGCACCACATTTTTTTGTCTAACATTTTGGTATTAACAGTGCAGCGTAGAGAATTTGACCTAACAATGGGAAAGTTTCCTGTGTATTCCAGTGAAGCATCTGGAATAAAGGCTTACGGTATAGGCTGTGTGTGGAATTTGGCCAAAACTTTTAGAAAACATCAAAATTAGCAATGCAGAACCAAGTTATTTGTCTCTAAGCCAATAAAACATTGAAGATAAAGTGTTCATCTGACGTGATAATCCATCCAGTCCTGTGTGTTCTTCAAACATACCAGGTTTAAGTGCATTTGAATGAAACAGAATTTTCATTTAGAAAAACAAATACAATATATAATGAAAAATTTCTCTTAATTGCTTTTAATTGAGACTCCAGACTCTAATTTCACTGAGTGAATTAAATGCCAAGAGCATTAGGAAAGTAAGAAAAAATTGTAACTTCCCAACGTTACTGACTCATGTTTGTTTAAAAACTCCTGAAAATAGAAGAGAGAAATCTTGATAATGAAAAAAGCCATTAGTATTTTTGGCTAGCAGCACCCAAAGTGTGTTGTGTGTCTACCTTTCTGACTTAATATGGAATGAGTTGGCAGCCCATTGAATTATTCTGATAGCAAATTGTTTGCACAATCCAGGCAGGAGTGCTGACAATTAAAATTTATACTGAATTGTTACCGTTTTCTTACATTGTGTCAGAGTACCAATTTAGTCCTACTGCTTCAGCATGCAGAATTGCAAGATCACTGACAGGGGAAGCAAACTTTCCAGTTCTAGTCATACAGTTCCTGCTTTGAAAAAGTTTGTAGCTAGCACTAGTATTGCACTGACATCCAGAAAAAGTTTGTAACTAGCACTGTATTGCACTGACATCCATCCACAAGTAATACTTTCCATTTTAAATAACAGTTTGTAGCATTTTATTATTTGAGAGTAAGAAATGGCTCTTGGAGCAACTTTCGACAGAAAAAAAAGATGAGCAGCATACTGGAAGTCCCTTGACATTGTCTGGAAAAAGGCAACTCAGTTTTGGAAATAGCAGTCTGAATAGGAGGTCGTGAATGATCTGACAATGTACATCTTTCTCTATAGGGAAATAGGGCTTCCACATAAGTGCTGCAAAATGGTTATTGAGGACAGTGGTTCTTTTTTTAACACTTATTGGAATTGATATTGCAGCAGTGAAATGATGCAAGGTGCAAGGATAGCATAGGTGGGAGAAGCTGAAAAGAATATTATTGACCATTTGATTTGCTGTCTACTGGTATTACTGTGTAAGTTCTGGTTCTGGAGTTGGGCTGAGAGAAGTGAGTATCAGAAATTAATTGTGGAGAAATATAACTTTCTGCCCAACATTCTCTACATCTGTGCTTAACTTAAAATTCTTCCTATTCTTGAGAAACTGTGCTACTGCCTTTCTAGAGATTTTAGGGGTTACTAGAATTCTGAAGAAACTACAGCTTACTCCTCCCTCTGCGTTTCTGTTTACTGACAGGCATCCTTGCACACCTAAGTGTCCTGTGTTCTGGTGAATTAGAGATCAGATTTTAGCCTTGTAATTCAACAATTTTATTTCATTTACACTGAGATATAACACTGAACTTCTTATTACACCTGCTTCATCACACAGGTACGGAACTGTCATCACTTGTATTCACTATTAATCCTCGTGCCCTTCTGTCTTTATTTGGTCTCTTCTGATTCTAAGCAGTTTCATGCTTTTTTACCTCAGTTGAAGCCAGTTGTTATTGCGTGCATAACCTAGAAGCCTTAATGCACAAAAATCTTACCACTATTTATTATTCTGAATTTCTAATAATATATTTTTAATAGGGTAGCATGTTACATGTCAGAAGAAAGCAGAAGAGAAGTTTGGGCTACTGTGTTTTGAAACTGAGTATTTGAAAGTAGTTTGAAGTGACAAAAATTAGTGGTGGAAAACCTGAGAAGTGGAAGAAGTCTTTGTAATAACATACATAGCTGAGGGGAATTGAAAAGCTGTGAAAATTGTCCAGTAAAACAATCTTTTTGTAGATTTTGAAGGCTGAAACTGTTCTGACTAATTTGCAGTTTCAGCTGCAGATTTTTGTCCTACAATTGAAGATAAACAGTATACTTATAACAGTTTATTTCCTTCTGTAATTATCTGCACCACTGTCATAACACGTGCATAGTCTTCTAATTTCAAGTTTCCAACTGTGCATATTATTCCACAAATACAGATATACAAAAGCAAGATGGGCATCTTTGATCACAACATGATGCCTTTGGATAGGTTGACATTGCAATATAAACATAATATAAGGATATAATAAATGATGGTATGAAAATATTCCATCACAATATCATCACAATAAAGCAACCAACTATAAATGAGTTTTAACTGTGGTAAAACAGCTCATATATAATCAGACAACCTTTAAACTAGATCCTAAATTTGAACTGTAGGTTAGCTGGAGAGCAGCCATAGAGGGGAACTGTTCTAGAAATCTTTTCCATGTCTAATAAAAAATTGCTTAGTTAACTAAGGTTTAGAAAGCAATTATTCCATAATGTGGACTAACATTTAATATTTTGTCTTCGAGAAAGTTAGATTTAAAGTTAGGTGACCAAAACTTTGAAAAATAAGCACAAGGCATGACCAGTTACTATATTACCTAAATATTTTGAGAGCATATTTTTGCTAGACGTATGGATCCTAGATATCTATTTATCCAGTGAAGTATAACAGTTCAGATGGAGTCAGGTATGGCTTACAGGGTAAATAAAAGTGCTGTGCTAAAGATTTACCCAAACAGACACTTTCTTTCAGATAAATAATTCCTCTTTTAAAAATTACCTAGATGTGTATTTATATGATGGATTATCACCACAGCTCTGGCATAGTCATTCGAGTTTGTCAATTTAAAACATTTTTTAGAAAGGTGTCTAAATACAATAATGATGAAAGAAGTCTGTTGGGGAAATTTTAACTGCCTTTAAAATTCCTCTGTAAATGTTCAGAAAATGAACATTATAAGAATTCTGAGTATTTTTTCTTCTAACCTATTCAATACCATTTTTTATTCATCATGAGGGTATATAAAGATATTGGATCAAAATGGTTCTTAGGAGTAAGAGCCAAAAATTGGGTTTTGCATCAATCATGTTGCTATTAAATCTGATTTCCCTTTTGTTCAATGACTAGTATTCTGTTCTTTGTAAGAAGTACAGCACAGGCTCCAGATAACTAAACCAGAGCTTTTTTTTTTTTCCCCAACAGTGAAGCTTTTACTGTAATGTAGTCTATTGACTTGCTGCCAATCATTAAGTTTCATACTTTTTTTTTTACTTTTTGCAACTCTCAAAGGATATGATTTCTTATCTCTTTTCTGGGATTTTGATGCCATATTTTTCAACAGNTCATAGCATGAGATTTTGCCTTCATTGCAGTATGCTAATTGAGGTGCTGAAAGTAGTACGAACCAATATGTTTAAATTTTCCTCAATATTTCTTATCCAGAGTGAAACCCATTTGTAGCTTATTTGCAGCTTATTGATTTAATGTTTTTTACATGTGCAAGTTTTTTTAGAACATCACAAGTTGTTTACGTATTTCAGTACTGTTGTAATGGCTTTAATGAATGATTCTTATTTTAGAGACAATTTTGTATGTGGTCAGTTGATTAAAGTGTACAAAGAACAGGCTGTTAATTGGTGTATTAGCCTTCACTGAGAATTCATTTCATGTCTGTTGGTACTCTCTGAGACCTCATTTGTGCATTGCCTTCTTAGTGGTTCTCATTTGGTAGAGAGTTGAGCCCAGAAGGACTGGAAAACTAGAGTGTTACAAATCTTGCTTGCTAGTCCTGCTGGTTATCTCATCCTCGTCAGACCTATAATTTAGAAAAACTCAGGGCACTACCTCATTTTAACTACATACTTGAAACAGCCATCTAAATTTGCTATTGTATGAAGGTATAAAATCACCTAGTAGTTTACAGAGGCTGCAGTATAGCTTGTGGTGAATCTGAAAATCAAGAGTCCATATCAAAGGGAGCTGTTGAAGTAGGTGTTAGAGGCAACAATTGATTTTTCTTTCGCAATGATAACAGAGGAAAGGGAAATCTTTCTTGAATGTGTCTTTATACATATGACTGAGACTGGATTTGTTGAAATGTGAACATACACACATCCTTCAGCTTCTCTCCAACTGTATATAAGTTTGTGTGTCTATGTATGGGTTTATACCTCAGTGTGTGTGTTTCTGTATGCATGTATACTCTTCCTTAAATGCTGAAAGAGAATGTTCTAAATCTCAAAGATAATGTGATGGTTATTCAGTGTGTTAATTTTTAATTCTATAATTGTGCTTTGCATGTGATGCTTTCACATATTATAAGGCTTGATGAAATTTTTCTTATTTTCACACCATGTAGTGCATTGGTAAAGGGCAGAAGAGCAACATGACATTGAGTTTTCTTTTATTTGTCTAGAGGAATACAGAATGTCTTTCTTTATCATTTTTAAAAGAATTATTAGTACTGATATACTGATATTATCCATAGTCTTTTAAAATATGATGCCTCATGTTTTGTTGCTGGTTTAATGTTGAATTTTAACTAGTCTAACCTTTATATCTGCTTGACTGAATGTTGAGACACACTGAAGTATGAAACATGTTCCCATCAATGTACATTCAGTGTATATTTTCTGGCCATTTTCCTGCAGGCTAATTTAAAGAGTATTAAGTATTTGATTTCAAATGATGATAAAATATATTTTAAAATAAACAAATACCTAATGGTTAGCATGGTCTATATTTCCTAGTAGCAGTGACAGGGAGACTGTGGGAAAAGTATGTTTATGTTTATAAAAAGAAATCTGGTAATTGTAATGAAGAGGGGCTAAAAGTTCTCTGTAAGTATTTGTAGCACTTCAGATACAGTAGGTTATTTGTTTCTAACACTTGCTCGGCATAAAACCTGAAAAAATATTCTTTGTTTCTTTTTGTTAAATATTACTATTGGTTCTCAGGTACCAAAGTAAGTGTTTAAAATAAGAAGCAAACACTTGCAAATACTTCATATATATACTTTCGTGAAATGAATTTAATGGTAAATGTAGATTCTCTTTTTGTTCTTTTTTATTTTTTATTCTTTATTTATCATTCCAGGAAACAAGAGGTAGTTCAAGCATTAGTGTGGCTCCAAGCTAGAAATTCAGCCTGACCAGAGTTCTATCCTAGACTTTTTGGCGTTGCAAGCTGAACTTGACACGTCCTACAGTGCTATGCAAAGCAGAGACAGTTCTCTGTCTTCAATCTGTTTCTTCAGCCTGGATGTCACATCCAATCCCAGAAGAACAATGGAAAATGGATTTTCAGATTCTTAGTATCAATAATCTTCTAGAAGGGAAAAATCGTATTAATGTAAAATGATGCAATTAAAGTGTAATTTTTTTGCTATCTTTGAATTGTAGTTCAGCGTTTGTATTTTTTGACATTAATTTTACAGTTTTATGAAAATGTGCATTTGTATGTTCACATTTCTGTACTTGTCAGTTTTTGCATCCTGAAGCAGTTATTTCTTTAAACTTTTATTTATTGCAGTTGTTCATTTTTTTATGTAGTATATTTTTAAATGTTAAAGAATGACACATTTTGGGTAATTTTCTTCAGTCTTAAAAAAAAATCAATAAGCCATTTTAGTCTCTATCTATCAAAGTTGTTTCATACTTGTCTATTTTAAAGCAGGACTGCAATACTTTAATAGGATTGAGAGAGCTATTTGAAATGTATGCCAATGATTCCTGTCATTTCATGGCAGCCCTGCCATGGTTCACTGAGCCCCCTCTTTTCTCTTGTCAGCTCAACTGAAGACAAGCATTTAGTTGCAAACTTTAAGCAGGTTGTGCAAAACAGAAATGATGTGACTGCTTCTCTTCCTGCACAATAATGTCACTGCTGGTCAATGTGAGAAGGTCAGGTTGCTCCTTGTAAAGCTACATGATACCACTTGCCTATTTGAACAAGTTAACCACTGAATCTGGTCCCTGCAGGCGCTGGAAACTCACCCTTTTTATCAAGTCTGCATTTCATAAGAAAGAAGAACAATTGTGGAGGGAGGATTTCTGATGATATGTTTATATACTTTATAAGGACAGTTCCCAAACCAGTGTTGCTGGTAATGTATTTAGTTTAAACTGAAAGACTAAAAAGTAATGGCCGTTTTGACCTTCAAATAGACTCCTTTTTTGTTGTTGTTGGTAGGACCCAAGAGTGACGCCCATCTTTGATGCTGACAGAATTTAAAGCAAGGCCATTGCCCTGCATTTTCTGCCTTGTAGCACACAAAAGTAAAATTGTATGTCAGGCCGAGATGTCGGGGAGCTGACAAGATGCCCCAGTGACATTTCAGCTGGAAAGAGCAAGTGTCTTGCAACCAAGTGGTCAAATATCAAATAATAGGTCAAGCAGGAAGGAGCTGAGTTCTAACCACAAAGAGGTTTCTGGTAACTTACTTGACAAGCTTTTGGGTGCTTTGTGGCTTGACAAAGTGATGTTCTGTTGGGTATCGCTAGACAGACTGTTCTTTATTGCCTTCAGAAGATCAGACATTGACATTGATTAAACTCTTTAACCCTTAAAGGTTAAATCCCAGCATTTTCATCATTGTGAATGAAGAACAAAAGGAATTTTTTAATATACCATTGGTTTCATATTAATCACAGAAATCCCTAGTGCTATTAACTTTTGATGTGCTGTGTAGTTTTTGACGAAAAAATTGAATGCAAAATCTATATAATAGATTGTTTCTCAGTATGGGCCAGTGATACATTAGAAAAATAATATTATGCATTATGGAATTTTTAATATCTTCTAATATGTCAAATGTAGAATTTGATTTTAAAGGTTCATGACTACTGCTGAAATTCCATTTTGGATGGAAAAGAATATTTACATAAATGATGTATCACTTAAAATAAACAAATCTTTCAACTACCCTTGTTTTCAGGTACTCTAGAATCATAGAATGTCCTGAGAATGAAGAGACTCACAATGATCATCAAGTCCAAATCCTAGCCCTGCACAGGACAATCTGATGAGTCACACCTTGTGCCTGAGAGCACTGTCCAAATGCTTCTTGAACTCCCTTAGGCTGGTACTGTGACTGCTTCCCAGGGGAGCCTGTACCAGTGCCCAACCACCCTCTGGGTGAAAATCCTTTCCTTGATATCCAGCTTAAACCTCCCCTGTCATAACTTCAGGCCATTCTCTTGGGTCCTGTCACTGGTCATTACAGAGAAAACATCTGTGCATGCCCTTCCTCTGTAACTCTTGAGGAAGTTACAGACTACAGTGAGGTCTCCCCTCAGCCTTCTTCTCCATGCTGAACAAACCAAGCCACTCCTAATACACATTTAAATTTTCAATGGAAGTCTAAGGTGGCTTCAAGTTTTCAGGTATTCTGTATTGTGCAGTCCATTGCTCACAGCCTTGATGTGCGTGTGTGTGTGTATAATAATACAGAGCCATGAAATGCCAAATAAATCCTGACGAACTCTTACATGTAAGAGTCAGAATGTTCCTGACAAGAGGAAGAACGTTCCTTTATGCATTTAGTATTGAATACTGAAGAAAAAAACAATTGTTTTCCTCCAAGTGTCTTGGCTCCATTCTTCCATGACAGTGACTGTTCTTAAAGGCACCACAAATACAGTATTCTGGTCTTCCAAATTTAATCTACAATCTACAACAATCTATTATATTAATATGAAGGATGAAAGAATATAGCTCACTGATCATTTTCCTCTACTGTGTGTAGATGCATTTAAGCACTTCTTAGTATATTCTTATGGTACTCTGTAATTTGAAAGAGAAAGTGCCTATTTTTTGCCATGTGGTCGCAAGCTGCTGAAGATTTGCAGGCTACTTGTCCCTTTCCCATCATTACCAGTCTGTGTGGTATTGTGCATGTAGAGGCAGAAAAAAGATTTCTTTCTGCAATCCGTATCTTACTGAGAGTAGGAATATCTCCTCCAGTTACTTCAGTTACAGCTCTAAGCATGGCTTTATGTGATTTCACAGGGATCATAACAATGGCAAACTGACCGTAGTTAATAGGGATGATCTAACAAGGTATCATTTCTCAGAACTAGTTTATAAGTTTTCATTGAAGGAGAACATCTACCTCGTTCACTCTGTTTAAATATTAACTAACTATGAGTTGGACATTATTTTTCTTAAAGCTATCCACTTGGAAGGGACTTTGAAATATCTTTTATGTGGCTGTCAGATGTCCCATTTGTAATCAAAATCTCTGCTTTCTTACATTGGGAAGAAGCTGCCAGTAGTAAACAGAATTATCTTTAATGTGATACTCCTGGGTTGATTCTCCTTGCATTTGATAAAGTGAAATTTGAGATAAATTCCAAATAAGTTGAAGGGCCCCTGTTAGTAGTTTAAAAATGCAGTTTGTAGCTTACCAAAGCATATTTTTCCCTATCTTTTGGAGACACAATAAAAGTAATGGTTGTGTAGAATGTGGCTAGACAGTACAGTAACAGTAGCTTTCAAAAGAGTATCCTGTTTTATACCATCTATTCTGCCTTGCTTTGACAATTACAGAGCTTGAGACCTTGATCCTTGCTTTCAAAGCTTTTAATTTTTAGGGCCGGGAATTTGAAGAGGACTAGTTCCACTTGTACAATATGAGCTTCATCTCAGCACTCTTCCAGGAGAACAACTAGTTTTCTTAGAAGAAAGACCATATTTGGTGTGGCTAAAATACTCTCCATGGTTTTTGAATGTGGTGCAACAAATGATTGGCTTTCTGGTCCGTCTCAAAATTAATATTAATTTATTTACCCACCAAGCAACATATCTCTGAAAAGAGACTGTATAATACATTATTTTTCCCTGCACTAGGTTTTATAGTTGTTAGTACAAATTGTGTTTGTACCTGTGTGCACACATATGTATATCTACCTCAGCAAAGATTTTGGTTATTGGACTGACTTTATTATCACTCCACATACTCTAAGCAATTCCTACTGTAGTAGTAGTACAGAGAGGGTTTTTGGCTCCTGTCTCTCACAACTATTTGCAAATTCAGCAGAATTCAATGCCTGTCAAGTTGAATAGACACTTATGGTAGTATCTTCCATTGTAAAATATCTTGAATGCCTTTACCAAGTCAAATCAAGGGAGCTGAGATTTGAAGGCTCTGAAGATCATCTATTCCAGCATCTATTCCTGCTTAGAATACAGTCAACTACAAGAGGTTCCTGAGCATTGCCTCTTGTCTTGTCACTAGGCACCACAGAGGATAGTGTGGCTCCATATTCTTTACTTTACAGGTATTTACACAAGCTGGTAAGATCTCCCTGACCCTTCTCTTCTACAAGCTAAAATATCATGGCTCTCTCAGCCTCTTCTCTTATGAGAAGAGATGATATTTCAGTCTTTTTATTAGGCATCTTTTTGGTCCTTCACTGGACTTGCTCCTGTATTTCCATCTCTCTCATGTGCTGTTGAGCTCTGGACTGGAACCATTACTTCAGATACAGAGTCAGCAGTGCTGGATAGAGGGGAAAGATTGCCTCCTTTGAGAGCTGGCAGTTCTCTTCTTGATGCAGCACGAAGGAGCTATTGGCCTGTTTTGCTGCCAGGGCACATTTCTGCCTCATGGTAATCAGGAAGACCAAGAACCTCAAGGTACTTTTCTGCCAAACTCCTCCCCAGACACCTGGTCCCCAGTCAGTCAGGTCCCTGTCCTGTCCTGGCACAGGAGGTAATTCTCCCCAGGCAGAGCAGCCTTTCTTCTCTTTATTGAATTTCATCAGGTTCCTATCAGCCCTTCTCTAGCCTGTTAAGACAGTCTCTCTGGATGGCAGCAAATCCATCTGATCTGTTAACCACTTCTCCCAGCTTGGTATCATCTGCTAACTTGGGGATTTGCACTGGGTCCCATCATCTATGCCATTACACATTAATAATGTTATGAGTCTGTATTGGTCCCCGTATAGACCCCTGGGGTACACCACCAGTGGCTGGCCTCCAGGTGGACTTTATGCCACTTATCACCATGATTTGAGCTCACTAGTTCAGGCAGTTTTGCAGCTGACTTACTGTCCATATATCTAGTCCATAATTCCTTACTCAACAAGTGGGATATTTTATTTTGTAAAGGCCTCTCCAAATTTCCAAACACTGCTAAAGCCCTGGATTAAGTGAAAGGCAATTATTTTATATAACCTCTGTCAATTAGGTCAGTCTGATCATTTGATCACTTAGAAGAGCATCTGATCATTCTGCTCTCATTCTGTACTTGAAAGATTTTTCAATGCTTTAAATTTAAGATAAATTTGCATGTGCTATAACTAAGCTCCTAAAAAATATTTAACCTCTCTTCTGATATACAGAATTGCTTTAGTAGCATTTTTCTCCTGATGTTTTTTGTAGTTCTTTCATTACTCTCCAGTGAATAAACCCCAAAAAGACCCTGGCAGCTTCAGTGTTTGGATGAAATCTATATGTGAAGAGCACCTCTGCTACTACTGGTGATGGAACACCAAGCTTACTCAGCATTTCTTTCTCCATTCTGTTGTTGCTTGGCCTTGAAATCCAAACTAACAAAGGAATCTGTTAGGATTTTCTTTCCTATCTTTTAATCTTGCCCAGTATGAAATGACTAATTTTGTCTAACTTGACTTCACTTTGGTATTCATAATCTGATAATTTTTGGACAATCTTTTTGCATCATACTCTCCATACGGCCTAAAAATATACCTCAGAAAGTGTTTAACTGTCTTCTTTCCTCATTGCTGAGTATTCAGCTAAACCAGTGGAACTTACAGTGATTTTTGCATAATTTATTAAACATCTTTATGTGCAAGGTTTAAATTGGAAAAATTGCATTTTCTTATAGGTACTCTTACTCTACAATGACTTCAGTTTTACAGATTTAGACGTGACTTTCAATTAGCAAATTGTCCTTCAAGGGGAGATGGAAGGTGACATGCTCTATGTCATGCTAACGTGGATCTGATTGTTGTCACGGAGAGCATCATGTAGGAATTTTTGGCAATTTATATAATTTTATGTATTGCAGTTCAGTGCTTTACAAACCAGCCATTCAGCAATGCATATGAAACTGAATCTTTGTCTGCTATTTCTGGTGTCCAGTGACTGATGAATAAAATTGAACAAGGACAAAGCAAAATATGAGGAAGTGTCTGAAAACTAAATTGTTTCCAAGGAATACTCAGCAGGAGGTAGGGAGGTCCACTGAATAATTTTTCTTCAGTTCTTTATTTACCATCTCTACTGTACCATGCTTCCTGTCTCTTTATAAGCTAATAGTATTAATAATTGTTGCTGATATCTGATTGCCTTCTCTTGGCTCTATGTGCCCAATTAAAGCTTCATAAGTGGTTGGACTTTGTTTCGATTAATTCCATGAAAGTCAGTAATTAAAAAATAGAAAATATTAGATTTAAAGATTAGATTTTAAGCACAAGTATTGTCACCATTATTATATAAGTATAATTTCTTTTTATTGGTAAAATAAATCTTTTAATATTCCACTGCATGATAATAACAGAGACATTGTTCAAAAATGAAGCAATGCTAATTACGTTTAAATAATTACATTTCTTTTTGTGTGACATACAGCTAACCCACATAGCAGCCTCACTAATTGTTGACTTGTAGGTATCTGAATAGTTTAGTCTACAGTAGTGGTGTGGTCCTAAAAGCTATGGAAACAAGCATCATAGATGCTATACTTGTGAGCAGTACAGTTAAGAGAGGCTTTCACCTTCTACACATTACAGAAAAAATGCTGTTAGGCTTAAAAATCTGGCACATGTGCATACCAAAATAAGTAGGAGCAACTTTTGTATGAATCAGGTGAGAGTTTTGGTAATTTTCAGCGTATGCTGTGTTGACTTCCCATCAGAACTTCATACATATAGTCCTTGTAATGCATAGGATTCTGCTGGCACATATGAGAAGGAACCCAAAGCCTGACTCCATCCTGTGACGTTCGTATATAGCATTTGAGATTTTTTTTTTTACTAAAAAGCTTTTGAAAATAATTTATAAACTTCAGTCCACAAGGTAATTATCAAAACAAAATCAAGAAAATTGTGAATTAAATATTGAATCCTTTCCTACCTCAAAGTCATGTGAAGGTTAATAAAATTTGTTCCCACAAATAATAGTATGGGAGAAATCTTAGTTATAATGTTTGCAGTTGTAGATAAATCCTGGTTTCAGGCTTCACTCTCAGTTTCACTCTCAGGCTTACTGAAACAAATCTGTGTCAGGCATTTAGGGTGGGAAGCTGTATATATTAAAGCACTGACCTTAACAAGAGTCATGCGGCTAAAATCCTACACTGTTCTTTTTAAAATGTCAGGGGTTAATGCTATTTAAATGCAGTATTTGGTGGTTTAATTGAGTCATGGTTCGTTGTCTTTTACTGCGCATTCATGCCAATGAAACACTGATTGTTGACAGAGAGTTCTCTTCAGCAAAGTATACACTGACATACCATACTCCTATAGAAAAACCAATGTGTAAGACAGAATAGTCATACTCTGCTGGCATAGGAATCCTGTACTGTCTAAATGATGGCAATAACCATTATAAAATGACAGAAAACCTGTACTAGGCTTGCTTTTGTTGTATATATTTTCAGACTGCCTCTTGAGAGAGAGAACTGTTGAGACTTAATTCTTGAGTCTTTAGACAAATACATTAATCTCAAGGGTTTTTTTGTTGGATGTGTCACACAGTTAGTTAGTGTACCTTGAAAGGTACAAACCCATCCCCTGAAGAGAGTTTTGTTATAGAAGTGTCTTCTTACAGTTTTGGTAGTCTGGCCTGGGACACACCAATGGCTTTTCATCATGACTTTGTCTGAGTTTGGAAAAAGTAAGTTCATGTTATTTCTCTGAATACTTCTCAATGTCAACTCTTCCTGTCAGCTTAGAACCCCCAAGAGGAAATAGATGCTGACTTGGCAATTGAGATGTAGAAAATAGTGCTAATTGTGGACTCAAAAGCTTTTAAAGAGAATACAGAAAGGAACAAACACTAGTGACTTTTTACAAGAACTTGTGTGTGCACTCGGTAGGATATATTTGGTGTTGTGCTTTTGCACAATGGAATAACAATTCCAAAGTAACTGCCATCATATGGACAGCTGCTTTATACTTCCTTATTTTGGCTGGAGAAGTCTGCATGCTGTTTGTCTAGCCCTGTAGGACTTCGTTACACTTTTGGACTCTGAGCTTTCCAGGATTTTTCACATGATTTCATGGTTTTCTGGAAATCATTAGAATTCTGTCTTGGAAATGAGTTTGCAAATGCTCATGAGTTATGACTTAAAAAAAAAAAATTAAGCCAGTGTAATTTTCCAGGATGATATCAGCCATCTTGACTGAAGCTTGCAACTGCAAATGGACCTACCTTGTGTGAAACTTTTGATACATTTGGGGGAACTTCCTGGTCCTTATACTATCTTATTAGATGGCATTGGTGCATGACACTTGGCCTTCTAAGGGAATAACAAAGTGTTTGAATATTGTGTGAAGTAGTAAATCACAAAGAACGATTTTGTGGAAAGTCATAGTAGTCAGATTTTTAGTAGCAGCATTTAAGCTCATTTAAGGCCCTACCTTAAGGTGTCTAGCTAAATATATTTTGTTTTATCCTTGTATCTAAGATATTACAAAAGTTCCTGGAAGCAGATTAACTGCTTCACATCGGAATGACTGGTGACATTTGCAGATCTATGTCTTCTTCCAAGATCTGCACTGTCTGCTGTATACTACAAAGAGCTGTATAGTTCAGCAGGCAAGACCTACAGAGAGTTCTGATCTAGGGGAGTTTAATTCTCTCTACCACTGGCTCAAGGGCAAAAAGTAGATCTTTCTAGCTTCCAGAAACTCACAACTATGCTGAGCAATACAGAGGTGTAAAGCCATAAGGAGTCTTGTGGAAACCTCCTGGAGTTCAAAGTCTTAATTATCCATAGCATGCATTTGTATATGAACATTTGGGTTGGGTGTTGGCTTTTTTAGCATGTTAATGCTATATTTTACTTAATGTTTTTTTAGCAGTTTGTTATGTACGTGCACATATTATGTGCCTTTGCCCTTAATTACTTACTTTTCCCAGAAGCACTTGTAGCAGTCAGATAGAACCGGCTGTTGGTGAACTCTTAAAACTCCATCAAGGCATAATGTGTTAAATTATTATCAAGAAAAAAAGGGATACTCAAAAATTAACAGCAAAGTGTGATGAATTTATTGTCTGGCATTGTAAATAAAACCCTTTTTAAAGGAGTGAGCCAAATATAATCTTAGGTTAACTACAAAGCAGAGCAAAGCAGGCCAAAAAGCTCCAAGGAGAACGTATATAAAACTGACAATTGGAAAAATTGTCCTAATATTTTCCTAATGCACATTTCCTAATGGACGTTTCCATTTCCTAATGGAGAATATCTAGAAGCAACTTTAATTGTGAAGGATCAGAAAGAAAAGAAAACCAATGGATCTCTGATTAGATTCAGAGCATATTTGTAGCCTTATTCAGGCTCTGATTATTTCTAAAGAAGAGGCTTCTGTGATTTTATGAAAAAAACTAGGATTTGGACACCAAATGCTGCTGTCTCTCCCTATAAGACAAAGAAGAAAAACCCCACTTTGTCTTTCATGTCAACTTCTACATGTAAAATCAAAAAAAAACCCCAAACAACAATTGACAACAATCAAGCAAAAAAGAAACAAACAAGAACCCTCTCAGTTTACCCTTTGAGATGGAATCCCTTTGTCCAGGAATCTGACTGTAAATTCTCATTACAACTAAATTTCTACCAGTTTTACTCCTGTAGTACAAAAATATGTTTTCATTCTCAGATGAAAAATGCTATTGATCTGCAACATCTGTTCATTGTTATGTCTACTGTATTAATGTCCTGTAGCCCCTGAATGTATCTTGATTTGCTGAAAATGCAAATTTCTTCCAGTGTTTCACACCTTTTCAGCTGTAACTACAGTTTTCATTTAATAGTTCATTCACCTCATTCAAAAGTTTTCATTTAATATTTGTGGAATACTTGTCTATGTTGCACTTTTGTGACTGAGCCACTGCACAGGAAATGGTAGGGAAATCAATGAATCATACTGCTGAGGTATTGGATTTGCTAGAATTTCAAACAAATTGTTTAAAACCTAGCAGAAGACAGGCTGACTGAAGTGACTCTGGAGTAATAGTAAATTCAAAAGGAAGTGATAAAGAGAATCTTGTATGAATGGCTCAGGCTTGTTTTTCCTCTAAGCTAAACTTAGACCCTGTTGCTTTTCTACTTAGGTAAAACTTAATACCTTTGTTAATGGATGTAGTGTCCATTTGCTGCCATGGACCCCTGTGATCACATGTTTTAACAAGACTACAAAAGGATGAAGATTCACAGGCCATATAATGCCATTCTCTGCACAGGAAATGTACATTACTTCCTCTGTAAGAATCAGGTAGTTTTACAGTGGGTTGAGGAGAACCGTATCATTCTTCCTATTTCAGCAAAAATGTTTCTGTCTCACGTACACACACAGCTTGACTTCCGAAAGGGTACGGATTAAACAGTTGGGGTTATTTGAAAAGTGTCTGAAGTTCTCTTCCTAGCCATAAAGAATTGCACTATAAAGATTTATAATTCGAAAGGGAGGAGTCTCGTCTTTTCTGCTGCTGCACAAAAAGACTTGGTTTCTTTTAATAACTGAAATGGTTTCTACCTCTGTCTGAGTCTACAAGAACCTCTTAGAAAGTTCACAGAGCACTTACAGTTCACCATGTGAGCTAGTCAAATGCAAACTTATTTCTTTGAGCAAGCACTAGTCATCTTTTCCATTAAACCTGCTGTCTATTGCATATCCTATTTAGATACTATAATTTTTACTGACAACTCTGAGGACCTCAGAAAGTTATGAAGCGTAGGGACATGAAGATGAGGTGTGTAGAGCTACTTGGGTTGACTAAAATTCTTGTAATAGAAATTTCTGCATAGTCTCCACAGGCTTTTTTTTTTTGTGTGTGTGTGTGTATGTGTGTGCTCTAATTTCCTGTTCACCATTTCCTATATGCCTGCTTTGTTTCTTCTATTTCTGTGTATGTATATGTATATTTATTTCACAATCAAGATTCTTCTTTTGCCTAAATAAATGAGTACTCTGTAAGAATGAACGAAGGAAGAAAGTAGATCTAGGTAGTACAACTCTGAGTGTTTCTAGAATTTCTCCTATATTAGAGCAGATTTTAAACATCCTATCAGAAATACAGCGTTAATCAGCTGGGTTTTAATACTGATAATCCAGTTTTCTTGTTTTGACATAAGTCAATTTTAAGTAATATTTTAATGCATTGTCTTTGCCCCTGTTATTCATATTGTGAGGGTTTTGTCTTAAAAAATGGTGTCATGTCCCCAAAGATAGCATTATTTTACCATTATTACATGAACTCAGATGCTTTTCTTAGAAGACTCAAATTCTGCCATACACATATTACACAGAATCAGCAAATCAGAGAATACGCTGAGTTGTAGGGGTCCCAAAAGGTTCATCAAGTCTAACTAGTGGCCCTGCACATCAACATTCCTAAGAGCCACACCAAATGCCTGAGAGCACTGTCCAAATGCTTCTTGAGCTCTGCCAGGTTGGTGCTGTGACCATGTCCTTGAGGAGCTCTCTAACAGCTTCAGGCCACCTAAACCTCCCCTTCTGTCACTGGTCAGCACAGAGAAGAGACTGGTTTCTGCCCCTTCTCCTCAGAAGAAAATTGCAGACTGCAATGAGGTCTCTCCTCACTTCCTCTTTTCCTTGGCTGAACAGACCAAGTGACCTCAGCTGCTCCTCATCCAGCTTCCCCTCAAGGCCCTCCTTTGGACACTCTCTAACAGTTTCAAGTCTTTCTCATATTGTGGCACCCAAACTGCCCCCAGCACTGGAGGTGAGGCTGCCCCAGCTCAGAGCACAGCAGGACAATCCCCTCCCTTGCCTGGCTGTGTTGCTGTGCCTGATGCACCCCAGGACAGCGTTGTCCCTCCTGGCTGCCAGGGCACTGCTGGCTCATGTTCAGCTTGCCATCAGCCAGGACCCCCAGGTCCCTTTCCGTGGCTCTGCTTTCCAGCATCTCCTTTCCCAGTCTGTCCATACATCCAGGCGTGCCCCACCCCTGGTGCAGAATCCAGCAATTTCTCTTGTTGAACTTCATATGGTTCCTGATTGCCCACACCCCTGATCTGTCAAGGCCTCTCTGCAGGGCTTCCCTGCTTTCAAGGGCATCAACTCCTCCTGTTTTTTTATCTCCTAGGAACTTGCTTAGTATCCCTTCCAGTCTTGCATCCAAGTAATTGATGAAGATGTTGAAGAGCACAGGGCCAAGGATGGAGCCCTGTGGAACCCCACCAGTGGCAGGTGCCCAGGCTGATGTCACCCCATTCCCTGTAACCCCCTGTGCCTGACCCAGGAGCCACTTGCTCACCCATCACACAGTGTGTGTACCCAGCTGGACATTCTGTCCAGAAGGATCCTGGGACAGACAGCATCTAAAGCTTTGCTGGAGCCTAAAAAGAGCTCTCTCTCTTTGATCAACCACGTGTGTTACCTTGTCAGAAAAGGAAATCAGGTTTGATAAGCAGGAATTTCCTCTCATCATGCCATGCTGGCTGTGGCCAAACACTGCATTATGTTTTAGGTGTTTTTAATAGCTCCCGGAATAACGTTCTCCATAACTTTACCAGGCACTGAAATGAGATTGACAGGCCTGTAGTTTCCAGAGTCTTTCTTCTTGCCCTTGAAAACTGGGACAATGTTCACCAGCTTCCAGTTAGCTGGGAGTGCTCTGAATTCTGAAGACCACTCCAAAATCATAGAGAGAGGCTTTGTGATGACATCAGCTAGTTCTTTGAGGATTCTCAGATGAATCCCATCAGGCTCCATAGATCTGTAGGGATCCAGCTGGAGCAGCAGATCCCACACAAGTTCAGGTTTGACTGGAGTTTATAATTCTCACAGTCCTGGCCCTCCACCTGAAGGCATTGAGACCCCCTTAGTCTCTTAGGGTTGCTGTTCTCTGAGATTCTCCTCGGGGTTGCTGTTCCCCGAGGTAATAAGGTTTTGTGTCTTCTCTCTTGCTCTTAAGTGTTTCACACTGAAGGCAGAGACGAGAAGCTGAGTCTGCTAGTTCGTGTTTCTAAGGTTGTTTATTTTTCATTATCTCAGTTCTTTCTTTGCTCTGCCAGGTCTCACTGGCAGGGTACATTATCTTAGTTCTTTCTCTGCTCTGTGAGACATGCCCAGCAGAGCAGGACACGCGGCAGGACTGGGGTGGATTAGAGATTCTGCACTTTAAGTACGGTATCTTTGACTTAACTACTATCTAAGACGTATTTTTTATTTACAAAGATTTTCTAATACTTACTGCTTACACTAACATGTCAATTCTACTTTAGACTAATCTCTAAAGTCCAAGTTAGGAAAAGATGGGGGACGAGAGCAAGAACAAGGAGGCCAGGGGCCACTCCCCAATTCCTTTATCTTGTCCTTTCAGCTCCATATACTAAGAATCTTAATTTCTATATTTATATTCTATAACAAACTACTACTTATCTTTAAATTCTTAGGATTTGTGATTCCTCTTACTTGTGAGCATTCACTTCTATGGACAGAAGTCAGAATCAGTGTCCTCTTGGGCTCTGGGTGAGGCTGGCTGACCCCCCTGTACAGGTCTCAGACCCCCCTGTACAGTCTCTAAATCTTCTTGTACAGTCTCCAAACCTTCCTGAGCTGCCAGAGGGATATCCTGGACTCCAACATTAGTCCATCACTGGTGTTGAAGAGAGACAAAGAACGCATTAAACACCTGCCATGTCCCTGTCCCTGTTTGTGAGGTGACCATGCTCATCCTGTAACAGGCCAGTATTATTTTTATGCTGCCTATTGCTATTTTAACATGTATGAAAAAACCTCTTTTTATTGCTTCCACAATAAAGTTCTGGCCAGCTTCATCTCCAGCTGGTCTTTGGCCACATGAATTTTCTCCCGACAGTGGTGAGCAGCATCTTTTATTATTCCCATGCCACCTAACATTGCTTCCACTGGGAAAAGTCGCAGTGGAAAAAGCATACACCTTCCTGCTTTTACTCATTTCCAAGAGAAGACTCCTGCTCAGCCAAGCCAGCCTTTTGCCTTGTCAGCTTGACTTCAGACATTTGGGAATTGCCTGCTCCTGTCCTCTTAGAAGGTGATGTTTAAGAATTGACCACTACTGATGGACCTGAGCACCTGCAAATACATTTTGCCTAGGGAAAATTACTCACTAATTCCCTGATATCTGAATTGCTGCCCAGCACTTTTCCTGCTGTCAGCTGAGATTTTAAGCTTGATCATTTTGTGGTCAAGACAGCTGCCAGTGTCCCCTTTGATCCACAAGATCCTCTCTGTTGACAAGCAGGAGATCAAGGAGAGCATCTTTCTGAGTGTCTCTTTTAGGACCTATTCCATAAAGTTGTCATCCAGGTTTTTTAAGAATCTTCTGGCCCAGGTTGTACCAGCTGGATGATGCTCCCAGTTGATTTCTGGCAAGTTGAAGTCCCCCAAAAGGACAAGGGCAGTTGATTTAGAAGTGTCCTTTAATTCCTCAGAGAATAATTTGTCAGCATCATTGTCCTGGCTGGGAGGTCTATAGTAGAGTCCCACAATAACAAGGACATTATTTGTTTGTCTCTTGATTCTTATCCAGAGGCTCTCAACTGTGCCATTTTCAGCTGCGAGCTTTACATATTTCATCCTTTTCATGACATACAATGCCACTATCAGTTGAGTAGAACATGGTCAAAACTACCAATTTTTTTCTGATTACACCAACCTAAGAGCCACACATTGACCTGATGGATCTGCCTATTCCTATTCATTGTTTACCAGAAGGATCGAGAAAATCAAAACTTGTGTTCCTGATCCTTCTGCTGGTCTTCTCAAAGCATTGATGTCTCATTGATTGCTCTTGGTCTTCTCTTTGTTATTTCATCACTGCCAGGTTGAACAACCAACAAATGATAGTAATCGCAAGTTCTTAGTATACTGGAGAGTTTTCCAATAATGTCCCTTATCTGTGCCCCTGTGAGCTGGGTCTAGTCAGGCTCTCTGTTCCCCTTAGGGGTCTGCTGTTACAACTACACTCATTTTCTTCTTAACAGGAGGTTGTGGTGGGGTACAGATGATATTGCATTGGGAGGCCACTTGATTCCCAGAAGGACCTTTACCCACCTCATCAGTTGTCTGACCTTCTTACTTCTAAAGCCTTACATACGCTGTAGAAGGTGCCGCTCCTACTTGTCAGATTCTGAGAAGCAGGAAGAACCTTCCTCCTGGTGCATGCTGTGACCTGCTTCCAGTATTCATCTCAACATACCCTGGACTAACAGACCCTGGTCTAATTACTGTGCAGGGTTCTGAGTCCATCTACTTCTCCACTGCAATGAAAGTTAGAGACTCCCAAGAGCCTTGAGACTATAGTGTCTCTGAAAATAATCCTCAACCCCTTCCTCCTGTGCTCAAATGCTGCATAGCCTGATCATTTCTTCCTGTAGCTCCCTCCTCTGGTGACATAGCGTCAAACACAGCACATCTTCTGCAAAGTAAGTGTTTGTCAGAACACTTGCAGAAAGGCATCAGGCACTCCTGGCAGCCTGTGACCTGGAAAGCTCCATCTCCCATCAGCAGGTCTGCCTGTCTGGAGGCCTCTGACATGGCTTCAGATTCAGTGACTGGTTCAGTGACTCCTGCAGCTACATGCAATTGAGCTTGGTATGTCAGCACCTTAGCTGAGGAAGCTTGAACTAGTACGCTAAAAAGATTGGGGCTAAAGATGCTCTTCCTTACCAGCTCTTGAGCCTGTTTGCTGCAGCTATTGGCTGCTCCCAGATGGTCAGAGAGGAGCCTCTGTTGTTTGCCCTGCTTGTGTGAGTTGCCTTGCAAAGTCCTGTGTCATGCCCTTACTGCCGTGCCATGCCATGCCCCTGTTTGCCTGCCCCTCTTCACCATGCTCCCTGTTTAAAACTGTTTAAAAACTGGAGCTGTTTAAAACTCCTGTGAATGGAACTCTCCCTGTACAGCCCAATCTAACCCTCACTCCCAGAGTTCCTTCAGTCACTGCTGCCTCTCCAATTGACCATACTAATGAAAATGTTTTGAGATGTGAACTTTGAGGACAGCAAAGGTGACAGAAAAATTAAGGTTAAAAATTGATCCATTCAATTGGCACAGATACAAGAAACATTGTGTATATATAACACACAGTAGTGATGAAACACACCAACACACATATGAATGGCCGTGTCTCGGTTTGAAAGACAGGCGTCTGCTAGGGAGGGGCAGTACCTCCCTTGGAATGGAGAATTCAAATCCCCTCCCTGAAAATTGAAGGGGCTTTCAGGCAGAGGTATGGGTATAGGAATAACAGTTCTTTACTAGTGTGTCTAACAAGGCAAACAAACAATAACAACTACAGCATTAATAATAAGCAGAACTAAGAACCTCAAGAGGCTTTGGTTTCACAAAGCGTGGGGCAGTCTGATCTCTTGGGACTCCAAGAGCACCAAGCTGGAGTGGTGGAAAATCCTGGGCTGGTGGATGAGATGTGTGAGAAGCTCTGTCGGTGGTGTTTGCAGCGGCAGGGATGTTCCAGCAGGGCTGGGCCGGGCTACAGAGTAGCAGAAAGCCTCTAAGCAGCGTTGAAGAAACGCCGGTGGCGGGACAGGGCCGGCCCAGCAGGGCAGAAGGAGGCGAGTTCAGAGTTCCTGTGCACAGGAGCAGATGTTGGTCGATTTTCCAATATCGGACCCGGCAGTGGGGTTTGTAACAGCGAACTCCTGCAACAAGCAGCAGCCTGGCCGTTCTCTCTCCGGTGCCCAGAGCAAGAGAGTGAAGCTGCCCCCAGCCCTGTCTTTTACATGCCCCCAAACCTTGTGTTATCGCCCTGTCCCCGCCTCTACCTCCCCCCACCCCGAAACTCCCAAAGACCCAAAGAAGTGTAACCAGGTGCTATGACTCCTCTCTTCTGGCCCCTTTGTTCTGCTTAAGTACCTACAAATACCCAGTAGTTAGTTTCCTAGCAACTTGTGGGGGAAAATTCTATAGGTAAAAAATAAGCAAATTTAACACCCAACAGGCTGTCAGTCTAATAAAAGATTGGAGGGGAAACTTCATCGTTTTGAAACCTGAGGTTTGTATCCACAGCAAATGAGAACATGAGCATATGCTAAGGTGACATAGTTAATTCCCTCTATCTGTAGCTTACGGTACCTAAGAGCATTAGGGTTGTTTAGGCAATGTACCTGTTTTACGATAATTACTTTGTCTATTCCATGATACCACTGCGAAAGTGATGTGACTGTTCTCATGAATCACAGAAGTGACCAAATTGATGAAGTTTTGCAGCATGTAACTGTAAACAAGCCACTGGCTCACAAATGATAGAATTGCAGAATGGCTGAGGTTGGATAGGACCTCTAAGATCTAGTTCCTATTCAGAGCAGGGTCAGCTAAAGCAGGTTTCCTGGACTGTGTTCAGCTGGTCTTTGAATATGTACAGGGATCCAGACTTCAGAATCCCTCTGGACGATCTGTACCACCCTCACAGTGAAAAAGTGTTTATTGATGCTCCAAGGCAACCATCAATGTTTCAGTTTGTGCCCATTACCTCTGCTCCTATCACCAAGCACACAGAGAGGAGTCTGGGCTCCCTAATCTCCATTCTGTACTGTTGGGTATTTATACATGTGCACAAGGTCTCTCCTTGGCTGGCTTTTCTTCAGGCTGGACAGCTCTCTCAGCTTCTCCTCATATGAAGGGTAATATAGTACATACAGTGTCTTTGTTGCCCTGCACAAGTTGTTCCAGTATATCTGTGTCTCTTTTGTACTGCGGAGCCCAGGTCTGGCCATGATATGGCTGCATGTGGCCTCATCAGTGCTGAACAGAGTGGAAAGTTCACCTTCCTCAACTGCTTGCTACTCTTTGCCCAACACAGCCCATGATACTGGTGACCTTTTATGCTGTGAGAATGTATTGCTGCCTCATGGTCAGCTTGCTGCTGGTTGAAACCCCAAACCCTTTTTTTTTTTTTTTCTGAAAAACTGATCTCCATCTGGGTATCTCGCATGTATTTGTGCCTGGGGTTATTCCTTCTCAGTTATGGGATTTTCAATTTCTCCTTGTTGAACTTCTGGAGTTTTCTCTTGTGGAAATGCCTCTGACTGTCAGCAAAATGCCCTGGTGTATCAGTCACAGTGGCCAGTTCTGTATCATCTGTGAACCTGCTGAGGATGCACTTTATCCCATCCTCAAGACCTTTAGTGGAGATGTTGAACAGCACCAGGCTTGATTATTCAGCCACTTTTTAATTCACTGTTCATTTATTTAAACTGTGCTTTGTTGGCTTGTCTGTGATGATGTTACAGGAATCAATGTCAGAGATGTTGCCACTACAGTCAGTGTAAGAACCATCCACTGTTCTTCTTTCATCCACCAAGCTAGTTGCTCACTCCAGAAGGCCTGGAAATGGTTTCCAGGAGCAGTTGTTCATTGCTCTCCTAGAGGCTGAAGTGATACTAAAGGACCTGTCCTCCAGTTGATTTTTTTTGGGGTGTTTTTTTTTTGTTTGTTTGTTTGGTTTTTTTTGTTTTGTTTTGTTTTGGTTTGGTTTTGTTTTTGTTATGTTCTTGGAGTGGTATTTCAATTTCAGTCCTTGGGAACCTATTGTTTGTTCGGTCATCATGACCATTCAAAGACAACTGAAAGTGGCCTCACAGTGACATCAGAGCTCCCTCATCTCTTTTGAGCTTATATATAAGCTTCTTGTTTGCTGCCTAGCCCAGACCATCTTCACTAAACCAGTCTTCCTTGCTCCAAATCTCTCTGGTCTCAGTGGTCTAGATTTCCTAATAGCAGATTTTGTTGGTAAGGACTGAGAGTAAGAAGGCATCAAGTACCTCATGTACCTCTGTGTTGGTTGTCACCAGTACTCTCGCTCCACTCAGCACTGGGATCATGTTTTCCTTTTGATTTTCTTATACTTGTAGAATACTTCCCTATTGTCTTTCACATTCCTTTTTAGATTCAACTCTAAACGAGTTCTGGCTTTTTTAAGTCCGTCCCTGCACAGCAATACTGGACAGCAATACCGTATTCTTCCTGGGTCACTTGACTCTGCTCCTGCCTGTGGCCCACTTTTGTTCTATGTTTGAGTTCCGTTGCATGAAAAAAAAAAAGAAACGAGAGGCCAGTGAAAGCTGCTGTAGCTATTGAATTTCTTGATTCACAAAGAGGGAGACAAATATGAGGCCATATCAACTGCTACTGTGTGCTGCATGTGACCAAAGATCATCAGAAATGTGTCTGCTTTTTAGTAGGCTATGACTGACAGAGTTTTAAGTATTTTCATGGGTTTAATTGTCTCCTAGACTTGCTCAGGTTAAAATATTAGACTAGGTCCCAAAATAACCACCTTAATTTTATTTGGATTAGGGAAAATTTCTGTATTTCCTTCATCCATATTTTAAGTTTTGTGGATATATATATGGAACTATATCTACAACTGAAGTTTCTTCTTATTTTTTTACATGTCAGATGAGAAAACCTGAGAGTATAAAGGAGATTGTATAAAAGAGCTATTTGTAATCCTGGTTAATAGAACCTCTGCAGTTTTAAATAAGAATACTTCAGAAACAAGTGGTGAATAAGAATGGGTAATATAACACATGGATGAAAGTGGATTTTATAGAAACTGCTGATGTTCAGAAAATGAAAGAGCTGGTAATAGCAATTAATGATTGTGAAGTCTGCTACTCTGTTCTGTGAGATGTTAAAACTATGTCTGAAAAGGGAAGAAGATTAAAATACATATTGATTGGCTGATGGGCAAAAGGTAAGGTTTAAAGGCAAAGAATTGACCAATATGTGTGGTATTAATTAAACTCTTCTCATCATTGTGAATAAACAAGGTCTGATAACCCATATCTGTAAATTCCTGAATTGATTCCAGATTGAGTGTACTTCAAAGGTCTATGCCATGTAAACCAGAAATCACCTTCAGAAGTATCTTTTCCCGCAGCTCAGGGGAACTGCAAGACTGCAAGATCTTTTCTGCTGCATGGTTTTCATTCTGAGTTTTCCTCCTGATTTTGTAGGAGGTACATAATAGTGAGTTGATAGGACAGGCCCCAAAGTGCACGTGTTTTCCAGAAATACCTATGTCTTCCATGAGCATAGATGACTCAAAAAAGGTGTGTTGTCAATTTTATCAGCTGTCGATGACCAGATATGACCAGTTATATAATATTCAGACTAAAACTGCAAAGGTGGAGACACCAGAAAGGACTGTAATGTTGGTGCTTTGGAGGTAGGACTAAAAAACAAGCATTAAGGTGGGATGCCTCCTGCGGGAAATCCTGACCCCATTGAAGTGAATAGGAATTTTGGCCTTTTATTCACCAAAACCATTAGACTCAAGCTAGACTACTTGCCTTCTGGGTTGCACAATTCTTTAAGGAGGGTTACTTAGGCAGTATGTGCTTCTCAGTGTTTCTCCTGCTTTGGGTGGAGATTTTTTTGCTAGGAGAAATAATAAAAATACTAAGCACTTCCTTTCTCTGAGACTGAAAAAATTTTGTAAAGTGCCTTTAGCTCATTTTAAGACTTTCTCACTATGGCCTAGAAGAGTTTTAAAGTATAAACTAAAACACTCCCTACTTCAAGATAAATAGAGCTGAATATCCTGACAAATTGTATGGCTCTCATTTCCCATATCTGTGATTTTCTTAGATTTTGCTGTCTCACATTTTGAAACTTGAAATAAACTTTTAAAAGTTGAAGAATGAAGCCTGAGTTAGAGAGGTTCAGTGAAGAGGAAAAAGTGTCTGCCTCATGACTATTTGGTGTTTTCCGTTTGTTATATATAGCAAGGGTTATATATACTTTTCCCCACTTTCCTTTTTATGTCTTTTCAAAAATATGTTTTATTGACATTAAAGACTATTCCATCATGGAGTGTTGCAAAACCAGGAAAGTTCTGTAGCACAAATAGCAAAGAAATACAGTAGGATAAAGTGGGTATGAAATACAGTAGGAGAAAACACAGTATTTCAACAGTTTAGCCAAGTCCATAAGAAAAAAGGTTTAATTTAAACACAAGCTGAGTAAGTAAGGTTGATTCAGCTCTGTGTACTAACTAGCTAATTTGGGTCGTTGTTTTTTAATTTAAGTAAAATTTAGGTTTCCTGGAGTATCAGAAACCCATCCTGGCCATCTCCACAGGACAGGTCCAGAGAGGGCTGCAGGGCTGCAGGTTCCTGCTGCCACCTTTGTTGATGCAGTAACTGCTTCACCCAGAGAGCTGTCCCTGATCACTGAGTGGTCTCTGCGAGCGATTGCGATATCTCTTTGCTAAAACTATCCCTTCTTAAACCAGTCACTTTTTCAGTCAAGCCCTGATGCATTTTTGCATTTGGGGATCCTTGCAGGTAGGAGGCTGTGGCTGTTTTGGCTGGCCAGTCATCTTCTCTGAAGTGCTGGCTGTCCCATGTAGCATCATATTGCTGTAGCATTTGTGAGGTCCAAATGGAGGGAAAACATTGTGAAATGCTTGTTGCTTTGTGCATTCCCATCACATATTCAGACAGTAGTGCTATATTATTTACAGTAGTGCTATGTTATTTACAATCTTTTTCACCTGCTCCCTTTCTGTCATATCTGATGCCCTTATAAGTGTTTTTCCATTGATTTCTGCAGTTGCATCATCCGGTCAACATTGGCCAGTACAAGGTTTTAAGTGCCTGTTTCCTATAAACTGTTCTGGATTCCCTGCTGTTTGTTTTCACAAAACATTCAGTGCCGTTTCTGGCAAAGCCAATTATCTCAATAGCAAAGTTGCAGTGGTAGCATCACTATGAAGATTTCTATTTTTTTTGTCCAAGTTCCTTAAAAAGCTGAGGAAGCTGATTATCACACTGGTTTCAGTACTTAGCACAGCTCTGTGTTATGCCAATATGTATGAGGGAGGGGATCTTCATGCTGATGGTACTCAGGCATGTATTTCCAAAGGCATCAATTAGCAAGTTAGCAGTCATATCTCTTGAGAAAATTGAACAGATTTTCTGGATTTTTGCTATCATAACAATATGACTACCTAGTGGTCTTTTTAATCTAGAGAGCCTACCAGTGAATTATAGCCAGTGGAATATCAAAATCTGTCATTTGGAGAAGTAAGCTGAGGGACAGAGCAATTAAGTGACTGGCCTCAAATACTGTTCAAGAGTAAATTTTAACATAGACTTACGGGAACCATGTTCTCAGCCTCCTTTCAAGATACCAGATTTCATTAAGGCTTTTGTGTTACTAATTCTTTGCTTTCCACACTCACTAAAAAAATGCAACAAATTCAGTCATAATATATGGCTGAGACCTATAACAACCAAGAAAACTTACCAACAATCAAGAAAAACTGCTGTTTTCTTTATAATTAGTTTCATTCAAAATTGAATTGTAGCTGGTTTAAAGACAGCCCTAGAAGAAAAATTAAAGATTAAACCTAGCCCCAGCAATATTTTTATGAAAACAGTACCCTTTTCTTCAGCATTTCAGGGAATTGGATTCATCACACAGCCACATTATGATTTGTTAGAGATGTTAATTCTCCATTCCATTTTTAAAATGTAGCTGTGTAAAGGAGGGAATTGGGATCATTCTTGTTGTCTCTTTCCCAGTGTTTCAATTCAGTTTTTTAGTCTCTTGTGAAGACCATCAGGAGGTATAGTAGAAAGTCCATGTGTCATATGACTTTTACAAAAAACTGCCTGAAAATGATGAGTTAATAAATATTTTTGAATGGAGCAAAATGCATTTGCTTGCCCTTTAAATCCACTTTAAAAATTGGCAGCAAATCAGTCTTTGCTTGATTTTCTTATTCTGTTAAGAAGTGGCCTGTGTATCTAGTATCTGTCAGACTCCCCCTTGTACACACTGCAACTTCTCCCACTGGAGGCGTTTGGGCATACTGTATTTAAATGCCTGATGCTCACCAGGCTAATGCCAGGAATAACTAGGAATAATTATGATGAAATCTATCAAGTTACTCAAACCTAAGAGGAGTTTTTCTTTTTTAAAAAATGGTATTCACGACTGATTTATATCTTTACTGGGCATGAAGCAGTCCAGAGGAAGAAACCTTGGACTAAATTGTTCTTTTCTGACAAGGTAACACACGTGGTTGATCAAAGGGAGAGAGCTGCTGTAATCTTTTTAGGCTCCAGCAAAGCTTTAGATGCTGTCTGTCCCAGGATCCTTCTGGACAGAATGTCCAGCACACAGCTGGGTACACACACTGTGTGATGGGTGAGCAAGTGGCTCCTGGGTCAGGCACAGGGGGTTACAGGGAATGGGGTGACATCAGCCTGGGCACCTGCCACTGGTGGGGTTCCACAGGGCTCCATCCTTGGCCCTGTGCTCTTCAACATCTTCATCAATTACTTGGATGCAAGACTGGAAGGGATACTAAGCAAGTTCCTAGGAGATACAAAACCAGGAGGAGTTGATGCCCTTGAAAGCAGGGAGGCCCTGCAGAGAGGCCTTGACAGATCAGGGGTGTGGGCAATCAGGAACCATATGAAGTTCAACAAGAGAAATTGCTGGATTCTGCACCAGGGGTGGGGCACCCCTGGATGTATGGACAGACTGGGAAAGGAGATGCTGGAAAGCAGAGCCACGGAAAGGGCCCTGGGGGTCCTGGTTGATGGCAAGCTGAACATGAGCCAGCAGTGCCCTGGCAGCCAGGAGGGACAACGCTGTCCTGGGGTGCATCAGGCACAGCAACACAGCCAGGCAAGGGAGGGGATTGTCCTGCTGTGCTCTGAGCTGGGACAGCCTCACCTCCAGTGCTGGGGGCAGTTTGGGTGTCACAATATGAGAAAGACTTGAAACTGTTAGAGAGTGTCCAAAGGAGGGCCTTGAGGGGAAGCTGGATGAGGAGCAGCTGAGGTCACTTGGTCTGTTCAGCCTGGAGAAGAGGAAACACAGGGGAGATGTGTTTGCAGTCTAAAGCTTCCCTTGAGGAAAGGGGAGGGGCAGGCACTGATCTCTTCTCTGTGCTGGCCAGTGACAGAACCCAAGAAAATAGCCTGAAACTGTGTGAGGGGAGGTTTAAATTGGATATGAGGGTATGTTTTTCAGCCAGAGTGTGATTGAACACTGAACAGGATCCCCAGGGAAGTGGTCTCAGCTGCGGCCTGAGAGAGTTTAGGAAATATTTGGACAACTACTTTCCCAGGTAGAGGGTATGATTTTTTGGGTGTCCTGTGCTCTTGAGCTGGGAGTTTTCCATGACGAACCTTGTGGGTTCCATCCAGGATATTTTATGCTTCTATGAAATCACCTAGTCATGCTGCAGAGTAGAGAAAAAGGAGAAGACATGCAGGAGAAGCTAATGGGCATTCTGTTTCCTTGAAAAGATGGCATACGTCTCATGATTGTCTGTCTGAATATGTGACTCAAGGAAACAGGTATATTTTCACCTTTCAGCACCACACCTTCAGTCCAGCCTGTACCCAGCCTGTACCCAAGGTTTGGAAGGTGCTTTTTCCAGACTGTTAGGCCCACACAGAAACCAGTCCTACTAGTGGTCAGACTTGGAGGGCATTCAAAGTTTTTTGGCTTTTTCAGCAGAATGGCAGGACTGGCAGGCCGCGTAGTGCAAAGACATACTTGAAGGGGAACTAGGCACTAATGAGGCACAAACATTTTCATGTAATGCAAGAATGAGGTGGCACTGTGGAAGACAGTGTTTTACTACAAGGGACAAGCACTAGCAATGAGTTTCTAAAACTGTGTTGAGCCACCTCAGCATGTCTCTTTGACCCATGACAGTTGGATTTCTGTAGCATAGAACACAGCCCAACTATCAGTTTGCATACACAAGGTGCTGACATCCACAGTGCCTGGCAGGATTCTGTTAACAGGATTTTTTATACCCATTCCTCTTAGAACAGAAAACAAAGCAGAAATTTTCAACTGTACAACTTCTTTTCTCTTTTATTCTTTCTTGTTGTTTACATCTAGGTCTCAGTTGCTGTAAAGCCTCCAGTGCCTTTCAGCTATCATGTAAGCAATAGCCAATTTAGCCGGGCTATTCCTGTGTTACTTTGTCTGCATTTTTCAGAACTATTCTGATTTAATAGCAGTTCTTATGTGGGCAGGGGAAGGCGAACACTGAGTGCTTTGAAGTCCCTAAAATGCAATTATCAACTGAAAGGAGATGTAAAGATTGGAAAGTTGTTAATCTGAATTTAAAAAAGATATAAATATATGAAACTCTATCGTCTTCCTACGTGTTACTTCTTCTTTCTTAGTGGTGCTTTCCTGAAGAGTCACACTTCTAGACAAATAGAATATTTTCAGATGCCCCAAATTATGCCAGGAAGAGGAAGCCAAAGAATTAACCAAAATATTGAACTTTTCCCAGGGAAGTGGTATGTAATGTGCCTAAGAGGCAGCAGAGCTGTTCCCAGTCTTCCCAGAAAGAGGGATCATTTTGTCATGACAGGGCTGCTTGGAGCACTGTCAATCCCAGCCAGAGAATCAGATTCCCCAAATGTTGTCCATTCAGTCATAGTTTGGAATGGAAATCTGCTGCAGGTTAGATTATTGTAGAAGTATGTGTTATGGCAATTAGGTGTTTTTACTACACTAAATTTTAAACAGTCTGAAGCTGTCTTTGTTAGTAACTCTGCAGAATCTAGTTGATAATGCTGGTGCCAAGGTTTTTACTATGCTTCAGGAGCTCAGAGCTTTTTGTCAGAATATTGCAAACCCAGAGATCAATTAATTAGCAACTAAAAGCTGAAAAATGCTTTAAACGGTAAATATGTCACAGATCTTTAAATTTTTTTTTTTCAAAAAAAGCACAGATATTAATTCCTGTGGGCTGCATGTGACTTGGAAGTAGACTGAAGTGTAAGATAAGTGGGCATACATCCCACATACCAGGAGCATGCCACAGTGCACTCTGATAACCTAGTGTGAAAAGGTACAGTTTTCGCTGCAAATTCACATACTGATGTGTAAGAGAGAATCAGCTCAGAGTAGTAAACCAAGCCAGTGTGGAGACTTCCTCTGGGAAGAAGCTGCAGTGAGCACACTGCCAGATTGTCAGGCTGTGATGTGCTGCCCAGGCAGGCAGAAGGATGGTTTGGTCTGGGAAGGAGCCGGGGGCCCTGGCGGCTGGGCGTCCCATGCTGGGCTCCGCCTGAGGTCCCGCTGAAGCGCAGCGTGGCGAATCTCGTGGTCTTGTGTAAACAGATGTCCATGGGATGATTCACAAAAATGTAATTACGCACAATAGTGCAAATGTTTAATTAATCAGGTCTCATGTCCTTATTATCCCCTCACAGGCTTTCACTAATAATGACCCAGAGGAAAATTCTGTGCCTTCTGTGAATTATATTTTATTTACAAGGGTTTCATTTCTTAGATGATTTTTCTCTTTCATTTCTGGTTAGCACTACCAATGAGAAAATATAATTCTGATGTCCTTTACAAGTAAAACTTGTGACTGGCCTAAAATGCAAAATTAGGGACAGCTTTGTGCTAGCTCACATGGTTTCTTTAGCTGAATAAATTATAATAACTTAGCACTTAATACATCTCTTGCCTCACGTTCAAAGGATGCATAAATATTTGGCAGTAATCCTATGACTAAAGTTGAGAGGAAAAGAAAAGAGGTCTTGAAGGAGAAGCTGCTCTGTTTGAGCAGAGCAATTCCTTCCAAGCTGGTTTTTAATCTATATAAAATGTTAAATAATTGCAGAAGGGTGACTGAAGCCAAGAATGGGTTCCAGTCTCCTTCCCTGAAGATGTCTCTGCCACCCCCAAAAGTCAGTCACTGGAAAAAAAGTGCTAAAAAGGATAGCAAACAAAAATGTTTGCATTAAGGGGCCGAATTTTCCATTGGGTAATCATCAGTGAAACCTAGTCAAGGGCAAATGAGGATGGCAGGCTTGATTAATTAATATGCTACGCTTCTAAGAGCAAGATTTATGCTACTGGTTTTACAAGAGTCATTGATATTAATACTGCTAGTAAAAATTTTGTACTGCTGTTTACTGTTTCCCTTTTTCACTGAAAATATGATATTAAAAGTGCAAATGACTGTTGTGGAATGTAATATTGTAGCTTTACTCTCTAAATGTTACTCCTGTTCTACAGAAGAGCTCTTGCAGAGCTGCTATTAGAGGAACAGTTGCATTATTTCCATTGTAATCCACAATTTTGGAGGCTTTTAATCCTGTTAAAAAAATTAACTTTGGGTTTAAATCAACTTTTCAAAAATCTCTGTCCAAGATATAGGTTTCTACTCATGTAAATGTGAGTGCATTCCCACTTGTACGGAATTTTATATGGAGTTTTCTGAAAAATGGAAAGAAAAGTAACTGTGTATGCAAATAGGTACTCAGGACTGAAAAAGACAAGTGTCATTACAAAGCATGGAGTAGAACAAAATAACATTTTGGGGATAACAGGAGCTACTGTAAAGACACTAATTTCTCTAAGCAAAAAAAGGCTTATGTGAAGCTGTTAAGTATTTTCATCACTTTCAGGCTGATACACAGCCTGAAATTCAGAAGTATCTATTCCATAATATGTTAGTAGCATAGAGCTGAATGCTCTTGTGCTATAAACACTATTTCAGAAATGTGTTTCATAGGCAGGTCTGCTTTTGTTCATCAGTATGCCATGGGAAATACAACAGTAAAATCTGAAGTGTGGGGCGTGGATTGTGTCTCAGGGTAGAAGTAGGGGACTGCCTGTTGCAAATAAACTTGCATGAGCATGAGTGGCAACCAACACCAGGTCAATCTCAGTTCAGCTTCTATTTGCCTGATAATATACTTATGTGTTTACTTTTCCTTTTACAGTAACATGGAACATTTTGCTGGAGTTATGCTTGTTCCTCTGGTGTTATTTTTTTTTCCTTTTTTGACAAGAATCTCTCAGTAGTCATGTATAGCTCAGTAAAGCCTTAGACTTTGCAGTAACTTTCTGAGGCCTCAGGACTGAGGCAAGCTTGCCAGGCTTTGTGGGGGGATCTCTTTGGTCTGCCTGGAGCTTTGTTTTAGTTAATTAAGCAGTAGCAATTCTTTCAATGATTAGGTGACTAATTTGTTTTACTTTTGTTTATCTCTGTACAGTCACAGAGTGGCTTTAAATGTATATTTTATAGTACAAAAGTACCTCCAAAAGTACCTCTTGTCATCAGAAGCCCACAGCTGCACACATGATTTGTGGTGCAGCCTCACCAGTACCAAGTACAGGGGGACAGTCCGTGCCCTGGCCCACTGGCCACACTATTGCTAATAATGGCCAGGATGCCACTGGCCTTCCTGTTTACCTGGGCACAAAATGGCCTTTGCTGACCAGCACCTCCAAGTCCTTTTCTGTCAGACAATGTTCCAGTCACTCTGCCCCAGCCTGTGGCACTGCCTGGGGTTGTTGTAACTAGTGCAGGACTTGGCACTTGGCCTTGTTGAACCTCATGCCTCTGGCCTCAGCTCATCAATCTAGCCTGTCCAGATCCTTCTGCAGAGCCTTTTTACCCTCCAGCAGATGAGCATTCCCACCTAATTTCATGTCATCTGCCCACAGACTGAGAGGGAACTTGATCCCCTTGTCCAAATCATCAATAAAAACCTTAAACAGGACTTGCCCCATTACAGAGCCATTATACTGTGTATTTCAAAATACTGACCAAGATAAAATAGTAACCTCAGAGAAGTGTTTCCCTTGATTTAAAATTAAAAAGTTTATGAAGATCTCAGAAAAATTTGAATCTTCAAGCAAGCCCAGCAGCTGTAAGCATGTGCCTGATGGTGGAGCATCAACGAGAGGTTCTGAAGTTATTGGTACCTAATATCTTCACTGGTGCCTGCAACCTCCTGATTGCACAGTATCCTGCAGAGCTCTGTGTTGAGCAAAGACTCAGTGATGCCACTGGTAGGGTAACCTGTGGTCTTCCCAAATTCTCTCCTAGGATCATGTCTTCATTTGTTACGTGAGCCACATGTTCTCTCTTGTCAACACCTATGGGCACAGGATGCCTGGTGCTAAACCAAAAAAATCACTCTGTGAGGGAAGCTAGCCTGAAACCCAGCTTGGCAATGATGCTAGCACACCAGAACTGTCTTGCAGTGATGACAGCTGTTTTTTGTGGCATAAGAAAGGAGGTGAATCAAAGCATCTGGTGAGTGCAGGCCCCTCCTAATGATAATGCACCTCTGATGATTGATTACCTGCAATGTGTGCAGGAGGAATGCCTTTGTCATTTCCACTTGTGAAACACAAAAGAAATTCCAACAAAATGGTGACCTTGCCTGCCTCTAAATTAATGCAATCATTTTAATGCAACAGGACATTGTTTTCCAGTTTGTATGGGTATGACATTCCTGCCTGAAGTCTTGCATATGTCAATTCACCATTGATAGCACATCAGTGGATAGAAGCATGATCGCTGAGTTCAGGTATTTGGAAGACCTGGGTGCATTGTAATTCTTGTTGTGATAGGCTTAACTCCTTGGAAAGGTTTTGTACAAATTAAGCTTCTCACTTCTGCAGAGCAGTTCATTCAGGTGTATGCCATCAAACACTGGGGAATTCCAGACCACTGAGATCACTCACAGGTGTGGATTTGTTACAAGTGATAGTGTCTCTCTTTATCCACTCTGTTTACGGTAGGCACCAAATATGCTACAAACTAAGAACCTCACTAACAAGCTGCTAAGTAATGTTAAACTAGCTGATACTTCTTTGACTTGAAAATTGTTTTTTGGTTTTATATGACACGTAAATATGGACTGAAGGGTCACACCTGCAGTATTACATCTGCTCTGTCAAATGCAACCCAGACTTGCTATCAGGTCTCAAGGAATCAGTCCTGGTGGGTCGACAGTTTTGCATGACACTGTGATAAAATAATTTAACTTCTCTGTATCCTGGTTTTCCTCATTTTCTTAGGAAAATAAGTGAAAAAAGTAAAAAAATCTTACATAGCTTCCCTACAATTATACGACTCCTCAATTCCAAAAATCTGACAACAACTCCTATGTTTTCAAAGGAGTTCTTTTCAAAGAGCCTTGCATGTACAAGCTTGGAATATTTTTTGTTTGTTTTCTGAGTGTCTGAAGAGTGTTAAATATACTTGCACCCTAGAACAGATGAGCAAATTTGGTCAGGTGAACAATGCTGTTAGGTAAAACTTTCAAGAATGTTTCAGACTGAACTGTCCTGTTGAAAAACATTGGTTTGGGAAGTTTAGAATAATAACTTACTTCTTTCCTGTTTTATTAGTTTTTCTTCATTTTTAAAGCTGTTTTTTTCTTTATTTTTTGCAGCTACCATCCCACTGCCCTAGCACATAGTAGGTGACAAATGTCACTCCTAATGGTCTAGGAAATTGAAAATTTATTATTATTGTTGTTGTTTCTTAAGTGTTGGGCATAGAGTTGAAAATTTTTTGTCCTAAGATATAGAAATGATTAGAGAAATAGAAAATAGTGCTGATGAATGTAAGTTAAAAGGTGGGAAAAACCGAAAAATTATGATGGAAACAAAAGTTTACAGAGGTGTCTATGGAAAAATCTCCTGACAAACAAAAGAAGTCTGCAATAATCCATTGCTAGTTGGTCCAGTTCCTATTTATAGTGCAGAAAACGTGACAATTCAATAAATATCTTTGTTGCAGACTTGATAAAAGCCTGACCTTCTGTCATGTAGTGCTAAACACTTTTCAGTTCCAGTGATAATGAAAGATGATGTTACAGAACACCTTTGAAAATCAGATTGTTTAATCACCTATTGAACAAAACTACTTAAAACTCCTCTGAGGCACTGACTTTTTCCCTACCATGTCTCATAACCATTCCAAGACACCAGGGTAAATACTGAGCAAGAGCAAAAAGGGGTACTCAAACTACGGGTTTGGACATTTCTACCATATAAAATAATGGAAAATAAGGCCAGGTCTCAAATGAAAGAATGTTAACAATCAGCATAGGTTAAGAGAAAAGGTCTAAAAAATAGCTGGTGTATTTAGGACATTCTAAAATGCTGTTTGATAAAAACAGCTTCTTAATACAGTAAACTAAGAAATCTCTGATGCATTTTAATTTGTATTAATATGCCATTCATTTAAAAACCCAGAACGGCTCCAAACCATTATTGAACTTAAATAGATATTAGACAAGGAACAGGTCTTAAGAACATAGTTATGAACAGCTCCTTTTCTCTGGCCATGGGTGTTTGACTCAGCCTTGTGCTGTTTTACTTTTCCCTGAGTAACGGCCATAGCTGATAAATAGCTGCTCCTTCCACAAGAATGGGGGAGGTGGGCGGGAACAAATAGCAGTATTGGTTATTTAGTATACCTAGGATCCAAGAAAGTGATAGGCATTTCCATGGCTCTTTCATTAAAGGTAATCTTATAATTAATGGGCTCTCTAATGGAAAAAAAACCCCCATGGTGGGTTGTGGTCCTCATGAACAAAGAGTGTTGTACTATGTTCAACACCTGTAAGGCTGGCACTGAGCCTGCTGGAATATTGCCTACCACTGGTCCCATGGTTCAAGAAGGAGCTGTGATATGGAGAGAGTTCCAGAAGAGGCCCCAGACTATGCTGGAACCTGAGTGTGACCTGCAGTGTGGAGTGACATGCAGGACAATTTTCTCTATTCACCAAACTCCTAACAAGACTAAAAATTGGAAAATTGAAGTTATACAAATTCTGGCTAAAATGAGGACATTTCTTCAAAGTAACAGTGACTGAAACAACATAGGCCATGATTCATACTGGGGAAAAATATTTTGGCCAAGATTCCCTTTCCCTTTCCCTTTCCCTTTCCCTTTCCCTTTCCCTTTCCCTTTCCCTTTCCCTTTCCCTTTC
>VXBR01006731.1:119035-157362 GCA_013400215.1 Cisticola juncidis
TCTCCTCGAATCTCCTCGAATCTCCTCGAATCTCCTCGAATCTCCTCAAATCTCCTCGAATCTCCTCTCCTCGAATCTCCTCTCCTCTCCTCGAATCTCCTCTTCTCTCCTCTAATCTCCTCTCCTCTCCTCGAATCTCCTCTCCTCTCCTCTCCTCTCCTCTTTTTTTCTTTTTTAAATTTTTTTTTTCTTCAGTTCAAGAGCATACGTTGTGCAGAACCAGACATTTCCTGAGTGAAGTTTGTTTGTTGTCTTTTGTTATGATGTGTCCATTCTGACATTAAACCCTATTGATCTAATCATAGAGGCTAAAGTCAATATTTAGGCATATCAATAACACATCTGACTTTTCAAAATTCTTCGTTTGATTTCATTAACCTTAACTTCTGGATGTTACTCTACTTCTCATTGATTACTTGTAAATATAGAAGGATGAGGCTGCATTAGTGATTTTGACTACTGAATTATTGTCTGTAGTGTTATCACAGGGAAGCAGAATTTCATACTGTGTCCATATTTTTGTATATAATCATATAGTATATTTTCAATTTCATAAAAACAAGGACATGACACTGATAGAGAATATTTCCTTTTTTAGTCACATAAAGTTGATATCTGCTTAAGTATTATATTCCTTGAGAACAGATGTCACAAACCTCGTGCCAGAAATGTGTGAAAAATCTTCCCTTCAACTGCAGAATAACTCCCCGTAGGCTGAGAGCAAAAGGTCCACTTCCCCATGTCATCATGCAGCCTCTGATATCACTATAGATGCTTCATTGTCAATGAGCTGGAATACCCAGTAAAAGGAAAACCCAAGGCTTTCCTTCCCAAGATGGATTATGAATTATATTACAAAATACAATAATTGAAAGATTTTGTCAGTTGAGTCAGATGCCCATGAATGATGCTGCCATCAGCATAAAGCACTCAGGTTAGGAAGAAGCACTCTGGATTTTTCTTTCTACCAGTCAAGGTGGACACATAGGGTTTGCCTTGATCTTCAAATTTGTCTTCAGAAAATTTAGGTCTTGGGGCAAATATCAAGCATTTGAAGGCAGCTTTGCTCCATCAAGTCCAGATTCAGTAAAAGTTTAGGGTTTGCTAAGGAAGAGCTAGAGGAAGTTGACACCTGTCATTACAGAATCACAGAACCACAGAATCACAGACTGGGTCAGGTTGGAAGGGACCACTGTGAGTCATCTGGCTCAACATCCCTGCTCAAGCAGGGTCATGTCAGAGCACATTGTACAGAACTGAGTCCAGAAAGTTTTGGAATATCTCCACTGAGGGAGACCCCACAACCTCCCTAGGCAATCTATGCCAGTGCATGGTCACCTGGTTCTTCCTCATACACAAGTGGAGCTTCATGTGCACAGTTTCTGCCTGCTGCCTCTTGTCCTATTGTTTGATATCACCAAAACCGGATTGACTTTGTCCTCTTCACACTCTCCCTTCAGCTACTTGTAGTCATTGATGAGGTCTCTCCCTCTCCGTCTCCGTCTCCCTCTCCGTCTCCGTCTCCGTCTCCGTCTCCGTCTCCGTCTCCGTCTCCCTCTCCCTCTCCCTCTCTCTCTCCCTCCCCCTCTCCCTCCCCCTCTCNCAGGCCCTTCTGAAGGGCTGCACGGCCCCCTGGGGTATCGGCCACTGCTCCCAGCTCTGTCATCAGGGAACTGCTGAGGAGGGGTCTGCCCCTCATCCCAGTCACTGATGGAGAAATTAAACAGGACCAGGCCCCCTGCTGAATCTGGGGGTCACCACTTGTGACAGGCCTCCAACAAGAGCCGTAGTCAACGCTCTGGGATTGGTTGTTCAGCTAGTTTTTTATTAATGCTAACCAGACTAACAATGAAATGGTATAAGATATATGTCGTATCATGTAGCAATGCATCTGTGTAACAGGCCATCTTGATGCACCAGTCAAACTGTTCATGAGAAATCTTATCAAGCCACCTGCAGTCCTGTTTCCAGGGTTCTCAGGGATTCATCAAGGTTACTGGGAAAACAACAGGATTAAAATAAAAACAGAGAGCCTGAGAAACGGTCCACAAGGAATGTAAACCCTAGATACAGAAGACACGACGTGATAATGGACATTTGACCAATTGGATGTTCTGAAGGAGATGTACCTGCCTCCTGAACCAGCAACTTGGCCAACCAGAAGTGTGTGCCCATATGGGCTGTAGATTTTAGAATCTATAACTGGGATTGTAATGTAAACAATAAATGGCTTCTGGTGAAATCATATCTGTTCGCTGTTCAGTGGCCCATATCCCCCTGCAGTAGCATCCATATATATATAAAATTCCTAATATTAATCTTAAAATTTGAAGATGACCATTAAAAATTATTTCTTCACATAATTCTGATGAAGACCAAGAAGGTAGAACAGCAGAGCAATTAAATCTAAGCACCATTTGGCACTATTTAGAAGTGGATTTTTGAAGAGGCTTCCTACTCAGTTGAGCACAGCCTGAGTAACTTAAGGAGAAAACAGGGAGCTAATGCTTTTTCTGAATTGGAGCTTTGCCACAACCCTCTCTTGAACTGGCGGATGTGTTAAGTGAGGTTTTCCACAAATACTGCAAGCAGGTAAAATGCAAGCAGTTTTAGCACAGTTGTTTTCTAAAGGTAGGAAATAGGTTGTTAAAGGAAGTGAATGGAATGTCAGTCTTTGATGATGCTTCATATAAGAACTCAATCAGAACAGATTTCCTCTTTCAGAGAAACTGAAAGGAAGCCTTTCTCAGCGGAGGAGAAATGGGCAGTAGAGCCACATGACAAGATCATAGACAAGACAACACTTCTCTAGTGTAATAAGACTGAAGATTTACAGAGAACTTATGAGTGGTCAAACTGAAAAAAAACCAAAAACAAACAAACAAACCCACCACCACCATAAAAAGCAAACAAACAAATAAACAAAAAATCTGGAAAGAAATCAACATCTATTAAAAAATAAAATGAGTAGCATTAGAAACAGCAGTGGGGAAAATTCAATTAAAATAAGAGAAGAAACGAGCCAATGACCTTTTCTGTGAACTCCAGTATTCAAATTTTCTGTAAACACCATCTAACTCATGAAAACATGTTGTGCCAAAAGCATTTGAGACAAAGAACAAATAAATAAATGCCATATGGAGATCCAATTGGTCACCATGCCAGAACTAACCTTTGAAATAGGCTGTGGTTCTAAACAGGGAAATGGAAAAGGGGGGGGGAGAGGGGGGAGGGGGGAGGTGGATGGGAAGAGAGAAAAAGAATAAAAGATCTTTTGTTCCCTTTACAGAAGAGAGAAGGCTCATTGCTCCAGACAGTTTCTGGTAGAGTTTGCTGTTCCAGGACACTTTTCTACTACAATATTGTTGTGGCATTGCTAGGTTCCTGCTCTTTGTCATATTCCATTGTAGTCTGGGACATGACAGCAGCAGAACATTTTTCTGAAATGGATTCAACTGGTTAGCATTGCATTCACCCACTCACATGCAAAAAGTCCCCAAGTATCATCAGTCACAGATAATTTTCTGAAAAACATGAACTTCTTGATTCTCCCAGGAACCATGACAAAAACCCACTGCTTTAGCAATGATTTAGTCAATGGAACTCTGTTTCTCTAGTGACCATTTTTCCTTTTTATTCTCTGAAAACACAAAAACATTCCAATGCTTCCTTATCTGACATACAGTGGAAGTCAAGTCTTTCTCACAGTTTTGTATACAGGTGTCATCTTTAGGCATCCCTGGTCTTTTGTCAGGACGAGGTAACTAAATGTAACCCACCACTTCTTTTCAGGGCCTGCTGTTAGGAACTTTGTATAATGCAGAGAGGTGGATGTGCCTTTCCTCTTGTCACAATAGGATTTTGACTGATCTGCTCAACACCATGGTTGCAGCTCTTGAATTAGACCATTGCAATCACAAGTATTTTTGGTGGCATTGATGATTGTGCTTCAGTATTATTGAACTTTATGAGAGAATGGTAGTTTATGCAAGGATATCCAGTTGCTGATCACATTATAGATATAACAGGAAACCTAACTCCACACATAGTGTGATATATGCAATGGGCAACTCCTGCCCAGCTACGTGTTCAGCATTGGGAGAAACTGAAATACAGGAAACTGTATTTCCTGCGTCTGGGCCAGAATGAGAACTCGAGGCAATAAAATAAAGAAAGAAAACCTCACCTCATGGTTCAGTGGAAGACCTAACTCAGGTAGTTATAATCACTGAAGACTGTAGGTTATGAACACACACATATATGTTTATATATATATATGTATATAAGTAGAGAAATTTATTCTATATTGTTCTGCTGAGTACGAGTCCATGAGAGAAAAAACTCTCCTGTTGTGATGAATATATGTGTGTAGGCTAGCATCAGCTGAGCAAAGACATAAGAGGTGTGTGGAGAGGAACAAATGGGACTGAAAGAGAGAACTGAGGAAGGAGCATCTGGGGACCCTCAAACAACCCAACAATTTCAAGGGATATAACTTCACAGCGTGTGTTAAAATTAAATCAAGCGAACGAGTTGGCTGTTGAAGAGGGAAGCTTTAATGCTCATAAAATACAATGAACTCATTTAAATTGTCAGGGGATATGTAAGCGGACTGACTTCAAACCAAACAACCGTTTGTCTCCTTGTTTGGCAATTATTAACTTTTAGTATTATTAATGTTTGCTAAATCTTAGGGTGGGCAAAGCCAACATCTGCCTCTGTAGCTGTGTTCATTAAAGTTGGTTCAAGAAGAGAAAGTTACTGGGATCCATTGTTATATTCTAATTGTTTGCTAAATTCTTAGTAACAAAAGTGTGTTTGGGCATAAAATTAAACAACTCTCAATTAAGGGACAGATGCAAGGGAGCACCTAGATTCTTGGAGGTTCTCACTCATTTTTCTTAGACTAAATTTTGAACTTTCTCAATTCAGAGGATGCTTTTGTACTGTGAATTCAAGTTAATCTGAAACATACTGAAAAGCAGGTTGCATTATACCAAATTTGGGTCAGGTATTTGCAAAAACTATGTATTATTGCTCAGCTTTGTAGAAAACAACGTGAGAGAGTCCATGAAGGGAGTGGAGCATCTCTCCTGTAAGGTAAGGCTGAAGGAGCTAGCACTTTTCAGCCTGAAGAAGAGCAGGCTCAGGGGATATTATCCTTAAAAAGAAGATGCAGATAGGCTGTTTGCAGTGTTATCCAGAGGCAGGACCAGAGGCAGTAGGTGTGACCTGAAACATAGGAGCTTCTGTCCAGACATCAGGAAACAATATTTCACTGATCCCTGATACAGGTGGCCTGGAGAAGCTATGGGGACTCCATCCTTGGGATATTCAAAAGCTTTATGGTCCTGGGTAAGCAGCTCTGGGTGTCTGCAGAGGAGACTGCATCAGTCTGTAATTCTGATACCCATGAGAGATTCCTGGAAAGCTATTTATTTCCTGCACTATGGAAAATATTGTTCAACTTCTCCCAATCATTTAGTATCTTCATAAGAAGGATCAGGTACACTGGGATTGATATTCTCTCTTTTTGATGGACTTCTGAACACAAGGTAATTTATTTTATATTCTGCAATATTATTTTATTCCTAGACAGTTTATAAAGGGTTAAAAATGCTTACTAGAGGTGAAAAGAAGTCTAAGTCTTGCAGTAACAAGTGATATTAAAACTTACAAGCATGTCAAGATGTGTAGGGCACAATTTTTAACAGTGGTTAGCAACATATTGACTGTTTTTTAAAACTATTGCTTATTTATTACAACTTCTATTAATAATTTAATTTTATTAACAATTTAATAACTTTCCATTATCTGTTTTTAAACTGAAATTTGATATAAAATCATACCTCCAATGAAAATAAAGAAACCAAGGTGACTGCAGAATATGAGAGTCTGGTTAATGTGTGAAAATATTGAGTTTTAATTATTTGTGTCTCAATCTTGCTGTACCAAGATATGTAGGCCTGATTAATTTTGACTCACACAAATATTTATTAGGTACTTAAGGTATTAGGTATTAGATATTTCAGTCTTTGAATTGATAAAATTTAAATTGTCTCTAGAAATTTTTCTAAAAGTCAATTTTATAAGGGAATTAAGGAATTCTCCCCAGCAATAAAAACTTGGTTAGGATTCTAGGGTGTGATTCTTTTCTTTAAATGCTAAGACAGGTGTTCTTAAAGTTAGGAAAAGAACTCCTTTGCTATTAATCAAATATGTTTGATTACTCTTCCAGGAGTAGTTGTTTATAAGCACACTAAGAGCACAAACTGATGCTGGGCCTGATTTAATGGGAAGCTGCTGTACAGTCCTTTTGTTAACTTTATAAAAACATTTGTTAAGAAGGACATCTAGTGGGTCATCTGGTTCAGCAGCCACAGTGTAGTTATTTGTGTTGAATTCCTGCTGGGTTCAAGGGTAGAAGGGTTGAAGGACAAAAGGCACAGAGGTGAGGCTGAACTGCTTGCCTGGCATACTTCTTCTCCCTCTCCATCTCTGCTGTTGTGGGCACAAAGGTTTGCCTGCAAACATGTTCTCCATCCTGAAACCCTTGTTCAGAGTGTTTTAGATGACATAGATTCAGTCCCAGAAATAGAGACATAGACTCAGTGTTAGTTTACTACCTATTTGATGCTACTCAGGTAGAAATAGTACAAAGTGAAAAATCTTTAACTCATTCTCCTTCCCCACTAAAATAAACGGAATTATAGAAATATCTTCAGTTGCCCAGACTAAGGCTTGGATGAATATTTGGAGAAGGGAAAGGTCTTTCTGACATTGTCAAGAGTTGTTCTCCTATGGTGGGAGTTTGACTGTTTGTCATCCTGTCTCCTGGCTGCTCTGCTGTATTCTGAGATCTAGGAAAGGTCTATTTCTCCTTGAGTGTCTCCCACTGGCTCCCCTTTAGGGCTTGATTTTCAGGCTATGTAGGAAGGAGACTTTTTCCACATGGATAAAGTGCACCATGGACTGTTTGTAATGATATATGTGGGAAAAGTTCTCTCCTTTTTCAGCTCCTACTGCTCCTAGTGGTGGTTTCATGCCTTTATCTTACAACAGGTTGCTAGAATCCTCACTAGGCTTTGTAGGCATGTGGGATATTTCTTTCCTACTTCTTAGCTCTCATGTGGAAGATGAGTATGCACTCCACAGCTATTCTGCCACTGCAGGGTCAGATAAATAGCCCTATAGCCTATTTCCTTTGACAGTAAATTCTGCAGTATGTAAGCATGTTGCTCAGCAGTCATAGTGTATCTAATAGAAACCCCTCACTGGTTCACAGTGTCCTGATGTGGCTGCCATGAACATAAACCCAAGCTTTGCCCTATTTTCCCACAGCACGGTGATGAGTTTGAGTCTTGTTTCAATGGTTGGTATAAAGCATCCTTCTAGGACAAGGAAATCTGTGTACCAAATTAGAAGGTCTTATTGAGTTGGATAATTTTTGTAACAAAATTACAGTTGCTTTTGCTGCAAAAGCAGCAACTGTAGAATTGATAGGTAGAAATTCCTGCCACAACCACCCTATTTGTCATGGTTTAATTCCAGATGAGGACTGGGAAGGCACCTGCTCACTTCCCTCTCCCTGGTGGCATGGGAGCAGGACCTGGAAGAATAAGAGTGAGAACCCTTGGGTTGAGATACAGACAATTTGATAAATAAAACAAAAGCCACAGATATAAGCAAAGCAAAACAAGAAATTTATTCACTGCTTCCTATGGTCAAGTAGGTGTTCAGCCACCTCAGGAAAGCAGGCCTCTAGCATGAGCAACAGTGACTTGGGAAGACAAAATCTGTCACTCTGAACATCCCCTGGTTCCTTCACGTGCCTCCAGGTGTATATACTGAGCATGACACAACGTGATACAGGATATTGCTTTGGTCAGTCCAGGTCACCTGTCCCAGCTGTTGGGGCTGTGTGACGACAAAGAAAGGCCTTGACTCTCTGTAAGCGCTGCTCAGCAGTAACAAAAGCATCCCTGTGTTATCAACACAGCTTCCAGAACAAATCCAAAACACAGTCCCGTATCAGCCACTGTGAAGAAAATTAATTCTCTCCCAGCCAAAGCCAGCACACCATTTAAGTTTGAGATGCTGGACTTAGAAAAATGTCTGGACTCTTTTCACTATAATTTCCAGTCACTTAAGATTCCAAGTCCACTAGTTTACCAAGTCAAGAAGGAAGACTAATGTTGCTTTCATTAATAGTGCTTCCAACATCATGCTTCCTGAAGGGAATATCCATGTAACAGACAGCTTTAATGCATGATACTTTTAATGCAATACTAGTCTTTGACTAGAAGAGAGTTATGGAACACTAACTCCCCATGTTGTACTTATCCCTCTGTAGACCTCAATTCACAAAGAAATCTTGAAGTGGAATGCTCTTAGTGGACTTCATTTGAGCTAACCTTTGCAGTACTTGTCCTCTGGCTTATGGGAGAACGTTGCCTGGAGGGTCAGAGAGACACACAATTAAGTAACTTGATGAAAAATGGTGGTAAAGAGAGGTGGCTTCCTGAAAAGGATGATTCTGACAGTTCAACAGAAAAGACAAAACCCCGCTGCTTCCCTTCTCTTACTAGGTTATGGTTCAGCTGCTTTGGCCTTAGCATCAGTCTACATGGAGCTCCCTGTCTGTTGCCACGTCACATCTCGTTCACTTCTGCATGGTGTCATTGCTCTCATGGAGAGAGCAGGCAACTCTGAGAGTTTCCTTTGCTGTTACCTGATATACCATTATTCACCTCTTATCATTTTAGCAAAGTAGTTACACTGCTGTCAGAGGTAATGGAGAGCATGCCACTAAGAAAATTGGCTGTAATTTATTTATAAATTGTTTCTGCATACCACAAAAAGAGACCATCTACTTTACGACTGGGTCTAAGGTATCTGAGAGCCCTTGAAGTTCATGGTTTTCCGGTATTCTAAGTTCTACTTATGGCTTTTCCTGTATATGACACACAACACCACCCCTGTGGTCTTCAAGGCTGATTTCTTCTTTGCTTTCTTTAGTCACAAATCATTCTGAGGCGTCCCTTAAGTGCATTTGTATTGTTAAGTGCACCGGCCTGATTTGGTGTTAATTCAATTTGAGTGCCCTTAATATCTTGCGGGAGTGAGGCAATGCATGAGAGCTGTACCTTGTAAAAACAGGTTCCAGGTCTGCCTGAGAGCAAAGCACCTTTCCCACAGCAATTTACCAAAGTTGCTGATAAAATTTTCATAAGGAAACCTTTTTAGTCTGACCCTATTGTGTTGTTCTACCATTAAGAGTTGGGGAACTGAGACTGTATTCTGGTGACAGTTTATCACTATCTCCATTATTTTAGCATATAGACAGCCTACTGATGGGTCACAGCCTGCATCCTGTCCTCTCACAGCGTGGAAATGGCTTTCAGAGCTGGAGCCCAGAGGCCCAGGTATGCCAGCTGCTGCATTCGTATGTCAACACAGCTGAAGTGAACTCCAGATAAACCAGTCACCCCTAACCTTCAAACGATGGGAGATGGGACATTGTAGTGTGCTTAGGGCCAAGCAAAAAGAAGAAAAAGCAGAAATAGGAATAGTTAGCCCTAGGGAGTGTGTGGAAGAAACAATATCACATTTTCATTGAAGAAATTACTAACAATCAAGATGTTAAGCCAATTTTAAAATAATTGGGAAACGCAAAGGCTGTATTCCTACATGAGGATTAATTCTGCTCTCAAATAAGTTCTTGTAAATATTAAAGAGCTCCAATGTTAACTGAAAAAATTATCTTATAAAGGTGAGCTTGTGTCCAGGAACAAGAATATGTCCATCTGGCTGGCAGGTTCCCTCTCTACACTACTTTCCCTCCACATACTCTGGAGAGCAGGGAGCTGCAGAAAGTGAGTCTGAATGAAGGATCCAGCTGCTGCATATGGGATATTCCAGAACCAGTATGTTCTCTCATGCTGTATGAGCACATTTTTTTCAGCTGTTTTAGAATGCATAACCAAAGTCATGATACCTAATATTTTGAAGGAAAACTGAGAAGAACAAGAAAATTATAAAAAAACCAAGGAAAATAAGAAGATGAAAGAGAGACAGGATCAGAGAAATGGTAGAATGAGAGAGAGAAGAAAAAAGAAGGAATGAAGATGTAGAAGAAAGATAATCATAAAGTTATACAAGCTGAAGAAAGAAAAAGAGAAAAAGATTAAAAGAGAAAAAGAAAAGAAAAGAAATAAGAAAGGAAGGAAGGAAATGAGGAAGGAAATGAAGAAGGAAGGAAGGAGAGAATAAGGGAAGGAGGGAAGGAAGGAAGGAAATTACCTCAGAGTTTTACACTGAATGTAATAGAGGCTGAAAAGAAAATTTGGCAGTTTATCCAGTGTGGCATGGCTGTTCAGTACAGGTACTAAAAGATGGGGCTAGATGCCTTGATTATAAGGAGCATCTTCTGTAACCTAGCACACAATGATAAATCTTTTTCATTTTAAATTACCTTTGGGAATCTTGTCCTCCTTACCAGCATGGCTTACTCTCACTTGCTGGTGGGAAAAACTTGATCCTGTGTCCCATGGAACTCAATGGGAGCACTGCCTTTGACATCAATGAGAGCTGGATCATACCCCAGGTGAAAAACAATAGGTTTTTTTGCTTGGAGTCGGACCAAATGGATGAATAAATCAGAGCCTTGTGTTTGTGGAATCAGGACTGGTTTTGTGTGTTTCTTGCAGAGGAATTTTACAGTCCAAGTATGTGTGACCAAGGCAATCTGATTAATTATTGGATAATGCTTGAGGCAAGCACAGAGTTACAGATATTAGCTAGATAACTGTGTTATAGAGGAATTTCTAATTCCTTTGAGCATCAGTGTCTTGATCTTCAGGGGTATTCAAAGAAGCGAGAGATAAGATAATGCTTTCTATATGTTATTAAGAGAAAGAGACAGCAAATACTTATACATGTTTCTCTAGCATTCAGTATTGTGCTCTAACCCTGTGTTCCATTTCCAATTACTTTTGAAGAACTATGGAAGTTTTCAGCAAAAGAACTGGCTGCATACAGCATTGAATACTTGCCCTTCATCAGATCACAGCACTTGAACTGTGCCACTGTGTTAGGTGTTCACAAACTACCCTGTCATATATAAATAAGGCAGGAGTGGCAAAGGGCAGAGTGTGCATCATGGTAGGCCCTGTGTGTCTGTGTCCTGCTCTGTTTCATCTCCCTGCACCTCCCTGAGGTCAGTAGCAAACCTAGTACTGTGGGATGCTGTGGAAGTGCTGGGCTACCACAAGAAAGTGGCTACCACAGAGGAAAGTGCCAGCAAGGCTGATTCAACCTCAGATTTCTTTGTTCTATGATTTGTGAGGGCCCTTCAAGCTACCCAATCTCCTCACAGCTTTTCCTGATTTCTGCAAAATGCCTTGAAACAAATTTTTGAGTGTGGAGTGAATATAGTTTGGCATATCTTTCCTATTCAAAACACTGAGAAAATTGTTCTGGATCACCTCCTGTGGGACATGTTTCTTTGAACTGCAGTGATCAGATATGGCTAGGGAGAGAAAGTCATGAAGGTAAAATGGCAGGTCTTGTGCCACAGCACAGAGGGGCAAAAATAATTTGGTCCTTTAAGACACATAGGTAAATTCACAGCAGAAGCTGTAGCAACTCACTGGATTAGGAGATCCTTTCTGATGGGTCAGCAGTAGATCAAAAAAGGAATAAAGAGTTTCACTGTCTTGCTCTCACACTATAAAGCAATTTTAGGGACACATATGGTGACAGTTACTGCAATAGTTCCTCAGATTTTTAAGAACTAATGGGTGAGTGTTATTTGCAGTGAATTTTAGGGGTGGAAAGTGTGTGTTGGCAGAATTTGTACTACCCTTCAAATAAGAGAGGGGGAAGTCTGTGTGAGAGATGGGACACAGCACCATTCTCTGAAGACTTCCAGCATTGCTTCGCTTCCATCTAAGGATAAATAAATGCCTCTGTGTATGGTGTTTTTAGAGAAAGCTCCAGTTCAATCAGGCAAATAGTCTTTGACTTCCCAGTCTAGTGAGAAATGGAAATGATCTTCTCTTTCCCTTCCTCTTCATTAGTTTATGTACATCAGCTCCCATCATGTTTACCCATGAAGAAGTGGTTTCAGTAGGACTGCTATCTTTGTAGCTTTTTCTACAAACACTTCAAGCCCCATTCTATAACTTAGATGGAGGCAAATAAGCATTCAAATGAAACAAAAAACCTCAGGAGATCTTGCTGCCAGGACATAAGTTTTGTAGTCAGGAGAAAAATAGCCAAAATAAGAAGCTGTGGGCCATGCCTCGTGCTAACAGAGACACAGGTGTTTCCCCTGACTATTTTGAAAAAACTCCTCAGCCAAGTTCTCTCCACGTGGCTTCAAGTGGGAATGCATCTTATTGTTCAAGATGCTAAAAAAATTGAGTGATTTACACTCTTCTAAACCTACTATGCACTTCTACTGTTAATCATACATAATCCACAACAGTGGCACTCTCTTTGTGTGCCACGTTGGAAGTATCTGCGTATCATATATTCAAATTAAATTGTGTGCTTGAGGGAGCTCATGATCCCCAGCATACTTCTGAGGCAGCATGGTTTGCAGGCTCTGCATGCTACTTGTGAACCATCTATTGTGTATGTGACGGCAAGCTTGAATCTCTGCCTGGGATTATCTGAAAACTCTGGAACTTGCCAGCAGGAAAATTTACAGCTAAACAATTATATTGTTGAAATTCTGACAAATCCACCCCAGTATATGACTTTGAAAGTAGGGCTAGGTGTGTGCAACTGAATATATTATACACTGTAACACAGCCTCCTGGGGGCTGCATTATAGAGTCTGTTTACTTTGACTGACACATTTCATTTTTCTTTTCTTCCAGACATTATTGCACAAATGATATCTCTGCTCAATATGATTTTCTCCTCAAAAAACTGGTTAGGTATTTGGATAAACATCTTCTGAACATGTTCTTTTATTATTAAGTTGATGATTTTTGCAAGCAATCCAGCAATAATGCAATACCTACCCAACACAAAGTAAAAAGCAGCAAGCAGACCTGCATTATATTGGTTTATCAGACTACACAGAAGTGGGATTTCTAGAACTTCTCTCCAATGGAAAGTAGTTCAAAAAATTCCAAAGCTTCCAAAAGGAGAGCATGAATTCTTTTTTCTACCCATAACTTTTCTATAAACAGAACTTTATATCCCCCCAAATAAATTGCTGGCTTCTTGCCAAGGGTGAAATAAATTTCATTCAAGCACAGAATAACACTCATTTTACTTAAGCAGGCAGAGATGTTATTGCAAAGTAAAACTACTCATAATCAGGAAAATTTGTTTTTAAAGTCAATCACAGTTTTTCCAGATAGAATCAGCACTGGGTCATGCAGAGTGGCAGCACTTTTTCTTCATGCCATATTGGTACCAGAAATTGGAAATTCACTACAATTTCCCAGTTTCTTCAGAAATTCCAGCATCTCTAATGCTGAATGCCAGGACAGATGGCAGTGACTGGTGACCATATTATGCACAGGCACATCAGCCTGAACAGTGGTGCTTTTTTCCCTTGTGCTTCCAGAGAAAAAGTGGAAGAGCAAAATTTCTTTTTTGAGATTGTTTTTTGACTGACACATAAATCATCCTTCATCTCACTCAGGAAGGACCAAAGAGCACCTTTTAGATAAAGAGATGCCATTTTTATCAATGTGGGCTCGAGTTGTAAAACACAAAGTATGCCTTTTAAGTATAATTTTATAAACAGAAAAAGTATATTTTGGTCTGATGCATGAATCTTTTATCTACCTTACTTCTGCCATTTGTATTTCCTGCCATTTGGGAATATCCCAAATGGTCTCTGCTTCTCTTTGTTGTTTCATAATTCCTTTTGTACGGCAGCCAATGCTAACATTTCTTTCTGAGTGCGAAAGTTGCTTATGGTTTTGATGTACATGTACTGTACAGTCCTTGCCAAGTACTTGGGGTGGACAACATGCTTTCTGAGTTCATTAAGAAGAAAATTTGACCTTGTTCACCTTGAGGAGAGATAATTTCTGTGCTGAGTTCTTGCAGGACGTGAGAAATGTAGAAAAGCTGCTGAAGCAGAGGGCCAATGAACTCCAACAATAAACTTAATTCTCCAGTGTCTTTACAACTAGCAATAATGGCCCTTGCTGTGCAGCACATGGGGAAAAAAGAATTTTGCACAATGATGTGGGCTCCACCTCGACACAGAAAAACCTGCAGTGATTTTTTCAGAAGATACTCAGAATGGATCTCAGAGCAGCCTCAGTGCCACCAGCTTCCTTTGCTCTGGTGTAGCCCTTGCTCTGTTATGGAAAGTAGGGATGACTTGGGCTCTTTTATTTTTCCCTTGTCTTATCTCTCTAGTTCACTGTGTGCAGGCTCTCTCTGGCTGAATACAAGCAGTATTCTCTGATCTGAGACAATGTAGCCTTGGGGCTGAAGACACTGCTTCCTGGACCAAGGGATGCTCCTAGTCCTGCATTGTTACACCTCCATGGAATTTTTTCCATCACTAGGGAATCCCAAGAAATTAACTTAATGCAACACTGGTACAAGTGCAGCACATACAAAAGATCATATTCCTTTATTTCACTGAATTTAAGCTGTTTATTTATGTCTTGCAGTGTAAATGGGACTAGAGGTTTAGGCAATAACTAGCATCTTGTAAATAAAAATGTATGATAAGCGTGTTATGCAGTCACCCTGTATTCATCCATCTTTACTAGAAGTCATCAAAACTTGGAAGGAGAGAACAAGTCACTCAGTGATCTTTTCTTGAAGTACCTTCAACTTATTTACTGCAGCATGATAATTTTCAGGGCTTTCTATGCATTCAAAGCTGTCCCTACTCTTGACAAGTTTGTGCTAAATCTGGCTGACACTTGCTGAGGACTGAAAAGAAAAAAATATTAAGCCCTTCCTGTGGCAGAAGTGGCTTCCATTTTTGGCTTAAAGATTGAGCAAATTAAAGCACAAGCTTTTCAGTAAAGAACTGTTTCACCTAAGAATGTTTTACTGTCTCAGCAAGGGCTCTGCACTCCAGCACTGCAAGTAACACAGATAATAACTTCATTCTAGAAAGAAGGGTAGAGTTGTAGGGGAAATGAGTAAACTTATCTACTTGAGAGAAGCATACAGTTTGCTGACTGACCCCGATAATAATTTTTTTTTACCATTTTCCCTGAAATTATAATTTTGGGAAAAAGTGGGGGTACACAGCTGCAAAAGAAGACAAGTACTAGCAGTTATTCTCAATTTGCAACCACCTCATATTCTCTACACTGTTTCCTTTTTGCAACTTCAGCCAGTAGAAGGATGGAAGATGGAAGTAGAAACTGTAAGAAATTATCATTTTTCATGCCTCCACCTACTAGAATCCACAGAAGCTCGAGCTTCATCACTGGATCAAAAGAGGCCCTGTCATCCCTGCCTGGTGGTTTTGTATTTTGTGTATGTAATTTATAGGAACAGCAAGCAGCAAACACAGATAGTGTAGTGATCTGCTGAGAGTGTGTACAAGTAGAGTCTTACTTGCAGTGGAGTCCTGAGCATGAGGCTATGGAGGATCTCCTTAGACCTTAACAGTATTTAAAACCTGCCACTCACACCAGAAAGCTACTGCTCACTTTGAGATCCCATGTCAGCTCCTTAAATCAAGCCCTTCAGACTCAGGAACGAAGTAAATAAATTATAAGCTTTATTGATTGTGTCTGCTGTGTGAACATTCTTTAGCATTGACTAAACCATTCGAACCATTGTCCTAACATGGATCAGGCTCCCTGTAAAACCCGAAATGGCTGCTCAAGAGGGAGCAGAATTGTTTTCTTTCGTTGATCCAAGATTCTGTCAGGGAGGGGTTTGATCTCTACAACTTCACAACATCCATATGGTCAGGAATGAATTAGTTGGCTCCTTCGACTGGGATATGCGATCAGAGTCTTAGGTTGGACAGAAGCCACCATGATACACCATGATTTTTTTTTTTTTTTTTAAATAAGTATTACTGAATTTCTCAGGATTCTTTGTAGCCGTGGCCCCAGTTTGTCCCTTGCTTGGTCTCTTGGTCTGTTATCCCATCTGAATGATTCTGTTGACTTCAACTAAGTCACTAATCACTGGTATAAATGCATCCTAGACTTCTCTTTCAGCTAATGCAGATAGTACTGGTGATTTCTGGTTAGGGGTTATTTTGGGGGAAGGGATTGTTTTTGCTTCTGCTTTAAAACCAGGAGGTGTGGTAAATCACAGGCATCCTTCTTGGGATGGAGATAATAAATCACTCTTCCCAGGTGAAATCTTTTATTTATGCCCTGGGATTCCATTTCATTGAGGAAAGGTATGTTCTTTTGACTTCAGCCAGACTGCACTTTAGCTAGTGATTCAAATCAAGCTGACACTTATTAGTGAGCATGCTGAACACTTTGCTCCCAGGCACTTCACTGTGCTGCCACCATTCTCCATTCTTCACAGATGTTTGTTCTCCTTAGGTTTCATCTGGAAGCAAAATCTCTGCTTGCTCTTCATGTCAGTGGGAAGTCAGCTGCAAAGAGCAGCTTGATTTTAGAGAAAATGGATCACTTCCACCAGTTTAAAAAAAAAAAAAAAAAAAAAAAAAAAAAAAGAGGAGATGAAAGAATACACTCCCAAATCAGATTGAGCTCATTCTTCTGGTCTGAAATTGACCAAGCAGATTTTCTATCATTTATTATGTGTTGAGCCCTGTCACCACACGCAGTGTTAGACAGAACACATTCAGTAACAGTAGCTCCACAGACAGTACCATTAACATCATAGAGATGGCAAATTACTTAATTTCGAAGCAACAACTTTTACTGCCAGCTTGTGTTTATTAGGAAAAAAACAAAACAAAACCAAACAACAACAACAACAAAAACAACCAAACAAAAACCCCCAAATCTTGAACAGTAAAAGAAATATGCAGATAAGTAGTTCTAGATGCTTTTCTTTCTTTAGTAATACTCTTAAATTAATCCCTACACACACCGTACTTGTATTTCCTTTGCAGTGCATGCACTTATTTACCACCCTGAGAAAGCATGGTTCAGAGGCAAGAGCCTTTCACTAAGTCCTGCTGCCAGGAAAGAGGAAAGAAATGGTACTCACTTACATAGCCTCTTGGTTAAATGTAGGTTGATTTGTGTCTAGAAAGAGGTGTAACACCTCACCAGATCACGGATAAGTGTCTAGAGCGCATGACCGAATTAAAAAGAAACAGCAGTAAACTTCGGAAAATACCTGGATCATCTGCCCAGGCTGACAGTTCTGGGGGTACAAGGCATCTCTGTATGCAGGCTACACATCACAAGAGGAGTGTCTCCTATTAGGTCTATCAACCTGCATGTGCCCAAGTGACCCTGTGAGATGTGTGGGAACTCCAAGCCCTTCTGCCAGAGGCAGGAGTGTGTGCTTTTCCAGGCTGATATGGCAGGGACATTTTGCACTGGCCATTTTTTAGTGGTTGTGATGCCTTGAGAAGGCTGACCTAGAAGAGAGACTAGACAGAGCTAAGAGAATAAAGTAGGTATTTATTAAAAGGCGTTAAAGGATACACATTGGGCAGTACAAGAGGCTGGCCAGGGCTCAAGATGGACCCAAAATGGTTACAAAATAGATGACTGGTCACGAGGTTTTGCACTTTTATAAGTTTTGGTCAATTTGCATATTTGGTTTAATTGTCCAACTCTAGTTTTAGATTGTGAAGTTCCATCCTCCTTGCTCTCTCCTCTCAGCCCTCCATTGCTGATCTTTTTTTTGGGCCTGAAACTTGTAACTGTTGTGCTTTGTCTCAAGCTGGCAAAGGGTTGTTTTGTCTACCTACTCTGTGAAGAGAACTAACACTTAATATGAGGCTCAGAGCTACACACCTAGGCAGCACAGAAGATGAAAAATACCAAAGTTAAAGTGTAAAGCATCACTTGCTTTCTAACCCAGAATTAGTGGCAGAAAACTGAAGGCTACCTATTTCAAAGACCTGACTCCTTTCTAAATTCCCTTTACTTTATGGCCATCACTGGGCCCTTTCCACACTAAATCAAGGAGGAATCTTCCTGTTTCTTTAATGAGATCTTTGGCATCGCCTCTGAAAATTGGCTATAGTAAGGAAAAAATCAGTAGCAGCATGAGTCAGTGTGTGCTGGAGTTTGAAGGCTCAAAGTCATATTTATACAGAAAGAGTTACTGTGGAAAAATGCATAATCTGCAAAGGTGAACCTGCCATTTAAGCACTTGTGCATAGCTAATAAACAATGGAGGAAAAAAATCCCCTTTTAAAAATGTTCTTTCAATTTCTTTTAATTTAGCATTATAATAATCATGAAAAGAAAATCAAACCTGCAAAGGTAAGGGTAGTGCTTCTTTATTTCTCTAAACATTTTAAATTATTACAACATATCAAATGTCTGCCTAATATGCCAAGTACTTTAGGACATGAACATATATACAAGGCTTGTATAAAACTGTAGCTACTAAACCTTTCAAGATAAACTTCCTATCTTCTAGCAAGGCACAAAACAGCAAGGCTGGGTTGCAACAGGGAAAGAGAAAGTTCCTGTGGGATGGTGCCTATCACTAGCTCTTTCCCCAGAAAAGTCACAGGTGAGCTAGCTGGCTGCACATGCCGAGATGTGAACTATGGGTTCATGATAATCTTGTTAATTATTAGGAAGTTGAACATTGTGGAGATAGTTGCAAAATGATGTGAGGATATGCTAGGAAAGGAGGAAAGTGTCTGACAAGTTTTCATGATCTTCTGTAATGTGCTTCTTCATATAGCCTTAGGAGTCAAGAGTATTTAGGAATGACAGATGATTCCCTGCATGGGCTAATAAGAGCGGGAATTGCTGTACTGAAAAAAGTAAAAGGATCCAGGTTTGATGTTTTGCAGTAAAATGCTCTACTACTTACATGGAGGAAGCTGCTTTTTTTTTGCATCGTAGCACAATGATCCTGAGGAGTCCACTATCACTTTCCAAATTCTGTTACAACACATAGACTCATTTACTTGTGACTCTTTATTCTAATCTTCTTTGCTATCTTCAGACTGATAATATTAATTTGAAGTCAGTGAAGATACAGCACCAGAACAGGTTGTATCCAAAGCAGTGCAATATCGTATGAGTAGGAACCTGTCAGCTAGAAAAGAAAGTGCAAATTGCTATGATTACATTACTAAAAGTTCTGTTCCTTTGAATCGTGACATTTGTGGTTTTGTTCATACATTACCACGAATAGCAATGGCTGTCTATATGATTGTGTTGATAGCAGTATTACTTGAGCGGGGACTTTTAGTACCAAATATAAAAATAGCATGCATTCATTTTTTTTTAATTACATGTAATATTCAGTAAAGTGATACATTATTAAGAAAGGTCATTGATTGTTCCTGGGATATGGCAGCAAAATATATAGTATGCACTAAAATTGCAACCAGTTTTAGAGCAGCGTATTGTGGAACAATGGAAAACAAACAAACAAAAAGAGCTAAAGTTAGCACTAAATCTGTGAAGAGAAAAAGGAGTGATGAAGACAGTGTTTTTATCTGACAATAGCTTGGCTAGAATCAGAATCAAAAATGCAAGCAGATTTTGGAGGTTTGTGCTTGGTTTTGGTAAGATAAGAACCTGTTGGTAGCCTGCAAGACATTTTTAACATTTTCATGACTTGATGAGAAAATGGATCTCTAAGACTGTGGACCAAAAAAAATTATTAAGTGCAAGCTCAAAGAAAAAATTGTTTCTTCTCAAGTAATCACACTGTGCTGGAGATACTATATTAAGTATTTGAGATGCTGCCAAAAGAATAGAAATTATCTGTCTGCTCAAAAAAGACATCTCTTAATACCTCCCTATCCTTCATGTCATGTTAAGATCCTGATTCTGTAACCCAAGTTTCAACAGGAAGTTACCCATGTATGACCATGTATGTACCCATGTGTGACCACTATCTTGAATTTGATCAGATGAAGAAGCTTTTATGGTGAGACAGCAGTTAAGGCAAGCACAATCTCAAAATATTTCATAACTCTTCCAAAATAGCTTTGATGTCTCTGAAATGCTTTAAAAATACTCCAAATAATTTCCTGGCAAATAAACACTGAAAACACTCAAAAAGCCCTATCTTGATTAATAAACATTTAGTGAAAACAAAAAGAAACATTATCTTGCTTTTATTTCATAGAACAGGTTGAATGATTTTTTTTTGTAAAAATGTGGCAGATTGCGGTTGAACTAGCATATTTCAATGGTTAGATTTTTTCTGTTCTTGAGCTGACAGGATCCTTGCCACATCTAACAGCATTTCCTTACGTGGGCAATGAATATTTGGAAATGTACCTTTTGCTCTTTAACATGACCAAGCAGCTGGAAGCAAGATATTAAAGCAGTTCCATGTGATCAGCAGGTTGTCTGCAGAGCGTGTGGATAACACCTGCCAACATGCACTGAAAAAAAATGCACTGCAAAAAGCACCAGAAGGCCATGACATGGGTTACAAAGTAGCACACAATGCAAGAAAACAGACCAAATCTATGAAGATTGTAAGGAATGTAGAAAGTAAATAGTATTTAACCTTTCCCTTCAATTTTTTTTTTTCAATGGGGATGAAGAATGAGACGGTGATGAAACAGAATTTTACATGACGGAAGTTCTGATGGCAGTGCTTTATTGGTAACTTCCTTTCTAGTCATTGCTGTTATTTGTTTGTGTTGGTTTTGTTCCTTTTTCTCTGATATGAAGGCCTGAAGCAATCCTTTCCAAATTCACAGACTATGCTGTGATCCTGGGAGTCCCAGAGAGTCTTTCTGGAGAGGGGAGCCAGCTGGCCCTGTCTCAGTTATCTGCATTCCTGGTGCTGGCCAGGTGTTGTGCACAGTGCCATGCAGCACTGCCAGGCTGACAGATATCTTAAAGTCCCATAGGAAAAATGGGGGACCTTGGGCCTATGCCAGGGAATGGGGGGCACTTGGATCCTGAGAAGGAATGGAGGGAAGGAGTGAGGTTTAGGGGAGTTTTCAGTGCTGTGCACAGGGTTGGAGAAAATGGGCTACTGTAGGCTTTGTTCCTTTAAGATAACATTTTGCGTGGGTTTGTGGAAGAGGAATTCGAATTTCCATTCTGTAAAACATCAGAGCATGCAACCTTACATGGAACACTGTCCAGCGTCTGGGCCAGTGCAGTGTATCACTGAGATTAAGAGCATAATGAGCTCTATCAAAGCATCAAACGGCACAGGGATAATTACAAGATCCATCATTATTAGGCAAGAAAAACAAATGTGTCTTATAAACCCTAAAGCTCTAGAGCAAAAACCACTCACTAATTGAGCAGGGGGCTAGGTGCAAGGTTCTCTTGGGGTCAGTTTATTCTAGGTTAGTCCATTACACAGTTATTACACCTTGCTCTGAAGCACAAGTATTCAGTGAAGTAAGTGAAGGGTGATGGCAGACATCTCTCTACCATTATCCATGCTCTCACTTCATGCACCCACACTGAGCCACACTCTGGGCTCCTACGGTTGCTTTAATGAATTCTGGTCTCACACTGAAAAAATCTCTTTTCTCTCTCTAATGCTAATTGGTTTATTCCTCCCTGCTCTCTCATCTTCTTCATAAGAAATGCCTTATACCTGGAAATCATTCATGTATTTGTGTGAAGCAAATATTTTGCCATCGTAATTGATTGGGTTGCATGAAATAGTGGTTGCTTTGTGACAAATTAGCAAAGGTACAGTATTTCTGTGTTTCTCCTGAAGCCTACTGTGCTGTGCACTCACAATGACATACCTTGAGAGTGTTGGAAATCTCTTTTCTTATGTGAAGGAATGAGCAAATATGGTCTGTAAATTCATCACTCTCACTTTGTGAGGCTTGAACTTACGGTGGATCATCTTAATGTAGAGGTGAACCCTATTTTAAAAGACTGGCAGTGGAGTTTGAGGGGTGCTGAAGGAACCTGTTAAAAAATGCCGACTTGGCCTTTCAGTTTAGCCTCCTTCTCATATTGGGGAGGCTAGCCAAAGAGGAATTGAAGACTTTTCTCTTAGTTTTAGGTCAGCGACTGATAGACGGATACATTAGGTTGCAAGAGTAGGACATCTGTCTTGCCTCTCTTGTGATTTGAAATCATATTACAATTAGGTGGCTATTTGACTCTGTGTGTCAATAGCAATGCTGTCTACAGATCAGGTCAGCAAACAATTCTAGGGTCCAAACTGCAGTTCCCAGGAATCCTGACTTAGCTTGCAATGCACAATAAGAGGAAATCCTTCCAGTATCCTTGACAAGTCCTCCTCTTTGTACTCCTTATAGTACCTTGCCACCCTAGAGGGCTGATATTTCAGTTGCTCTATCTTCACAGATAAGAACTATGGTTTGTGTGAGTAGGGTGCAGTAAAGGAACACAAGATCCCTGACAAGGAGAGAGGTGTTCCTCTCACACTAAAGAGAGGTGTTGCGGCACTCTGTGTTCTGGGTCCCAGGAAGGGAGATGTTCGTGGGCCTGCTTGTGCACTGTGGCACTCTGCTGAGCAAGCAGCAGAAATACTGGACATCTGGAAGCCCTGGCTCCCCCAGTGCCAAGTTATCTGACTGTCCACACCTTGCTGGCTTCACCAACATGTCCTTTCTTTCCCTGGTTGTGCAGTGACCAATGTAAACTGTAGAACAGTATGCTACCTTCTCAGCTCTGTGTCAGCACATCACACTAGTCTTGCAAAGGATACAACCTTCACTTTTGAAAAGGCCATTATCTCTGTCAAGAAGCTCTTGATCAGCATAAAGGGTTCTGACACAATCTTAGGTCCAAATTGCTTCCCTTTCCACTGAAAACCATTGTTGCAGCCTGGAAGTTGTAACTCCTTGCCTTCTTAAACTGGCATCTTCATCCAATAATCCATGTCCCACCATTTTTCCTTTCTCTGGAATCTGGCTCAGAGACACCTTCCTCCTTGGATGGTCTTCCCTGCACAGCCCCAAATCAACAACAATTCCCTCCCCACTGTATACCTAACACAACACAACAAAGTTATTTGCCTTTGTAAAACAACAAGGCAAGAGGGACTATTGGGCATCATGACATTTCCAGAGACCACTGGGTAGAGAAAATAGATATACGTAAAACCAAGATGAAAATTCACTTTATTAGTGTCCAGCACACACATCCTTTCTGTGTTCCAGTGTGTGCATATAGCACACAGAAGAAGTCTCTTGGCAAGGTTAATCCCCAAAAAGTGGCTCACAGTTCATGACATCCGGGATTGTCCGCTCAAAAAAATAAGACAAGAGAAAATATGTACATACAGTTTGGGCCTTCTTAAGGTCATCTGAAATTAGGTGTGATTCTTTTACATTCAGATGAATTGCAGATAAAATATAGAGTTGAGCACACTATGGGAACTTCAACTTTTACCAATTCTTGACCACTGCAAGCACTTGAGAAACAAAGGATACCCCAGCAGCACTAGACTGTGCTCACATAAAATGAGCAAATAAAAAGAAGAGGGAAATGCTAAGCCACAGACACTGGCTCTGGAGTGTGTCTTTGTGAATTCTTTAAATTTTTTAAATAAAGAGACTGCTATGACCACTTTTTTAAAGACATAAAAAATTAATTTTACCCTGTGGACAGCAAAACCATCCAGTGTGGAAGCTTCTGTGGGACTCTGATGTTTGCTGGTCCTGCCTACTTATCTCCACATCTGATATCTATGTGATTGCAGTCCATCAGATGTTTGAAATACTGGGCATCATGGGCTGGGATGGCCACAGTCATCTGATGAGCAGACTGCTGCATTCCTCCTGTCTGATTTCCCCTGCCAGAGTTTGGTGCAGCTAAATCTCTCATCTCAAATACTCTTTACTCTTCCTGGAGACATCTTCAAATTTGACTTCAGTGTTATTTTTCTCCTTTATGAAATCTGTCAACCTTGCCAAGAGACTCCTGGGTGGGGATCGCCAGGAACACTAACTCCTAAACCAGGATTGCATTCCCACCCAGAATAGCTGTTATCATCTTTGCCAGGGATAAATGCATGAATAAATTTTCTTAACACCTCACTGATCTCCAACTCACTGGTGCTCATGAGCTTGCAATAAAACTAGCTTGGACAACTTCTTAAAAATATGTGAAACTGCTTCCACTAACTGCATGAAAAAGAGACTGCAGGAGTTTCACCTGATCCTGTTGCCCCTTCATGAACATCCAGACAACAGACAGCTTGAGCAAGCTGTGATGATAATATGGTTCTATGCAAAATGTTGTTTCCAGAATTACTTGTTATGAGTGTTCATGGATTTCTAGAGCCCTGGGTCTTTACAGAGAAAACACATATGCTATGAAATGAAAGCTGAGGAAAAAAATGACAATTCAAAAACTGTTCCCTTGCAGCAACTGTAAACTCTACAGAAAGCCAGATAAATGGAGAAAGACTAGTGTTTAACACAGGACAGATAGGAGACTTGGCTTTCCTCAGTACCTTTGACTTGCAGTCTCCACATATGCATTTGAAGAGAGCCTGTCTTACTGTTGAAATGGGCAAGGGACATTGGCTGCAGCCTGAAGGATTAGATGTTAACCCAGTATTTCCAGTATCAGGATAAGAAAAAGAATGTATTTCAATTTCATGTGGTTCCATATGGAGAAAAAGTTGTGCTGTTACATTTTTACAGGCAGGACTATAGGATATCACAATGCTAAATTTATTTCCAGTGTTTACATCTCAGTGAACTGAGAACAGGCTCCAGTACTGTGGGGGATTTTATTGGTTGATGACATCTTCATTGTTATTACTCATTACAAACAGAATTCTGGGAGTGAGGTCATTCAATGGCAAACCCATCACAAATATTTCCCAAAAACTGTGCCTGGAGAAATCTTTTGGATGCAACCAGTTTTTATGAACAAGTTATAAATAAAAGAAGCTGATGTTTGTGATGTGCAAAACCTAAGACATAAACCTATCTCTGTTTTCTTTTGCATGTTTCACCCCTAAAATAGTCACGAACATCTCAAAACTCTATGAATTTAATTTAAGAATGGCAAACTATTTATTCAGAAGTAGACTTCATCCTGAAAAAACCAAACTTTGCTTTGAAAATAACTCCTGATTTACCTTTCCATAGGACACAGAAAATTAAAGAGAGTTTAGGAGATACAACAGACCAAAATGAAATGATGACCACTGAACACAAATGCCAGCACTTTCAAAATCTGTTCTGGACCCAGAATTTGTGACTTCCAAACTAGCCCTTAACTAGCACCAGTGAGCCATACAGGCAAAAGGAACTTTGTATAAAACTTGGCCCCTGATGACGGGGAGTTATTTTTCTCAAGTTCTGTTGGCTATACGTATTTCCAAATGGAGTCTTCTAGTGATACTTGCAGTCTAACAGGTTAAACATTTGGCCTCTAGCCTTCTAGGCCTTTGGCCTTTCTAACTTTGGCCTAGACTTGCCCAAACATAAAGAATATTCAATAGCAATTCATTTCTGTAAATAAGGTTAAAAGTTGATATAGCTTTGAGTATCTGTGTTTTCAGCAAAGTTTAATAACATCTCTTTTCTGTTAATAAGACAGCTCAGATACATTTTCCTTGATTGTCCAAGAAAGTGTAAATAAGAGAAAGTTTCGTGTCAAACTTTGCAGTGTCCCTTTACACATTTACTTGTGATACTGACTCCTATTATACATCAGCTATGTTATACAAAGTTCAGCTTTTCTGAATAAAACAATATTTTATTTCACACAATTATATGACTACTTTGATTACAAAAAATGTAACAATATCATTAAATCATGTTGTAATTGGAATGGGGAAAGAAATTCTTACCTACTTTGACACTTTACTTTGAATTATTTGTTTGGGGTTTTTATTTTGTTTTATTTTTCTGCATACTATGCTTGGTCTTGCTTGGTCTAGTTAAAGCTGTGGTTTTTTTTTTTTTTTTTTGTTGTTGTTGTTTTTGTTTTTGTTTTTGTTTGTTTGGTTGGGTTTGTTTGTTTTGTTTTGTTTTTTGTTTGTTTTTTTGTTTTTTGTTTTAGCCCTGTATGAGCAGGAGTACCTTAACAGCAGTAACTTTTTCCCCAACTCAGCCAAAAATTAAAACAAAGTGAGATAATGAATCAGGATACAATTTGTAGCAGATGGATTGCCTTTATTCTTTCTCACTTACTTTTTTTTTCCCAGTGGTAAAATAATAAATAACAGAGACCCACACAGAATCATCTGAAAATTTTGGTCTTCAAACTCAGTGAAGAAAGTCTCCTGTTTTAAGCATCATGTCTTCTCAGGGGTGTTGACTGGGGCTGTCTGCTGGCTCAAGAATAGAAAATGGCATTGTTTTACAACTGAGTCACAAACTGAAAGTTAACTCTGATCTTCTAGGCACTCAAGAGCTAGTCCAGTATTTACAAACATAAATATTTAACTCTAGGCTACTGTAGTTAGTTTACAATTTCTCAACATCTGCATTTTACTTTTTAGATACAGTGAGCAGTACAATCTGTGATTACTTTGCACAGGACTGTATGCATATTTCAGGATCTGCTTTATAATTAACAGAGATTTTGGCCTTTACTTGGGGGCAAGAGCACAAAAACCCAATAACTACTCAGGGGGACTGTGAAACCCTCTGTATTTATATGAAAGTAACTAGTTTTTAAAGAAAGAATTTATGTAATGTGTTTTCTAACTAAAAGACCAATTTACGTCTTGTAAAATAAAGACAAAATAAAATTTCAGCCTCAGAATGCTCATGTTAGGAAAATTTTACAGGGTTACTTTACTTGGTCATATTTTGCCTTTAGCTTTGTTCTGCAGATACATTTTCTGCACTGTCAGTTTTAACTTGTCTCTTTGGTCTTGTTTTTGTCACCTCCCTACAAACCAAACCCTGTGTTACTGCCAGGATCCACTTACTCTTCTTTCGCAAGAAAGATCTTTTTGTGTTCCAGAAAAACTCCGTTTCAATTACCCTACTCCTCAAATCTGCATCCAACATTTTTACAGACTCTCCTTGTCTTATTGTGTGTTTTCTTCCAGAAAACTTTTGGAAAGATTTTGGGGACAGAAATTTTTTTTCTTTGACATCTCTCTCATTCTTCCATCCATGAGTGCAGACAATACTGTCATCATTTAAGTGTTCTGGATGAAGATATGTCTGAATATATTTCCCTGTCTGCTTTGACTGGTTTGTACTTACAGCACAACATCATAGTACTAAGACACTAAAGATATATTTTTATGAGCTGTTCCTTATGTTGGGAAACTTACTGTTTTACAGTGATTGGTAATACTATCTCTGTTTAACACATGAACGTTGAAAAGCTGACTTCTGAATTTCTGGAAGCCAGACCAGGTTCTGAAATGGTAACCTACATGTGAGCCATAGTTCACCCTACCCAATTTGAGACATTCATATAGAAGCACCTAACTGAGGGGCTTCCTCACTTTGGGTTAACTCTGCTGTAGACAGTGAAAACATATCTGAGCCCCTGTCAGGTCTGAACTGTCCTTTAGAAAGATCCAATTCTGTTCAGCAATTTAAGATCTATCTCCTGATTTTGCTGAATTCTCTGAAAGTTAAATGGTTGATACTAGGTTCCAGATCCCTTCCCTTGGCCATCAGCACTGTTTGGTGACTAAGACCTGTGAAGAAGGAACTAGAAAAGGAAGTAGAGGAGAAGGTCTGGCACTGATCTGCCATTTTTTCCCAGCCAACACTGAATGAGTTTGTTGAAAGAAAATAGCTTGTGAGTAAGTGTGACTGTCATGTAAGCCCTAAAAACAGAATTGTCACACAATCAAAAATTATTGTATTTTTTACATTTAAACAAGTTTCCCATTCCACAGAACCTGCAGTTAACACCAAATACTGTGTCAGCAAGGTAAAATTCACTTGCATTGCTTCATGTCTTTGACAATATGACTAGAATTCTGCTTGGACAGATACATAGCAATGAACTCATCCAATGGCAAACATAACATACATCTATGCCAAGAGAATTTTGCTGGTGAAGGCATTAGAAAACTAGCACTGCAATGCAAACAAATAGGACAGACCACATCTGTGGAAAAACCCAAGATCCTTAATCTACCTGTAGCCTTTCAAAAGGACAAGCCCGAGTCTTCTGCTTACATAACATGGTATTCATTCAGAGCCCTATTTCCTCTGCTCTCTAGCATGCATCTTCTGGGTGTTAAGCTCCAGAAATACATTATGCCCTGAAAATTAGAAACACAAAATCTAGACTGAATGTGTATAGGCAATTCTCAGTGATTTCCCCATGTTTCAGAATTAATTAAATCTGCAAAGCCATGGTGTTTCAATAATCATGGTGTTGAGTTTAGTTATTTAAAAATGGATGGTTTTAGTACAAGCAGCAAAGTATCTTAGGCACTTGCTGTTAAAGAAGGGTTTCTTTTCATGGCCAGCGCTTTCCATTTTAAACCTCTTGTACAACTTTGGTGTCTGCTATTAAACAGTTGCCAAGTTACACCATAAGGGAGGCTGTATTTCAGTGTTGGATAAAATGATCCTTTTACACCAATGTCTTAAGGAACTGCTCAAGGGACCAGGAAATGCATCAGTAGCAAGGTAGTCTTCAGGACTGATTGAACCACTGGAGATGCTGCAAAGAGATACTTATGAGATAGTAGAAGGTTACCCACTGCCTCAGTCTTTCAAGGGACTGAATGCTGTCTTTGTTAAATAAGAAATGAGAATTTTTTGTAAGTGTATCTTAAATACTTGATATGTTTCAAACTGCTCTGAATGCAAGTTCACTATACTTTGTTAATCCTTCACTAGTATTTAGATACAGGCTCCAGCTGTTCCAGCACTTACGGGATATTAGTCTATGCTTGTGTGTGGAGTTTCCTGAGTTCAGTTTAGTTCATCAGAAAGTTCCACAATTGCAAACCCTCTCAGGGCAGGGTGACTTGCATAAATGAGAAATGTTTTCAACCTCTGCACTGCTGAGCCTTTGTGAGGATTCAGCATAAGTGTACAATTTGGCAAGTCTCATGAGTCTGAAATTCCCTAGAGCATATGTAGCATTCTTTGACTTGAAATTCAAAGCAAGTTGGAAAGTATTTGGTTAACCTTGGTGGATCTGCATGTGACAGATCCCAGTTGCACAGAAGAAGGTTCATGGTGCTTCTCATCTACCTTTCTGCTTAGCTGACTCCTGGAATTGCATAGTGTAGAATGAAACTTCAGTGGAATCTGAAACTGCTCTTCTTTGAAACCACTGTTAATCCAGAGCAGTTGGACTCTGGCATTCTCTGACTGCTGCTCTTTTCAAATTTCTTCAAAATCTCTTAGCAAATTCTAACCAAAGGATGTGAAGGTCTGTTCTTGAACCTCATACTAGACATAGAAGTCTAATATGAGGTTCAAGAACAGTCTAATATTAGACAGAGAAGTCTGGTTTTAGTTTATTTAGAAATAAGTCACAATTCAAATTTTACAGATGAATATCACTTCAGTATTCAGCCCGAAAAAGAAGACTGCTTTTCAAATGTTGTTGCCAATAGATTTCTTTTTCAACTTCCTAAAAATTATGACATTGTTTTTTACATCAGGAGCAAGACCTTTTGCATGCAGTAGGGCATTCAATCGTTTCACCAGCCTAAATTGTTGCTGCAAGTTGCCTTTCAGCTGATGTGGCATTTGGCAAACAACCTATCACCCAGAGAAGTCTTTATGGTAATGCGATGTATTATTGACTTATTATATAGCATCTGCTGGCTGAGGTACTTTTGTCTGAGAAGTTTCAAGAGTAGAGTTCAGTTCTTTAGTGTTTACTAAAGCTTCCCAAAAGAAGCAAGTCAGGTAAAAAAGCAGTGAAGCTTCACCTGCATTGCAGTTTCATTGTTGCCTCTGTGAATAATAAACTTATTAATGCCTGTTAAAGGCCAGCTATTTACAGCTCAGGATAGAAGGAGGGTTGATGACAGCCAAGACTTACAGGATTATATGAAGTGAAAATTTTTCATCTGTATGGAAAATCACAAGCTAATTTTTTTTTTCTAGGTCAGTTTTGTGTCTTTCTTCCTTAATAGAAGTTATGTTTATGGTTCTGGGTCACATATATTTTACCACATCTTACAATTCACATTCTCAGTTAGAACTGAAGTTCCTGCTTCATAGAAAACTAGACACCAGCCCCTTTTAAAGAGACAGAGAAAAGGAGGTTTTATTTCTGTACACAGACTATACTAGGAATACTAGGAGAGGTAAATTTGGTGATTATTTTCAGCAAATATGTCCTTAGAAAATTAGGTTGTGTGGTTTATTTGGTGTCCATTTTTTATGTGTGCGGCTATTTTTTTTTTTTTAATTTCCCCTTCTTTTGAAGCACAAATAGCTTCCAGATCTTGTGCTAGAAGGCAGTCTACATTTACTGTTGTTCCTGTAGCTCTGAATTCTCCACTGGATCGTTCTGTGTGTTTGAGCAGCTGTACTGCATGAAGCACATACTGTTACCTCCTGTGCTAGTAGCATTAGACAGAGAGTATCTTTTTCTCCTAGTAGTGGTAGGCCAGGTCTGTAATAAAACTGGACTAAATGGCACTCCTGGCATATGCACTCCATACTCCTTATACTTCATAGAAAAAAAAATTACCCTTAAATATCTGAAGTATGAGAACGAAAATCTGTATTTTAAGAAAATTCATAGACTAGTCAACATTGTTATATTTTTTAAAATTCTTTCCCTCCCAGTTGATAATATTGCCTACATCTAAGCAATCCAAGCAAACCCCTGTGGAGTCAAGACATCTTCTTTTCTGTACCCTTTTCCTTGTATGCAAATCCATAAAGAAGGTATTGTTTTCTGCAAGACTACATCTCAAGTGACAAAAGAGAAGACAGATAGAAGGAACTACTGTTATAATAACTACATGCAAAAGAAACTGAGCAACAGTCATTGAGAAACTTACCTGTGGTGACTGTGTCCAAGCAACCAGAGTTTTACCTGCTGCTCTACATGCAGTACAGCATGTTGTATTAACGTTTTTGCTTTCTCTTAGACAAGTCACCCATACGGCTTTCGTAGTAATGCCAATGTGTCATTGCTGCACTAAGAACTAATTGGTAACTGTGTCCTGATGGCTTCCAGAGAATGAACGCAGAACAGAAAATTCCCTGTCAGGTGATTTTGCAACCAAGAGCCCTGCTGAACCTGAGGAATAATAGTATTTTCTGGTGTTATCTGGAGTTCATTCTTGTGCCACTCAAAGATCACTGAAAGCCTCTATCTTCATTCCAGTAAAAGATGCCTCAAAAGACAGCTTTGTTTACAAAATCCACAGATCAGTGCAAGAAGATTTACATACACGTGAGCATGTAAATCCTGGTTTGCAGTATATTTTCCTTTTCTTGCACTGCAAAGTTTTAAAGAATCTTGTGTTAAGAAGAAGCAACAGTCTGACAGCACTAGAAAATGTGCTCCTTTGCTTTTCTGAAGAATAGGTATGGACCAAAAAAGAATATCAGCTTTCTTTGGCTGCGTCTACCCATCTGGCAGCAAGAATTTTTGGAAAACAGAAAATAACTCAGCCTGTATGTTCAGGCCTTGGCTATCTTTCCAGGAGTTCATTGTGCAGCCCTTGTCCTACTGTTCTCTCACTCTTTATTAAAAATAGAAAGGAAACAGGCTTACAGTAATTTTCAGTGTTCCATGTTTTCTGAAAATGCATGGAATTTCTGCAGCAGTGAAAATGAAAACTTTTTTAATATATAGAAATTTAAAATGCTTGCCTAATTACAACATTAAAAGAAATAAGGCTTTATGGATAACAAGAAATTCACAAGACAAAGCTGTGACATTTTGGCTGACATTCTGCTTCAGCTCTTTTCCCCCTGAACTTGACCTGAGAAAAAGAGTCTATTTTGCCTAGTTCATTGGAGGAAAAAAATATAAGAAAAAGGAAGAACTTTAGTTCTTCACATCTAGGATTGAATTTGAGCTAGGAGCCAGAGGGTCAGCCCTGCACTATCCCACCAACCCCTCCACAAATCCCAGGGTTGTGGATTCAATCTCTGTATGGGTTGTCCACTTAAGAATTGGATTGATGGTCCTTGAGGATTCCTTCTATCTCAGAATGTTTTGTAATTCTGTGATTTGCTGCTGCTTCATCTATCTCCAAAGGTATATAAGGCATATTGTCATAAAGGACTTACAGTCTCTTTATTTTGTTTTCCCTAGTCTTGTATTCTGTTATGGCTCACAAAGCCATGACTATCCTTTTCTGAAGGTCAGCAAAATCTGTTGTCTTGGTCAAAATGTACACAGTGGTCTCTCAGTGTAGCCTGGTCTGAAAAGGAGCCTGGTTAATTAACATTGATTACAATCCACCATCTGCAACTAAAAATTGATTGCTAAGGTTCCTAATATGAATGCCTCTCTGTCTTGATTGCAATATTTCTGTGAATTTCCAATGACAGAAACAGGGACAGAGACTGAATCTACTCTTAAAGGTCCCAGTTATTTGCAAGCTCCCCTGAGAAAGACACTGGTGATTCTTCTGGTCCTACTTTTATCACCCCATGGGAAGGTCATTTGTTAGCACAGCATCTAATTGCTGGAAATTGTCAGTGAGCACATTTGGACCCTGTTCAATGTTCCATTTTTTATTGAGAGAGGAGCAATGCTATTGATTTTGGATAGTCAGGGAGAATGCCAGGGATATTAGTAAGGAGCTCAGAGAACACAACACATAAACTTTTATGACATGATGTCAAACTGGATTGCGCAGGCATAAATGAAAAGGACAACATCTTCTGTAATTACTGCAAACATATACCATATATCTATTAGAAAAAGGGTACATTTCAATGAAAAAGAGACCTTGCAAAAAGTGACATCCCAGAAAATTTGTCTGAACAAAATAGAAAGGGGTAAGATTTTTATGTGTACCTTTCGAAATGACAATACACAGTGCAGGAGCTGTACTTCTTTGGCTGTTGCAGTGTGATTGAAACCCACTATGTTAGACCTATTTCCTAACCTATTTCCACCATGCTTTAAGTTTGGATATGTAAAATTCCATGCAATCCCAGTTCTAGTTAAACTCTGCTGACTGAGCTTTGTCCTGGTTCTTCACATCAAAAGCAACTTAATTTACATGAGGATGATGCTGCTTACCCCCCAAAAGGAACCAGCAACCACTTACACTAGTGTGGTGTATAGAGTTATCATTGTGCTGAAGTTTAAATTGAATAGCAGTTTAGTCACCCAAGCCAGGACCTTTAATATTCTTCAAGCACTTAGTTCATCATCACAGGTGAGCTGTTGTATGTTAGCCCATGGCTTAACTCACTTCTGAGTCACGACTTTTCTGTAAAATGGTTGCATAACAGTTGTAAATAATTTGTGCAAATCAATGTTAGAGACATCAATTCAAAAGTTTTGTCTCCTTGTGTCTGCTGCCATCCTTGACTTCTCACTCTCTCCTTGTGGTGCATTATGAAAGTCAGCATGAGTACTTGTGCTTTAGGAATAATACTCATAGAATGCCAAATATAAGATTTTAAGTCCAAATTTAAGAAATCTAGTACTCTATGTGCATGAAATCAAACACAGGTGTCCAAAGATGATGTGAAGTCTGCATCCTTGGAGATACGACCTGGGCAACCAGCTCTTGCTAGAGCAAGTTGATTAACCATGTGCCCTCCAGAGGTCCTTTCCAAGCTCAGTCACTTTGTCAGTTGCAGTTATGTGAGGCAATACAAAGAGCATAAATATTTTTGAAGTTATTGTGCAATTCTTTTTCTTCTTATGAGTTTATTTATTTATTTCAATTTTTAGTGCCCTGAATTCACTGAGTAAAAATTTAAAGGCATCCTTGACTGCTGGGTTTATTTTTTGTAGTCTTCAGGTAATAGGAAATGTACAGGAGTTCCCAGAGGAACTGCCCCACTGATTGATGAGACCTTGCCCCATCTTTGAAATACAGCTTTAAACTCAGAACAACAGTAGATGAATGACAATGAATAAATGATGTCAACAATTTGTGTGGAGGCCAAAGAAACTATGAGGGCCCCCCAATAACTTTATTTCTGAATATGCTGCAATGCAGCTGTGAGTAATAAGTTCACTTTCTCTTCAGGCACTGTACACTACATCTGAAATAGTTTCTGAACTTAGCACACAGTTTTCTGACCATCTATTGTTTTCCTTGGAAACCAGGAATCTTTTAAGCATTGCAGTGAAGAGTTTGATATGAGCAGATAGTGCATCAGGGAGATGGGTGGTGGTCTGCTGGCCTGATCTCACAAGTTGCAGAGCCTGGGGGAAGTCACTATTTAGACATATTAATATAATTTTATTGCTGGCTCTATCATTTATTTTGACTCATCTGAACAATAGCCAATTTCGTATTATTTTAAGCATGTGTACAGAGAAGTCATGCAAACACATAAGCTCTGTGTGTGTGTGTGTTTTGAAACATCTCATTGGGAATCTGGAACTAGATAAAATCTCTTTTCTTCTATAATCTGTGGAAGGACTGCATTCATAGCAGTGGGTGCCATATTTAAAGATAAACACAGACAGCAGAGAGGTGTCCGTTCATACATATGCTATTCTGTAAAAAAAAAAAAAACGAAAGTTTTTAAAGTATATTTTATTTCATGATCATGAAATCAGAATGATATTCCAAGCAATAGCATTTATTTATCTATATATTTGAAATTTTCATTCAATTCTTAACACATCCTGAAAATTACTGGATAACTGAAATAACTTAAGAAGAAACTTCCTAAGTGTGGTTTGAATGAAATAATTCTATGAAATAAAATCAAAAGTAATCAGCACTATGAAGCTCAGACAAAGAAAAGATAATACCTCTTTTGATTCTGAGTTGTGCTGCTGCTTACAGTGGCATCAGGCTCATCAGCTAAGTTTTAGAATAGGAAATTTTTATTTGCTACCTCCTTTTTGTTTTCCTAAATTGAGAGGCACTTCTTCCCCCATCTGCCACTCATCTCAAGAAGGCAAGTGTAGTCTACATCTTAAAAGTAACTTTAGTTAGTGAAAGTGCTCACTACTTAGAAGACTCTAGTTCCTCTGATCCCTTCCATTTTTTTTCCTGTGGCAAAATCCACCTTTTAGTCCATTTGGTGTTGTCTACTGTGATGCATTGTGGTATTTTGTTGATGATACGTGGAATGGATGTTTTAAGGACCTCTCATGGCAAATCTTGTCTTTTTAAGATGCAGTTTGCCAAGCTTGGTGAGTAAGAAGCTTCCTTCAAGACCTGCAAGCCTATTTTTCCTTCATCCTTTCTTCCAAAGAGATAGCCCTTATTTCCCAGGAAAGCCGCTTGACTATGCACTATTTGGAGGAAATTAAAGGCCTTTGCATACATTTAGTTCTAAATGACAACGGTGTAAGGACTGCAGGATACATAATATTTGGGGCAATTTTTTTTTATTTTTCACATGTGATGTGTTGCCTAGCCTACAGCATGCCTGTGAACCAAGTGAATAACACTCTTAGGAGGGTTGCTGACAGATGTGACTTATATTGCTCTAGGAACTGAGGAAAAAAGCCCACATTAATTAAAGTGAAAAAGTGCAAGTGAGACACAGATACTTACAAGTGGCCCAAAATCTGTTTCTTTGTTTGCCGTCCATCACTTTGGCCTCCACCACTATATTTATGGATGGCCTCTCTCTGTACCTCCTCCTCCCCCGTTTCTATGGTGGTTCCCCCAAGAGAAGTAAAGAGAGGAGAAAAAGGAGTTGTGCCAGCAATGGGTGGTTCGATGCTTATGTCAACGCTGAACAAACTTTAAGAATTTTTGCTGGAGGGGTGAGAAGATGAGACTTGCCTGTCAGCTGCCGGACTTCCACTGATATCTTCAGTGAGTGAGCAGCCACAGCCACCACACAGTTCTTGCTGAGGATCAGTATGGGAAACATGATTTGAAATGAACAAGATGTTAATTATAATGGTTTTTAATTATCACAGTTACATGGCTGCACATCTGCTACAAGAATGTGAAAAATATAATGTTGAGTCCTAGTCAGTTGCTTGTAAGCTAAATATACTGGTGCTTTGTTTTTTCTTTAGGTTTAAAGTAGAATTACTGATTTTTTTATACTTCTTTTCTGTTATTGCAATAATATTCAGGTGGCAGAAGAAGGGATTTTCCTACCTTCTGCAGGCAGTTAGTACAACTGGTAAATTAATGTAGTGGCTGGAATAACTTACTAATGATGAAAGATTGAAAGACTTTGATGATAAACAGAGCTTGTGGGACAAAAATAAAAGGCTCATTTGGAATTTTGATTAGTGAGAGAAAAAAGGACTATAACCACAGAAGACAAGAGAAAATATCTTCAAAAGTGAAGACAAGACATATTGCCCTCTTCCACCACTGTCGCAAGGAACCTGAAAAGGAAAGAAGCAATCCTGTCTAGGAGACTCAGATGGATAATTTCTCAGAGAAAGGTGTAATCCTGCAATCTGCTTGGAAGAGAACAAAGACCCCAAGCCAACCAACCAACCAAAACCCAGCAAAAAAACCCTTTGAAACACTTGAGTGAGGTGAAGAGCAGAAATTCACTCACTTGGTGAAAGCCAAGTGGGAGCAGGGATAAAAGCCAGAGCTGTGTGGAATTCCCAGATTTGATTGGCAAGAATGTGCATTTCTGAGAGTTTTTAGGTGCTTTGAATTCAAATTTATTTGATCCCAAAATCCTAAATGCACAAATTGAAACAATTTCTTCTAGGAATCAAAGCATTCACTCTAACCCTTCAGTCTCTGAATATCTTCTAGGATCCACCCTTTCCCTTCCTTTTCCACTGAGCAATGCAATTCAAACTCCAGCCTGTTCTTGCCAAATGGCTAGTCTGAATATTTCCAAAAAACTCCAGAATGTTATCTGTGAAAATAAATGCATATTTGGCAAAATTGCCATTGACACCTTCAACAGGTGGATCTTGGGCTTGCCTGATATCTTTAGGTCCCAAGAATATTTTACATACTTGGTCTAGGCTGAACTTGCTGCAATCTACACAATCTGCAACAGAGGGAGATAATAAAAGGATTTCATACATTTAATTGCAAGCAATATTTAATTTAAATATTAGTGATAAACTTTGGTTCCTCCCTACAAAACACATTAAATAACACAAGTTGCTCAGCCTATTTTAGAAATGACTTTTAGTGATGGCAAATCACAGGAATCACTACCTTGTGAAAACTGTAGTCCTTCTACATATAATAAGTCTTCAAAAAAACTGTGATTTTTAATTTTACGGAACTGTATTTTTCTATAATTCTTTACATTTCTTTATTCATTGTGCACACAAAGAAGATGAAAGTAATGGTGCATTATGTGCTGAGAATTTCCTATAGAAATTTAGATATGTGAGTAATTTTGAAGTCTAGAAAACTGAAAAATATAAGAATATTTCTTATATAGGAAAAAAAACCCAAAACAACAAAAAAACAAGAGAATCTTGTCAGTGTTCTAGAAAGGGGCAAATGTTTTCCTAAAGCAAAAGGAAGGAAGAAATTTAAAGATTTCTACAGCCATAACTGCAGCCTGGAGTTTGTCAGCTGACAGGACAGTAATATCTCAAACTTCTTCACAGATCAGGCTGTAAGGATTTTACACACCCACTTCCAGCATTTAGTCAGCACGTAGTTTTAAAATGTGGTTTCGTTAATGAACATAAAACATTTTTTTATCTTATCCTGTCCTCAGAATGGCAAAGTTGTGGTCTTTGGTACCTGAATAGTTAGATAACTGTTTCTGCTTCCAAAAGATGAGCAGCTGAAATGAAATGGAAAGTACATTTTGACATAACCTAAAGCAGCTATTTCTTTTGCAATTTATGACATCCTCACACTGAAGAGAAAGACAAGTGTGAGGGAACTGATTGCTAGGTACATTACATGTTCCTCTCCCGAGACCCTCCAGCAGGAAACAGCTTCAGCTGGCACAGGAGTGGTTGAAAGACAAGGCATACTGATACAACTTTCAGGTGACTCTCCTGTCAGGAAGACTTACCAGCTGAATTTTGATTCTTGACAAGTCTGTGCCAGATTTGAGAGAGGACCAGCCTTCCTCTGGGCTGCTGTTTTGGTTCTGGCACTGTCGTGCAGTCATTCATTACTCCACAAAGAGCATAGAGGTTGCTGCCCAGGATGGGTTAGAAAGGCACTTTTTGACCTAATTCATTAAAGTTGTGATCCCACTGTCTAGAATGATGGGAGGGGGAGGGAGAGGGGAGATTCCGGGAAGGTGCGGGAAGGTGTGG
>VXBR01006732.1:8008-24330 GCA_013400215.1 Cisticola juncidis
GGCCCGGCGGACCCGGCGCCGCTTCCCCCGGCCCGGGAACCCCGCAAGGAAAAGGAAAGCGCTGCGCTCCCAGACCGCGGCCGCTCCTCCGCCGGCAAAAAGGAACTGCATTGGCCGGGAATCGAACNAGTCCTGCTCCGTGCCCGTGTCCCGGTGCCGGCAGAGGGAGTTGTGTGCGGACGGGCAGGGCCGGGCCGGGCCGGNTCCTCCGCCGGCAAAAAGGAACTGCATTGGCCGGGAATCGAACCCGGGCCTCCCGCGTGGCAGGCGAGAATTCTACCACTGAACCACCAATGCGCGCTCTATAGACTTTACCCCGCCCTTGGCTGAGCCAGCTCACCCGATGTCACTGATGTCACCGGTGTCATCGGTGTCACTAAATCCGTGAGTTTTATTCTGTTCCTCAGCCCCACGCGCTCACCCAGCACTTTTCAGCCATCATTTCCAGGGCAAAAAAAGTTTTTTAAAAGCCAGCACTGAAGCAAAGGGGTTAACATTAACCCGTTATATATTCTTCCTCTAAAGGATAAGAAAACCCTTGGGAAAGTGTACAATGCACCCATCACACCCCACAGAGTATGGCCTGACACTTGGTTTTGGTCTTGTTTATCTCTCACAGATGTAAGATGTCACTAATTATTTCAGTAATCATTTTAAAACTTTTCTTTTCAGCATACTCTTTGAAAATTTTTATTTCTAAGCATTCTGTTTGTATGTGGGATAAACTAATTTTATTCCTTGAATAAGCAAGGAGTGATTTAATGGGAGAACTTCAGGAGATTGCAGGTAAAGGTTTCCAAGATTCTTTACACCTAGCACTGTGGTTGGAGTCTTCTCCAACCTAAATAGTTCTATGATCACTCTTTAATTTAAATGCTTTCAGACAAAGTCACAACTGTGTATTTTTGTTCCTTTTCTGTCCTGGAAGGACTTTGCCAGGAGAGGCCCATGGTTAAGGGCTCAGAGGCCCAGCTGATGCACAAAGGAGTGATCAGATTGTGCTCCCAGGTCTCTGTCACTTGCCAGGTGATGACATTTCAGCACGCTGTGCCTGTGTGTGGTGATGTCAGTAGTGAGCCCGTGCTTGTGCTGTGGTGTGGCCGTGCTGTGTCCCAAAATAAAGGATGCGCACTCCTGAGGTGCAGTTTGCCTTGGCCACGCTCCCACAAACAGCCACACGTGAGCCAGAGTCCAAGGAAAAGCTGCTTCACGTCAAGGGAATATGAGGATTTCTGCACAAAGGGGCTGAGAACACCGCCCAGGCAGAGGAGCAGCAGCACCCACCTGTGCACAGGTAGGCAGAGGTGTTTTCTGGTTCAGCCAGCAGTGCTCTGGCACTGCAGGTGATGTTCCAGTGTCCTGTGTCTGGGTGTGTGTGAACACCACAATGTAACAACCAGCACAGTTCCCTTTCCCTGCTTCTGCTGGCAGAAGGTGACATAATAAAAACTGTAAGTAATAATTATTATTTAGGCTGTTGCTTACAGTTGGATTAGTCAGCCTAGAAGAACTGTTTTATCAGACAAGCCCAGGACCAAAACCCCCCCAAACACTTAGACAAAAGAGTTTCATATTGAGAAGCCCCTAGTTCCCCTTCTTACTGTGTCTGGAAGTCAACCACGAGGAGGTTCCCCCTGCTTTTGTTCTCCCACCTCCTCCCATTCCTGGTGAGCTGAGGCTGTGCCAGGCAGGCACATCTGGCAACATCTGTGCACAGCCACAAGAGACCATCAGCGTGTCCTCAGAGGGGATCATGGAATCAAAGCACCATGGGCTGCCTGAGGCTGGAAAAATCCTCTGAGATCCCTGTGTCCAGTGGTGACTCAGCAGTGCCACCTCTGAACCCTGTCCCCAAGTGCCCCTGCTCCCTGGGCAGGCAGAGCAGAGCAGGGCGTGCTGCTTGCGCCACTCCTTGGAGAATCATTGCACACAGGGTCACCGCAGTGACAGACTGTGCACCACTCATTCCTGAGCAGAAATGAAACCTGTGCACTCATGGTTAGTAACTCAGAGAACAGCTTCTCATGTCCATTACAGTGGTGTGCTTCTGCTCAGAACATCTGGGAGTGCTGACTGACGTCCTGCAGGGAATTCTGTCAAACAGGAGCAGTTTGGAAACTCCCAGGCCTCCCTGGGCCCAAATGTCACACCAGAACAGCTCTGGGAACTCGTTCCCAAGCTTTGGGACCCAGGCTCACACTTGGCTTCCCTCAGAACTGACTGTGAGCAGGAGGCTGCTGAACAGGGCAGAAATCAATCCCTGCAGTGTTAGAAATGGTCCAGAGTCTCAGAACTGGTGAAAATCTCACAGGATCAGTTCAGCTGAGCAGGAATCACAATCCTACTCCAACAAAACATGGATTTCTAAGACGTTCCTCATCTTAGTCACCCCAATGTCTGGGAGAGTGTTCCCTGCCAGCCTTCAGTGCAGATGTGGATCTGTTTGTGCCCCCAGTGGACACAGCACTGCTGCAGAGGGTCCAGAGGAGGTTACAGGGTTGGTGAGGGGACTGGAGCACCTCCCTGTGGGCCTGAGAAAGTGGGGCCTGTTCAGCCTGGAGGGGAGAAGGCTCTGGGGAAACCTCCCAGCCCTTTCCACTGTCTGAAGGGGTGTGCAAAGAAGCCAGAGAAGGACCCTTCACCAGGAGCTGTAGTGAGAGGGCAAGGGGGAATGGCTTCACACTGACAGAGGGGAAATTTAGGTTGGATATGTGCAAGAAATCCTTCCCTGTGAGGATGGGGAGGCCCTGGCACAGGGTGCCCAGAGCAGCTGTGGCTGCCCCTGGATCCCTGGCAGTGTCCAAGGCCAGGCTGGACAGGGCTTGGAGCACAGTGAAAGGTGTCCCTGCTTCAGGCTGAGACTTTACAGAGCAGAGCCCAGGAGCTTTGGGTGTTTCTGCTGACTCTGCTGTGCCCCTCTGAGGAGGATGCTGCAGCTCACCCACAGCCTCCCTCCCCGGGTTCAGCTGGGGCACTGGGACAGGAACAAGGTCGGGTTGATAGGCATGGTAAATCAGCTCAAATCAAGCCTAGAAGTGCAGGTGTGGCTTACCTGGGGTGTGTCATTCCCTCTGTCCTGCCTGCAGTGTGGACACGTGTTCCCCTGTCACGTGGAGGGACATGGCTGTGCTGTCACCTCATATAAAACGGGTGTAGCAGTGATCCTTGTCCTGGCACAGGAAAATGGGGAGGTGTGATGGCACAGCTGCACCGCTGGCTCTGATCCACCTCCTCACATGGATTAAACCAGCTACGTCCTAAAGGAGCAGCTGAGCGAGCTGGAAAGGGGCTCAGCCTGGAGAAAAGGGGGCTCAGGGGGGACCTTGTGGCTCTGCACCACTCCCTGACAGGAGGGGACAGCCAGGGAACAGGGACAGGAGGAGAGGACACAGCCTCAGGTTATGCCAGGGGAGGTTCAGGTTAAAAATCAGGTTGAAAATTTTTAGAAATTCAGGAAGAATTTCTTCACAGAACTGTGGTCAGGCATTGGAAGTGACTGCCCAGGGAGATTTGGAGTGCCCATCCCTGGAGGTGTCCAGGGAATTCCTGGAGGTGGCACTCAGTGCTCTGGTGTGGGGGCAATGTGGGCATTGGGCACAGCTTGGATTTGATGGTCCTGGAGGCTTTTTCCAGCCTCAGTGATCCTATGATTCTGTAAATGAAGATCTTAGAAATGAAGCCTAATGAGTAAATCAGAGCACCATGAAGGACAGCAAACCTCTGTATAAGAACCAACCAGTGTTTCACTAAGGAATACACAACACTTGGTATCGCCAGACAACTCCAGTCAAGACTTCCACAGCGCTGAAGACAACAAGGGGCCTTTCAAAATGGCTTCTCCAAGCCTCTCCAGAAAGGCTCCCCAAGCACATTCCTGTCTCTCCTCCCAGAGTGCAGAGAAATGGCTCCATCCCCTGTGAGCTCTCCCCTGAGTGGAGCACACGCACACCAACTCCATTTTAACAGGTCACGGAATGAGCCGGGCATCTTTAGAAAATTTTTAGAAATTCAGTAAGAATTTCTTCACAGAAGAGTGGTCAAACATTCCCAAGCACATTCCTGTCTCTCCTCCCAGAGTGCAGAGAAATGGCTCCATCCCCTGTGAGCTCTCCCTGAGTGGAGCACACGCACACCAACTCCATTTTAACAGGTCACGGAACGAGCCGGGCATTTAAAAATATCCACCTGCCCAAAAGGACAAATGAATCCGCACTGTGGAGCCTTCAGCAAAGATGGTTGGAACAAAACAAACAAAACAATCGTGGTAATCTTTTAGGGAAGACTTATAATGTAGAACAACTTGTCAGTGCAGGTTAAAGTTTTAAGGCCTAGCAATTTTGACAGCGTCCCTTTGAGCACAGCGAGCGCGCGGGGACGAGCAGGACAGCAAAAGGTCACTTGGTCACACATATCTGCTGCCTCTCTGAAGTTTAGCTCAAGACCCACCAGGCACGTCCCAATTAATTATTTAAATCTGCGGGGAGAAATATTTCAGCAGATGGAAAGGCATAATCTGAAATTGCAGGGAAGGTACAAGGATGGGTGGCATGGCCAAAATGGTGCTGAGGGAAGATGAGATCCCTACCACGGCCTTCAGACACAGAGAGGAGCCACTCACATCCAGGAATGCTGATTGTTCCAGGGACCAGCCTCTCAGGGATTTTCCAATATCCTTGCTTTTTCAATGGAATAGTTCTGGATCACAAAAGGTCACTGAAACCAAATTGACAATGATATATGTGGTTATTTAAAATAACTTTCCCCAGCACAATTATTGATGATGTTGCTGGCAATCTGTAAGTTCCTTATAAATGCATGGACACCCTGAAACTGTGCATCCAAGATCCTGCCTAAAGCATCTCAAAAGAAAGCCAGGGAAATGGGCACTGAGAGCAAACAGGAATCAAATCCTGGATTTATCCATTCTGGGATACCAGGCTGGCAATTCTGAGGTCATTGTGTATGTCTTTGAACAGGTCTTCTAAGCTTTTCCTAACCAATTCAATACCTGGATAAACAGCAGACATGTACAGTCGCCAGGGCTGGTTTTCATCTGTAATTGTCTGAGAGAAAAAAATAATACAGCACAAATTCTGAAGAGCCCTTTGCCTTGCCTTTGCTGAATACACTCTCACTCCAGCACATGTAGAGAAAATACATTTAATAGGGTTTGTATTCTTTGTATTTCCTGCCACAACCAAGCTCCTTAAACGTTTAAAGAGAAAATAACTACTCTTGACTAGTCCAAGCAGTCTTGCTTTCTAAAAGGCACTGTCCTTCTTTTCTTTACCAGAGGAATTCATGTTGTCCATCAGACCTAGCTCGGCTGTTTGCCCCAGAAAAACAGGGCTGCTCCACATCCCTCCATTCCCTCCTGGCTGCCACTGCAGGGAGAGCCCCATTAATTATGGTGTTTGTTCTGCTACTACAGAGAACATGACCCCGTGACCTTATTCTTTTAAAAGTGCAATTTTTGCATTTGTTTCTGCGGCTCAGCCCTGATGTGGGATCTCGATAGGACAGCGAGCAATCAGACATAATTAGGATTATACCACATCCTAACAGGGAAATGAGCCACCTTCTCTCCCCAGATACGGGATGGATTTCACTGCTGCAGTCAGGGAAATACCTGAACAGCAGCAGCACATCCTGCAGTGTGAGCTGAGCAGCGCTGGGAATCACAGGGCTGGACCTGGGGTGACACCCGACACCACAGCCCGGACAGGAACCATTTACACGCCAATCACAGCACCACTGAGCGCTGGGATTTACCAACCTACCACGGGTCCTGCTGCAAAAACCCCAGCACAGAAATTCTGCATCTGCCTCTGGCCCTTTGTCTCGGCTCTCCTGTGATTGTCACCACCCGTGCTGCTCACAAAGACCTTTTCCTGGAGACAGATTAGGAGAAAACATATTTGTGAACGTATGAACAGATTTTCCTCTCATGATACATAACTTTGGCACGCAGTCAGGAGGCGATGATGATCCTTTCCCCATCTTCCCTTGCTAATGAAGAGAAACTGCCTCTGGGGTTGAGGACAAAAGGTGAACTCTCCTCTCTCCCTGTACAGAATTTACACCTGCTGAGCACATGATTTCAGGCATCTGAAATTCCTGTCTTGGCAGGTGTCCCAGGGACCAAGCCACACGCTCTCGGAGACTTTGGAGGTAATATTTTCATCCAGGCATTAAATAAATAACAGACTGGAGAGGGATGAATTTTGCAATGCTTTCAGGCATCTCATTTTTTCCCTTAACCTTGTAAAACTCTTTCACTCTTCAAACTTATGAAGCCCAATCTTAAACAATCAGTAACTAAGATAAAGAGACCGTAGCAGTTGAACAGAAGCCTGAAGCAGGGGAGAGAACAGCCCATCCCTGATTATTGGTAGCTGCACTGTGAGGGTGAGGAGAACCTCTCCTGGAAAGTGAGACTGCTTGGGAAATGTGATCCTTACCAAGTTTTCACTTTCCCTTTATGAGGAGAGTAGTACAACTCACTCATTTTCTACTTCCTTCAAGATTTCGCAGGTTGGAAAAAGCTGATGAGCCACAGCAGTGCTGGGGTGCAGAAAATGTTCACTTTGAAACCCGTAATAGATACATCTTGCACTCATAAACTGCCCTGTATTAATGAAAATTTTCATATATTATTACTGACAGTGCAGCTACATCTGGGCAGACAACCACTGTGAGGGGTGGGAGGACAGGGGATTCTCCTAGCTCTGACAAATATTTGTTAGAGATGGATGAAACAACATCTAGTGCCAAACTGGAACACATATATGGGGTAGGCATTCACATCCAGAACTGGTGTGTGTTGGATCATGCTGGAATTATTCACCACAAACCGCATTTAAATCCCCTGGGTTTTTTTCGTATCCCAATTATTATTCTTCCGTTCTCATGTGTTCCAAAAAACAGATACTCTAAAACCATATCCTGAGAAAACAATGAATAATTTTCTGGTCTTTTTCCTTTTATTTTCAACACTTTCTCTTCAGCTGGCAGCTTCTAAGCCAGAGTATTTACTAATTCCAGCTGCCACTCGAGATCTTAGCCCCTTTTAAGAGCACTAATGTTCCTGGGATAAACACTGCTCCCATCACCAGTGACCGAATATCACTGACTGTGCAGAACTCAGGAAATCCAATCCTCGCAGTTGTTTATTGACTCGAAATGACACCCGGACAGCTGCAGACCACGATCAGCTGCTCGGGCGGAGGAGCCGGGCCCCACGCGTGGGCCGGAGGGCTCCGGTGCCGCCCCCGGTGCGGGCAGCGGCGCGGCCCGGGGAGGNCGCAGTAAGTGCCGGGGATCGAGCGGGGTCGGGCAGCTCGGGAGGGAGGGAGGGACACGCGGGTGCAGCGTTCAGCACCGCAGCTGCTTTTTGTTATAAAGTGCCCCAGAGGGATCCTGCCTGCCTCGCCTGCACAGCTCCCTGCTCCGGAGAACCCAGAGAACCGGGACTGCTCCGGGCCGGGCTGCACAGGGCTGGGAGCAGCCTGGGCCGGTGGGACTGCAGCATCTTTGGGGGCTGCTCCCACCGAACCATCTGGGATTTTATCGTTCCCTCTGTAAGGCTCAAGAACAGCACGGGTGGAGGGGATATTGGGAGGGAATCCTTCCCTGGCAGGGTGGGCAGGCCCTGGCACAGGTGCCCAGAGCAGCTGTGGCTGCCCTGGATCCCTGGCAGTGCCCAAGGCCGGGCTGGAGCAGCCTGGGACAGGGGAGGTGTCCCTGCCATGGCAGGGGTGGCACTGGATGGGGTTTAGGGTCCCTTCCAACCTAAACCGTTCCATGGTTCTGTGATCTTATACAGCAGCTTTCACTACCAAGTGCTCTCAGCCTCCTTCCCATGTTTTATGTAAGCTTTTGGATGGAAAAAAAAGAAGACAAAAAGAAAAGAAAAAGGAGAGTGTGGCAGTTTTTTGGAAGCGGTGCAGAGCCCCTGGCAGCTGTCCCGTGTGTGGGTCATCCCTGAGCTCCCTGAGAATGTCCCACAGCGACAGGACCAGCCCCAGTGTCCCCTGTCCAGGACAGCTGCTGTGTGCTGTGGGTATCAATATAAAATAAACTTGGAGGCTGCAGAGCTCATTAACTCTATTTTTTTCTTGGATGAAGCTGATAGAAATAATACCTCTCATTATCAAAAAAAAAACCCAAACTGAATTCTTGGTTTAAAATAGCGCAGCTGTAGTTACACTGAACTTTGTAAAATGAAAGTAAGTTGTTACTTCCAGTGAACGTACTCATGGGACCATTGCTCTGTGTCCTAAACTCCTCAGAGCTGTTACCTCTGTTAAGCAGTCAGTAAATGTTTGTAAGCCCGATTCTTCAGGAAAAGATGTGAATGTGTGTGTGGAGAGCTTGGGTTCAACACCAGGCAGATTTACCCCTGCCAGACTTCCTCTCATGTTACTGTAGTGTAGGTCTGCAGCTGCTTTCACCTGCTGCTGGCACCCAGGGGCTCTCCTCCCCTCCAAAGGAGTTACATTTTCCTCTCTTCCCCACTCCTTTCCATCCTTTTCTTTTCCTCCCTTATTCATGGTGACAGTTCGTCAGGAATTTTCAGTGATGGGCAGTGACTGAGTAGCCAGTAAAGACTTGGTCTGGTATTTCAGGATCTTTCTGTGTTAATATTTAAAGCAAAGTCCAGTACTGCCCCTTCAAGAGCAACAACCAGAATATTATTCATTTTAACATTAGGCAATTAGCAGTTTACTTAGTCTGAAGTTGGACGGAAGTTTTGAGTGGGCATAAAAAATGATTCTCACCCCTTGTATCTAATTTGTGGCATTAGTTTGATTGTATACATGCGGATTTACACTTTGTTGTGTTTAATTATGTGTGTGCACAGGAGCACAGTAATAATAACAGCTTTGTGAACTAGACCTTGCTGCATTATGTGGTATTTTCTCTAGAGACCATTTCTACCTGCTGACTGTCCCTGACAGGAATTTGGGGAGCCACAGGACGTGGTCAGAGCAGAGGCCATTCATGGAGAGCAGTTTTCCAAAGGACAGCTCCTACAGGTTCCTTGCTGCTGCCTTTGTCTCCACACAGGTCTCTGCAGGCTTTAGCAAATATTGGAAAGAAATGTGCATTTTCTGCTGTCAGTTTGCAGTTGTGACTTTCTCCTTCCACTTGGAGTCGATGGTTTCAAAACAGGGCTTGGCATTTCCAAGCAGCTCAGTTGGGCAATGTCTCCCTTGTGCTGGTGCTTGTTTGTGTCTGGGTGGGAGCTGGGGGGTTCTTTTGCCTTTTCTGGGCTGTGCCCCCTCAGTCTCAGCCTGAGCTCTGCCAGCCTGGTTGTGCAGATGGGCTGAGCCCCTGGATGTGCTGGGCCTCGTGTTGTAGTTGGAACCTGCATTTTTCCAGGGATTAGCTGTGTCATGGTGAGGGTGCTCCTGCAGTGGATGTGAGCAGGAGGGTGCCGATCCCTGTCCCTGCCACACACGTGGGACCCTCTGGGTGTGCTCTGGAGAGTGGAACACCACGGCCAGGGTGGGAAACGTGAACAGGCTGGGCTCTGCTCCAGGGCACAGGCTGCTCCCAGGAGAGGGAACAGCCCCAGGCTGGGCCAGGGGAGGAATTTCCCCATGGAAAGGGAGCTCAGGCCTTGGCACTGCCCAGGGAGGTTTGGAGTGCCCATCCCTGGAGGTGTCCCAGGAATTCCTGGAGGTGGCACTCAGGGCTGGGGACAGGGTGGGCATCGGGCACAGCTGGGGCTCCATGGGCTGGGAGGGCTTTTCCAACCTCAGTGTTTCTGGGGATTCTGTGAAATAAAAATTAAAGGGTAGGAAAAGAAAGGTGAAGCAAGTGGGACAGAAGTGGAAGATCACCCTGTAAGGAAGGAAGGATTCCTGCCCTTCCACTGCCCCGGGGGTGTTTGTGGCTCAGACAGGAGCCCCTTTGGGGCAAACACTGGGGGAGCACAGAGACCACAGAGCTCTTTGCCCCAGCAGCTGCTGGGCTCTAGGGCTCCACCAGTTAGCTTTGGTAATGTAGAAGCAGCCTGCTTCTTCCAAAAAGCTTCACTTTAGGAAACAGCTTTTGTTACGTAACAAACAGACAGTTTGTAATCAGACCTCTTCCACAACATCACAGTATTGATTTTGGAAACTTTCCACATCCCTAAATGGCTCTCTCTAAGCCAGGTTCCCGAGCATGTAGCTCTGTCTCCAGGGGTTTCCAGGTGAACTCACCCTGAATCACAACCAGATCCTGTGGATGGAGTCCAAAGTCTTGAACTGGGCTGATTTATTTGCTTTGCAAAGCTCCTCAAATGAAGCATTGATTCTGATTTCAGAGTGATTCTGAAGGCAGGCCCCTCCTCCAGGATTAGATTTGCATGTGCTATCAGGTCTCAATCTGTATCCCAGGATATAAAACTAGGCTACTTCCTTGCCACACCTAGGTATTCACCTAATTTGTAGCTATTTTTTGAGTAGGTTCCTGTTTGTATGTGCAGGTATATGTCCAGTCTTGCAAAAAGCAAACCACTTTGTTATCTAATCCTTGCTCCTTGAGTCTTTGACTAGGGAGTGGAAGGAAAAGCATGGATAAAGGGCCAGCAGTGGGATCAAGCTGAACTGGCAGACTGTCTATTCAAATATCCGCATTAAAAATGAGGGGAATGGAGAATATATAAAAAAAAAAAAAGGGAAACAGCTATAAATTAACTGTATCTGACAAGAGCATTTCTTTCTAGTGACAGTAATTGGCTTATAGTCATTGTATTGTGTGTGTGGTTGATGGCTGGTATTAACCCCCACCAACAGAGAAAGCAAGAGTGACTGAAAAGTTTGAACAACATTGGCACAAGAACACAAAGGTATGGAAATCATCCTGCACACATTAGTCAGTGATCAGGCTGGAGACCAGGCTTCCCATTCCTTCCAGCAGGACAGCAGGGAATTGAAACACTTTCATGTAGAACTTGGTAAATATATTGTGATGTTTGTATGCTAGGACATTGGGGGGTTTTTATATTCTTGTTAGTCCTTAGATACAGTTCTTGGAGTGTGTGACTGCAGCCATCCCTGTCTGCAGTGTTGCCTCATTGCCAGAAACTGTCTGGCGAGACTATTGTATTGAAATTCCAAGAGGGATTTGCACATCGGACTTTTCCCCTCATCTTCTGTAAGTGAGAGGGTAAGGAAGCAGAAGAAAAAGAAGTGGTTAGGCCAAAATGCAGACACTCGAAAGAGGAGCCAAAAAAGTTTGTTCCTTGTGGGACAGAGTTTACAGCAGTAGTTCTGTAACTAAAGCATCTTCTAAATTGTCATCTGAAGATATTCCCCACTCATCTAAAGCAGAGTGGGGATATCTTGGTGTCTGAGTGCTGAAGGCAGATGAAATAGTTGGAAGCAGTAGGACCAAGAGAAGGAGTGAGGATAGGATACCTATTTTCTGCTTTGTTTCTCCTTTATTTTTATGCCTGACAAGTGCTACGACCACGTTTGGGCATGGGAGCCGAGCTGGTTGCCCGTACTGGAGCGTAGGAGGGAATTTCCCCATATGGTGAAGTGCTGCTTGGCTTCCACTTACCAGCACAGGGTGGCCTGGGAGTTTGGGAGTTTAAATTCTGTGTACAGAACCTGCACATCTGTGGGGTGACCCTGTGAGCTGTGTGGGTATCGCAGGTTGTGTTCCTGTGCTGGTTGGGGAGGTGGTCGTGGACAATGACTTTAATTGCCGTGCCCTAAGTTGTGTTTGAGAGCCCGGAGTGACCCTGGGGCTCCAGGAGAGGCTCTGGAGGGTGGATGTGGCCCTGCTGTGCCAGCCGTGCTGGGACCCTCTGGAACCCTTCCTTCCTTGGGGTGTGTTGTTCTAAATCTGCCTGGCAGGGGAAGCATCTCCAGCTCGGGCTGGTTTAAGCTTTAATCAGTTCCTTTCCAGCTCCTTCAGTAGTGCTGGCCTGACATGAGTGTAACATTAACCACTCCCGGCTGCTCGAAGGCACACCAGGGACAGCTCGCTGGATGACCCGGTTAGGAAGGTGCTAATTGCGCTGTTTTCTGGTTACATCCCCTTTTTCTTGTCAGTCGGCCACTTCCTGCATTGGCACACCCTGAAACTGCCGCTGACAGACCATGGAGCTTTAAAGGCTGAAAGTGCCCAGTCACAGCTTAGCCTTGGCCTCGCTGCTGCTGTCACCGCCTTATCGGCAGTCCTGGGAGAGGGATGAGAGCTGAGGCAGGGCTGCAGCCCTTTTTGGAGAGGCAGGAGCAGTGCAGGACTGAGCCCAGCCCAGAGGGACATCAGTGTGTGCCTGTCATCGCCCCAAACTCACCTGGGGAGCTTTGGGAAGGAATTGGACAGTGCTCCTGCACCCCAAACTCACCTGGGCAGCTTTGGGAAGGAAGGGATCAGACAGTGCTCCAGCACCAACGGCAAGTTATGCAAACGGTAGTGGAGATGATTATAAGTTTTCTATTTTTAAGCCTTGCCTTGAGTGACTCACTTTATTAGATGTGTTCGTTTGCAATGGAATGCGAAGCACCCGGATTCCATGGTAATGGCCTCGTAAGGCACACGGAATACAACCGAACAGATTGGGCTTCTCCTCCCGATTTGCCGGGTTCTGCGTCTCGGAGCCGGCTCACGCTGCTCGGCAGCCTCGATCCATCTGTCCCTGCGCTTCTGCTGCAGTTCCCATCCTGCTCACCTCTAACTCATGGCTCTGGGGCTCACCTCCCCACCATTCCCCTTCATTCCTTTCATTCTTTACCCCGGCTTTGGCCGTGGGTTGCTCGGATCCAGCCCTGTATCTTTGTAATTAGAAAGTACCTGAGCAGAGAAGCGCTGCGATTGTGGCCCTTCCCTTCCAGCCACCTGCAGCCTCGGGTGGGAGGGGTTGCACAACTCCCAGGAACGCTCAGACAATGCTCTGGCAGCTGGCTGGGCCGGGCATTACGGGAACTGAGGAAGGCAGGTCAGTGCCAGGAGCTGTGCCAGCCTCCTGAGCGCTCGGGGTTGTCATGTGGGACACCCTGTTCAGAAGCGTCTGCTGAGGATGGGTGTTGAAATCCCTCCTTTAAAAACAGGGTGTCAGTGGTGCCTTGTAGGGTTTGGGGTTTGAAACATGGGGTTGAAAGCGAAGACACCCCGTGTCCAACACTTGTACAGTGCCTTCCTTCCTGGAGGATTCCAGAGAGCTCTGCAGAATTGAAGCAGGCATATTGGGCACAGTGTAGGAGTGCATTCATTGCTGACGTGGAGCCCTTGCCTGTGACACAGCAGGGGCAGGCTCTGATACCTGGGCAGGGTCACCTGGGCACCTCTCTGGGGCAGGAGCTGGGCACCAGCCTGGATCTGCAGTGGGACACTCCTCTGGAAGTGGCTGCTGCATGTTCCTGCAGTGCAAGTGAGTGTGATGGAGCTGCTGGTTAAGGAATGCACCGAGGAATGCACTGTGGCTGGGGTTTGGATGAACTCTTGGAAATTGAAAGCAGGAACTTGTGCTGATAAATCTCTTGTGTGGTTCCCATTTGTGTAGACTGCTCTCCCGGCCCCTTGGTGTCCTTTCAAGTTTAAAGCCTATTTCTTTTTATCATGAATCCTTTAATAGCAGTTTGAGCTAATGTCCTTCTGAATCTTTACCAGTGCTCAGCTGTTCATGGGAACTCTTCCCTGGGGTTATTGAACTCCTAGGACAGATGACTCTATGAAATATCTGCTCCTCGTGACATGCTCCTGGCTCTTCCCACACCAGTCATGGGCTCCTGCTCCTGCCACAGCTTATTCTGGAGCCTGGCAGGGCCCTCAGCCACCCTCTTGGTGAGGCCGTGGGTCCAAAGGTGCCATTTATGGCTGCTGGAATCAGGGATAAGGCTTGGCATGCAGATCCACTGCGTCAGATGGCACTGGCAGCACTAAAACACTCTGAGCTGCTTTTAAAGGTGATTCAGAATATTTGTGTGATGGAAAGATGACATATTTCTGACTGTAGTGCTTCTCATGCTGGTTTCTATTATAATTTTCATTGAAGTAAAATCCCATTTCTGTCACAAGCTATTGATCTCAGCTTGGAAGAGAGGCAGGTTTCAGTACCTGCTGACAGAAGAGAAGGGTTTGTATGAGTGGGCTCTTCCCTGGTCCAGCCCTCATGGGAACCACAAGGACTGCATTCCTTCCCTTTCATTCACCTGCTCTGGGGTGCATCCTGCTCAGAGCTGGCAGGAGCCTTCCACAGCCCTCTGGGGCAGGAAAATCCCTCGAGTGTCTGTCCAGAGCCTCTCATTTCTGTGTGGCTTTGAGGCCACTGAGGCAGTGTTCATATTGCCCTCCTTTCCAGAGGTGCCCTGTGTCCCATTCCCTGCCTGCAGTGCCATTCCTTTTGGGAAAAGCAGAGATGTGCTGTGCCCTGGCAGAGCCCTGGGCAGCCTGGCACGGTGGGGCCCTGGCACTGCCCACCTGCACTGCCCTGAGCTCACCTGGCCTCCTCCAAACACCTCCAAATACACCTACCCACCTCACAAACACATCCAAACACATCTACCCAGCTCACAAACGCATCCAAACACATCTACCCAGCTCACAAATGCATCCAAACACACCTACCCAGCTCACAAATGCAGGCTGCAGGTTCCCGGATGCAATTGAGCTGTTCCAGGTGTAAAAGCACCGTCTGGTTGGAAGGCCTGTCTGGCTTTGTGCTAAGCCCTATTTTCCTTTCTCTCCTGAATAAGCTTCTCTTAGGGATGGTGAGCAAGATTGATGTGGCAATTTGAGCAGCAGTCTCCGGGGAGAGTTCTTTTCTCGGGAGAATTGCCTGTAATGGCTCTCAGCTCTGGGAGAGCTAATGCAGCACGCCCGGGGCAGGGGAGGAGCCCTGAGGGCAGAAATCCTCCTGCACAGGGGCACCACCAGTTCCTTTCTGTGTTAGAAATGCCACCTCCGTGATGGAAGGGGGAAAGCTGTGCCCTGTGGCACATCTAATGTCACCTCAGCGTGGCTGGAGCAGCTGTACCTGCCCTGAGACTGGGCTCAGGTGACAAGCTGGTGTAGGTGACAATCACTGAGCCTCTTACACAGGTTTGTGCACCTTGTGCTTGAACTCCATGGCAAAGAGTGGTGTAACTCTGGCAGGTTACCCTGGTGTCCAAAGTGGAGTCTCAGGAGAGGTCCAAGCCAGGGGACCAGAAGCAGAGGTGAGTATTGTCTGTGCTTGCAGGAGCCCTGCAAGTGAACAGGGATTGTGCTTCAGCCTTTCCCTCTCACTGCTCCCTGTCACAGCACAAGGGAAAGATGAAGCTGATCTCTCTTTGTGACCACAGTCAGAAGGATGTGGAAAATGCAATACAAGAAAGGCAGCCAGGGTGGGAGTCTCCAAGGGCATAAATGCCCCTCTTTAGAAAAAGTTATGGGAAGCTGCCCATAACTGTACCTGATCCCTGACACAGTTTGTACACACAGCAGCTCTGCATCGAATGCCTGAGCCAGAAATTGTGGGGGGGATTTCCCCCATGCTGAGGGTGCTGCAGGCAAAGTGCTCTGGGAATGAGGTCAAGGTTTGGATCAGGAGGGACTTCAAAACTCATTCCATGGGCAGGGACACCTCCCACCATCCCAGGCTGCTCCAGCCCCAGTGTCCAGCCTGGCCTTGGGCACTACCAGGGATCCAGGGGCAGCCACAGCTGCTCTGGTCACCTGTGCCAGGGCCTGCCCACCCTCAGAGGGAGGAATTCCTTCCTTTGGGGCGTTCCAGCCTGGGAACATGTTTCCTGTATGGCATGTGCAGGTACAGGAGCAGCTCAGTGCAGTGCCCTGGCTGTGTTTGTGCCCTGACAGGCGCCAGGGGAGGCTGCCAGGGCCGTTCCTGCCAGCCTGGCATGGGGAGCTGGCTCCTGCTCCTGGCCCAGGGCTGCTCCCCATGCCTGCTCAGTGTGCTGGTGCTGCAGTCTGGCACAGGGCTGCACACATTGTCTGCCTCTGCTTTCAGCTTGGTGTGCTAAATCAGCTGCCTGGGCACTGCTGGGGCATGTGGCTGGCCAGGGGTGTCCCTGTGTGCAGGCCCCAGGTGCTGGCAGGGTCCCCAGATGGGAAGGACGCTGTCCCTAACACGGGCCCGGAGTGCTGGCAGGGTCCCCAGATGGGATGGACACTGTCCCTAATGCAGTCCTGGGGCGCTGGCAGGGTCCCCAAATGGGAAGGACACTGTCCCTAACACAGGCCCGGGGTGCTGGCAGGGTCCCCAGATGGGATGGACACTGTCCCTAATGCAGTCCTGGGGCGCTGGCAGGGTCCCCAAATGGGAAGGACACTGTCCCTAACATAGGCCTGGGGTGCTGGCAGGGTCCCCAGATGGGAAG
>VXBR01006732.1:31156-42443 GCA_013400215.1 Cisticola juncidis
GCCTCACAGGCTGTGTCCCCTCCCTCACGGGCTGTGTTCCCTCACGGGCTGTGTCCCCTCACGGGCTGTGTTCCCTCCGCAGGGTGCCCTGGTGCAGGTGCAGGCTGAGGAGGATGCCCCGGTGAGGATGGAGCATCTCCCGTCCAGGGAGGAGCAGCTGGCAGCACTGCAGGCCGGAGGAGAGTTCGATGTCCTGGTCATCGGCGGCGGCGCCACCGGCTGTGGCTGCGCCCTGGACGCCGTCACCAGAGGTACAGACCTGCAGCTGCCATGCAGGCCCCTTCCCGGGGTGCCTGCCCTGTCACAGACACCTCACAGTGGCTTTTCTAAGGGGCTCAGGTGGAGGATTGGCTGTCCTGGCTGGGAATCCTCTCTGGAGGGGTCACGCAGCAGAGCCCTGCTCCCATTGCCCCACTCTGGGGAACTGGGCAGAGCAGAGAGCCCTGGAGCTCTCAGGCTCTTTAACCTGGACATGTTTAACCTCAGAAACAGAGGCTAAACCTGACCCCAGGAGAGCCCTTTAGTCTGAGCTGGAAAACACTTACCCAGGAGGTGTGGTGGTACCAAATGGATAAAGCAGTGAGGTCTGACCACAGGGAGATAAGTCCAAACTCCAGCCTTGTTATATTTAATAACACGGGACAAAGATCTTTCCACTTCTGCCTCTGCTGTGCTTTGGCAGCAAATGCAGTTGTAAAGCAGACACAAATTATTACAGTTAATCTCTTTATCCTTTTCTTGCATATACTGGTTGTATCAGTAGGTTTCTGAGGTGTGAAATATTCACGGGCATTTGGTTAATGAGTTGTGTCTCGTTGCTGTTCATTCATGGAACTTGCTCTTTTATCGTGTTTGCTTCGCTTAACAACAAATTTTGCTTTTCGTGTGTTTGATAAATCTTCACCAAATTATTTCTGATTGTGTCCATTAATCTTCAGTCACATTCGACAAAAATAAATTGCTCTGATCTTTCTAAGTTACCAGTAATAATTAGATTTTTTTAAGGACAGGAAAGTTTTGGGCGACGAGTAGATGTTCAAACCCCTGTGTTGGCACTGCTGAGGCCCCCGGGTGCTGTGTCCAGTTCTGGGTCCCTCATGACAAAAGGACATTGAGGGCTGGAGCGTGGTTGGACTCAGTGGTCCTGGAGGTCTTTTCCAGCCCTGGGATTCGGTGATGAAGGCTGATCAGGCTATTTCCTGTGTATGTCAGAATTCCAAGGGTGCCCCACGCCCTCCCCTGCTTTTGGGCACCTCTGAAGCAAACTCCAAGTGAGCAGAGCTGCCGGTTGTGTCCCTCTCTGGAATGCCACTTAAATTGCTCGTGAAGAGGTTGGGAGCTCTCTGCTGCAAAGGGTTAAAAGTGTCCATGGAGCCCCTCTGTTCCTGCCATGCATCCAAGCTCTCATTTCCCTGGGGAGCATGGCCCCGTAATGCCTTTCCATTGTGAAATATCCAGCTTTTAATGTGCTGCTGTTTGAGTTCTGCTTTGACTTTTCCCTCAGGAAGAAGGCTAAAATTTTTCATTACAATATAGACAGTGCACTACACTTTGAATACAAATTCATCCATGTACAGAGTAATTTTTCTTGTGATTGTCTCTACCCTAGAGAAGTGTCTTTAATGAATTACATACAAATTGTGTAATTTAAGAAGTTAATTTGGTTTTCTGGTAACACAGGACTAAAAACAGCCCTTCTAGAAAGAGATGATTTCTCATCGGGGACCAGCAGCAGGAGCACTAAATTGATCCATGGTGGAGTGAGGTACCTCCAGAAGGCCATCATGAATTTGGATTTCGAGCAGGTAATTTTTTGTGCTGGTAGACACTTCACTGTCCCAGTCAGAGCTGAGTCTCCTGAGCTTTTCAGGGCTGGATCCCAGTGCTGTATTCCACAGCCACTGTGCATGGGAAGAGGCTTTTCTGGGAGCTTTCCAGGGCTTTGATGGGCAGTGCCATTGCCGTGCCTCATAGGCTGTGGGGTTTGGAAAGCAGGCAGAGACAGGGCTGATCTCAGAATAAAGAGAGCTTAAAATAAAATAAAATGATACAGGTAATGGCATGAGCTGGGGGGAGTGAATGGCTGTCCTGTTCTGGAATGGGGAGAGAGAAGATGGTAAATGAGTGATTGATTTTGGAATGGGGGAAAAATATTGTAAATGAGCGACTTATTTTGGAATAAGAGGAGAAAGGTGGTAAATGAGTGATTTATTTTGGCATGGAGAAAGAAAATATGGTAAATGAGTGATAGTGTATAAAAACTTTTGTGCATTCTTGTGTGGGTGGAAGCCCAATATTCCTGTTTTGAGGAATCATATTGTCTTCCCATGGGAACCTCTCGAAGTATGTTATAGTGGTTGCAATGCTGCTGCAGGAGTGGTGATTTTTCAGGGGACAATACCCAAACCCTGCAGTTATCCACCTATGGAAACCCATCTTTTCTGCCAAAGAACACCTCCACGTTGATGCACATTGATTGGTTTGGAGAATTCTTCTGCAGTGGCAGCAGAGTTTGGGAGTTTGGATGAGATTGGACTGTGGGAACTGGCATGGAGCTGGGCTGTGGGATGAGTCCTAGCTCTCTGGAGGTGCCTCCTGCCCCTCGTGTTGAGCTTTATGTTCACATGAAAAATTACTCAGCTGTGCTGCCAAGACACCAAGATGAAACTGCTGAAAGTTTATTGGGGATCCTTTTCCTGAACCTTGGGGTTTCTCAGCAGATCACAGCATGCTTTTGAAAGCCCAGTAACAATGGTGGGAGGTGTTGATACCTGGATAAAATCTGTTATTGAGTGTTTCCCCTGGTGCCAAGGGTGGGTGTGTGGCAGTGACTGTGGCTGGTGTTTGGCTCTGGCACTGACTGTGGCTGCTCTATTGCAGTACAGGATGGTGAAGGAGGCTCTGAAGAGAGTGGGTGGCACTGACCATGGCTGGTGTTTGGCTCTGGCACTGACCATGGCTGCTGTTTGGCTCTGGCACTGACTGTGGCTGCTCTATTGCAGTACAGGATGGTGAAGGAGGCTCTGAGGAGGGTGGGTGGCACTGACCATGGCTGGTGCTGTGCTCTGGCACTGACCATGGCTGCTCTTTTGCAGTACAGGATGGTGAAGGAGGCTCTGGAGGAGCGTGCCCAGCTGCTGCACAGCGCTCCCCACCTCTCGGCCCCGCTGCCCATCATGCTGCCCATCTACAAGTAAGCTCTGCTGTGCCTCCTCTCCTGTGCCTTGGCTTCTCACAAGCAAACCCTGGCCCATCCTGGGGTGCAGACCTTCAGTGCCTTTCCCAGCAAGGTGCTCTTCAGTCCATATGAGCACAGGGCAGTTGGGAATGGACAGAATAGGTTCCTCCTCCTCTGGGGAAGAGACTCAGTACTTTGGGTTAGGTTTTCAGTCTGTTAGAGCAATTACTCACTGGGACAGGCTACTTAGAGCAGAGAGGTTTTGATGAAGGAATCTAATTTTCTTAAGACCATTCCTCTTTTTATTATTCCTGTCTTAGTGGGGGAGGCTTGCAAGAGCTGGAGCTTGTGTGGGTCAGTGGTTGCCTGCATTTACTGTGGTCCTGTTTGTGCAGGAGGCCTTAGGCTGTGCCTGGGGGACCCTCCCAGCTTGCACACTCAGCTCCAGTATCTCACACAGAGGCACAGCAGCCCCGTTTAGATCTGATTTTAGAGCAAATAAATCCCTGAATGTGCTTGACTCGCTGTAGGGAGTAGCTCATTTGAAAACAGTGGCAAACAACACCCAAGTCTGGTGTATTTACATTGTCTTGTTACCATGAGCTTGTGATGCTGCACACAGCAGAGCTGCTGTGTTACTCACTGTGTTCTGTACTGCAATAACAACCTGTGCACGCACTTCTAAATGCTTCCTTTGTGTTTGTTTTTTCCCTTCACTGTGTTTCCCCCTCAGGTGGTGGCAGTTGCCCTACTACTGGGTTGGCATCAAGCTGTACGACCTGGTGGCAGGCAGCCAGTGCCTGAAGAGCAGCTACGTCCTCACCAAGGCCCGGGCCCTGGAGCTGTTCCCCATGCTGCGCAGGGACAAGCTGGTCGGGGCCATCGTCTACTACGATGGTGCGTGCCCCCTCTGCCTGCTGGGGTTGGTTTGGGGGTTAAAACACGGGTGTGAGCCTGGTCTGTGCCCCCTCTGCCTGCTCTGTGCTTATGGGGGCTGGTTTGGGGTTAAAACATGGGTGTGAGCCTGGTGCGTGCCCTCTCTGCCTGCTGGGGTTGGTTTGGGGGTTAAAACATGGCCTGGTGCGTGCCCCCTCTGCCTGCTCTGTGCTTATGGGGGTTGGTTTGGGGGTTAAAACACAACTGTGAGCCTGGTGCGTGCCCTCTCTGCCTGCTGGGCTTGGTTTGGGGGTTAAAACATGGCCTGGTGCGTGCCCCCTCTGCCTGCTCTGTGCTTATGGGGGTTGGTTTAGGGGTTAAAACACAACTGTGAGCCTGGTGCGTGCCCTCTCTGCCTGCTGGGCTTGGTTTGGGGGTTAAAACACAACTGTGAGCCTGGTGCGTGCCCTCTCTGCCTGCTGGGGTTGGTTTGGGGTTAAAACATGGGTGTGAGCCTGGTGCGTGCCCCCTCTGCCTGCTGGGGTGGGTTTGGGGGTTAAAACACAAGTGTGAGCCTGGTGCGTGCCCTCTCTGCCTCCTCTCTGCCTATTTGGGTTGATTTTTGGGTTAAAACACAAGTGTGAGCCTGGAGATTGTGCACGGGGTCTCTACAGCTTGAAGGATTCAACTTGCCTCATAGTTGTTCATTTGAGAGATGAGTTATGTTTTCACATCTTCCTGGATGCAGGAGAAAATACAGTGGTTTTTCTTGGCTACTGGGTGTAGAGCAGTGTGAAAGTGTTGTGGTGGAGATGTGGTTTCTGACCTTTTGTCAGCAGAAAGGTCTTCACACAAGATGGATTATAAAGGGAATTCTTTTCCCTTTGTAGAAATGCATTTAGAACAATTCATCAGCTCACCAAAGGGGTTCTGGACTGGGAAGGATTCTGGAAACAACTGGACTCCAATGAGGCTTCTGGCTAAAGCTTCTGTTGTTAATTGCAGGTGTCTCAGAGCCCAGCAGTGTGGATAAACAATTAAAAAATCATATATATGTGTGGGAATATGTATGTGCAGATTCTTATTTGAAAGGAGGGTCAGATTTAAAGGATGTTTGGTGTTTACTTGAATTTACTACTGATGGAAGCTGCATTTTATCTTATTTTTAAGGTCTGGAGGAAATAAGAGCAAAATTTGCAAATTTAGCAAAATTGGTTGTGTGATTATGTGGTGGTTTTTGTACCCAGCCCAGGACCTGCCATAGACAGCACACAGAGAAGGAATTCAGATTTATTTTCCTGTATCCTGAGCTATCCCTTAGCTTGTTTTAAGGGATCCCAGGAGCCTGCCAGAAGAACGAAGTGGTTCTCTTAACTGTAATTACACTTCTCATAAGAGCACTATAGCTTGAAATCTATTTATAATCCAGTGAAGTTTTTTCTGATTAAATAAATAATTTGGTTGTATTGTGGCTATTTACTACTCCAGCATTCCAAAGATACATCTTTCAGGATAGCCTTAAAATCGGCCTTCATGTTTCTTACATAAACAATTATTTTAAACGGTGCTGTAAATCTAAAGATTCAGCATCAAGGTGTCTCGTGGGCTTTGGTGGCAAACCAGGGGCAGGGCAGGGCTCTGAGTGACTGAGAGAAGTCTCTGGAGGTTTTAGTGCCATCCCAACACAGGGGAACAAACCCACACTCAGTATTGGAAAGGAAGAGTAAAATGGAAAAAAAAAGAAAAAATAATTCTTGCTTTATTTTGCTTTCTTTCTAAGATACAGCTTAGTTATCCTTGGTTTTAGAATGTAAAGAAATGCTGTTTGGAATTAAAATCTAAAAAGCTCTCCAAGCTCCACCAAACCTCAGTTTCCCTGAAGGATAAATGGGTTTGAAGGACTCAGGGGTGGAATCTGTGAGCTGATAACACAATCGGAGTGCTGTGAGGCTGCACCTAGTGCAGAATCAGTGACTGCCCAGCTGGAGTGTTGGCTCAGCTCTGAGCAGACCAGTTCCAGCTCATGCTGCCTGCGCCCCTCTCTGTGGGGTGGCCCGGGGGGCAGCCGGGCTCCCGTGGGGCTGGAGCACAGGACCTGGTTTGTCCTCATCAATTAATCTGTGTTTTGGCCACAGAAAATGGGCTTTAGGTCATAACACTTCAGCAAGCTCCCTTCAGGTCTTGTAATTGTTTACTTGAATTTTAATGATGTACTGTCACCCCCCAAATGCAGAGGGATGCAGCACAAAGGGAAAGGGGATGGAACTGAAAGGAGAGAAGGGGGTGATGAAATTAAACTTGTTTTAGTCCTTTCAGGAGGATTAGTCATAAAATAGAGTATTAAATAATGGCAAAGCAAGATACAAGTCTTAAAGCAGGAGATATCTTTCCCTTCTTTCCATCCCTTCCCTCTCCCCTAAGGAGTGAATCAATGAATTGGAATTTTAAGGAAGGAGGGTGTTAGCTGTAAGTGCAGTTAAAGGCAGTTTTATCCTGTTTGCTCCCGTTCCTTTATTCCTTGTCCCCGTAATTGTTGAAAGCAGAGCTGTCAGTGGTCCCAGCTGTGGATCCCCACCACCCCAGGGAAGGGGTGAGCACGTCCCGTGTCCCAGTGAGTGTTTGGTGTGCTGAGGGCGCTGTGCAGGGTCCCCGTGGTGGCCCTGTCCCCGCGCAGGGCTCTGTGTGCGGGCTCTGTGTGCGGTGTGAGCGCGGCGGGGCAGGGTCCCCGTGGTGGCCCTGTCCCCGCACAGGGCTCTGTGTGCGGGCTCTGTGTGCGGTGTGAGCGCGGCGGGGCAGGGTCCCCGTGGTGGCCCTGTCCCCGCACAGGGCTCTGTGTGCGGGCTCTGTGTGCGGTGTGAGCGCGGCGGGGCAGGGTCCCCGTGGTGGCCCTGTCCCCGCACAGGGCTCTGTGTGCGGGCTCTGTGTGCGGTGTGAGCGCGGCGGGGCAGGGTCCCCGTGGTGGCCCTGTCCCCGCACAGGGCTCTGTGTGCGGGCTCTGTGTGCGGTGTGAGCGCGGCGGGGCAGGGTCCCCGTGGTGGCCCTGTCCCCGCACAGGGCTCTGTGTGCGGGCTCTGTGTGCGGTGTGAGCGCGGCGGGGCAGGGTCCCCGTGGTGGCCCTGTCCCCGCACAGGGCTCTGTGTGCGGGCTCTGTGTGCGGTGTGAGCGCGGCGGGGCAGGGTCCCCGTGGTGGCCCTGTCCCCGCACAGGGCTCTGTGTGCGGGCTCTGTGTGCGGTGTGAGCGCGGCGGGGCAGGGTCCCCGTGGTGGCCCTGTCCCCGCACAGGGCTCTGTGTGCGGGCTCTGTGTGCGGTGTGAGCGCGGCGGGGCAGGGTCCCCGTGGTGGCCCTGTCCCCGCACAGGGCTCTGTGTGCGGGCTCTGTGTGCGGTGTGAGCGCGGCGGGGCAGGGTCCCCGTGGTGGCCCTGTCCCCGCACAGGGCTCTGTGTGCGGGCTCTGTGTGCGGTGTGAGCGCGGCGGGGCAGGGTCCCCGTGGTGGCCCTGTCCCCGCACAGGGCTCTGTGTGCGGGCTCTGTGTGCGGTGTGAGCGCGGCGGGGCCGGCGGCACCCACGGCATCCATAATTCATGGGGACGCTGTGTTCCAACCGCGCCGGGGTCGTCTTCATTACATCCTTAAATTGTTTATACAGGCACAAAAAAATGGTACATTATAAATGTTGGAAGTACCAGCAAGAGCAAATCACAGCCTTGTCCAGAGGCTATTCTTGCTCTGCCTGAGCATCGGGAAGCCAAAGCATATGTTGGATGTTAGCCGGGGTGTACACAACGTGTCCTATTTATTCAAGGTTTGCTTTGAAGCCACAACTTACAAGTTTGTTTCTTAGGGGGACATGTCAGACTGCATTTAGCATTTGTTGGTATTAGGATACTCCTGAATAGCAAAAAGGCAACATTTTGGGGGGAGAAGGCGGCTGCTATCTGAGCAGGGATCTGTCAGATCCACTTAGGGGCTGCGGGAGAACTGGAGAGGAGGCACAGGGAGAGGCTGGGCTGAGCTCAGGATCTCGGGCAGGATTGTTCTAAAGCACTTTAAATGGAGGAATTAATCTCCATTTAAATTATATAGAGTTCATTATGATAAGAACTAGGAAAACCATTAAAGCGGGGATCCAGCTGGCCAGAGTGCGTCAATGTAAAGTGTTCAGCAATTCCAAGTGGCACGGTTCTCCTTATGATACATTATTTTTCTGTCTCTAGGTGCTTGCAGGCTTTTTTAACATATTTTGCCTTGCAAGATGAGCCCTTAGGTGTGTAAGGAAAATTTGTGTTTTGGAATCAATCCTGAATTTAAGATTCTAGGGCTCTGCTGACCGTGCTGTCTGAATTTGCTGTTATTTCCTGAAAGAAAAAATTAACATATGCTGTGACTGGGACTCTCTTGCCACATCAAGGTATTGAATTGTTTAATGTCTTGTTTTACAAATCTCCAGTATGTTTACTGTGATATAAGTAGTTGGTTTTTTGCTTTTTGCATTCTCAGTAGTTCTGCAAACGTTCTCTGCTGAAATATTTTAATATGGAGCTTATTTAAAAGTAGAAGAAGCCTTGGCAGAGGATTTAGCCATCCCTGTTTACAGCAAACCCCCTGAGAAATCCTTCCCAGGCACACGTGCACACACAGACACACACAAAAAAATCAATGCAAAAGAGTAGGGCATTCATTAAGCTGTCAAAAATGGAATAAATGTTTTTTTTTATTTGGGCTCTTGTAGCTATTTTTCCTAGGATTTGAGTGTGTCCTGAATTATGAAATGTTATAGCTTTATAATTCATGTTTGACAAATGGATATTTGGAGATGTTGAGCTGTAATAGGGATATTACAGACAACTCTGTGGCTGTTTTTCCTTCCCTGGATACAAAAACCCTGACAGTTTGTCACTGCACAGACTTTGCATAGGTGAATTTAAATACGCAGCTACTCAGATTTCTTGGTGTTTCCATCCTGAGGCTGTGTGGGTGAGAGAAGCCCTGCAGGCACTCTCATGGTGGGCATGGCTGGGTGTGCTCCGTGTGTGCCCCGCTGTTCCCGGGGTTCTGTGCGTGTCCCATGTCCCAGAGAGGCCCAAGAAGCCCTGCAGGATGCACGGGAGGGCAGCGCTGCCGGGGCACTGCAGTGGCCCAGGACAGCAGTGGGACACTGCCCATGGTGGCACTGGCACAGAGGGGACCCGGCAGTGCCCACGGTGGCACTGGCACAGAGGGGACCCGGTGCTGCCTGTGGTGGCACAGACAGGACCCAGCACTGCCCCTGCTGGGCCGGCGCAGAGGGGACCCGGCAGTGGGACCCGGCACTGCCTGTGCTGGCACTGGCGCAGAGGGGACCCAGCACTGCCCGTGCCGGTGCTGGCACGGACAGGACCCGGCACTGCCCATGGTGGCACAAACAGGACCCGACACTGCCCGTGGTGGCACAGACAGGATCTGGCACTGCCCATGCTGGGCTGGCACAGACAGGACCCGGCACTGCCCGTGGTGGCACAGAGGGGGCCCGGCACTGCCCATGCTGGCAACTGGCACAGACAGGACCCAGCACTGCCCGTGGTGGCACTGGCACAGACAGGACCCAGCACTGCCCATGCTGGCACTGGCACAGACAGGAACCCAGCACTGCCCATGCTGGCACTGGCACAGACAGGGACCTGGCACTGCCCGTGGTGGCACAGAGGGGCCCCAGCACTGCCCGTGCTGGCACTGGCACAAACAGGACCCGGCACTGCCCATGCTGGGCTGGCACAGACAGGGACCCAGCACTGCCCATGGTGGCACAGACAGGACCTGGCACTGCCCATGCTGGCACTGGCACAGACAGGACCCAGCAGTGCCCATGCTGGCACAGACAGGGACCCAGCAGTGCCCATCCCCGCACGCTCGTGCCTCGCCGCTCCCGCCGCGCGTTACCCGTCAGGGCGCTCCTGGCATTTCAGAAGGGATAAAATCAGTGGCCTGCACCAGCTGCATCTTTAACCCAGCTTTGGCTCTGTCAGAGGTGCAGCACAGCCGCAGGAGGAGCCCTTTGCTCCCGACAGCAGGGCCGTGCAGCCTGCCCGCCGCCCCAGGCACCTCCCAAAAGCTGGGCATGATAACTGCATCTCCTGCTGTACCTGTAACAATTTAATCGTGTGAGTCAGCCCAGTCAAGCATCCCCAGCTCATGACTGGGAGACATGAAATTCATTGTCATTATTGTCCCTGTCATTTTGGATCATTATATCCTGCTGCAGAATTTTCCTCACTCCAGTGCTTTCTTACCTCCAGGAAGCAGGGATTATGGCTGAGGTTGGGGTGGGGGCAGGACTGTGAACTACATTTACCTCAGGGGAGCCACAGATTAAATTGGCTTTGCTTTCTGACTTGCCGGATTCGTCTGTTTGTACGCTCTGGGTTTAAGGTTGGAAATTATGAATATTCCAGTGAATTCAGGGCCTCTCTCTTTTCTTTTTTTAATGCTTGTATAAGCAAAGGATGGGGTTTGTGTCCCTTAAGAAGTGAACGGGGAATAATTCTTCAGATCATGTTACCAAAAAGATTTAAGATCATTCCCAAACAAAACGACGTTACTTGTTCATTGTGGCACAAGCATCTGAATGGTCCCCGGTGTGTTGTGGCTTTCAGGAGCTGTGCTGTGAGCCAGGGTGTGTCTGTGGGAGCTGCAGGGGCTCACGGGGTGCCCGGTGCGCTGCTCCTCGTGGGATGTGTCACTGGGAAGGGAAGGGGGTGATGGGACCCCTGCACATCCACTGCTCCCTGGGAACAGGGGACAGGAGCAGAGGAAACGGCCTCAAGCTGTGCAGGGGAGCATCAGAGCAGACATTAGAAAGAGCTTCTCACTGAAAGCGTGGTCAGGCATTGTAATACATTGTGGAGGTGGCACCATCCCTGGCACCCTTCAAGAGGCACCTGGATGTGGCACTTGGGGCGTGGTTATGGGAGACTGTGGTGGTGCTGGGTGATGTGGAAGGTCTCCTCCAGCCTTGGTGCCGTGGGTTCTGTGATCTGTGGGAGCAGTGCTGCTGTCTCCTTTCTGGCATGGCTCTGCATCCCCCTGGCTGTGCCATTCCCAGGGTGGCACAGCAGCAGCTGGCCCAGCTCAGCACATGGGGCTGATGCATCCTCACTGCTGTGCTGGGAGTTCACAGCAGCACCGTGGCCCCCATGGGAGCTCACCCCACTGGGATTTACTCCCCTGGACACCGGTGGTGGCAGCGGGGACACAGTG
>VXBR01006733.1:0-23584 GCA_013400215.1 Cisticola juncidis
CCGCCTAAACATCCAAGTTCCACGCTGCTTTTCCAGGCCTTAGTGGCTGAGGGAAACGCCGTGGAAGGGCTGCAAAGATTCAAGCCCTCAGCATTTCAGCCACGCACAGGAGGGGCTGACCAATTAGAAATTTGCAGCTCAGCTTTGCTCCAGCCACAGGGCTACCCAGAGCTGCCACTTACTGATGCTGGATGCTCAGGCGCTGCAGCGGCAGCAGGCGCAGCTTGGTGGGCATCTTCCTCCCCTGGGGCCTCTCCTTCGGGAAGACACGCCGCCAGAGAAGGCTCGGAGGTTGGTTCTGAGCTCTGCAGACAGACCGCAGCGTGAGGGACAGGCAACCTTCTTTATACTCAGCTCTAGACCCAGAGGCACTAAGGCAAATGGGATTCTAAGTGATTCAAACTCAACTAAAATGGGCCAATTAGATGGGACTGCACTCCCTTGTACAGGAGAAATTCCACTGTGGCTTAAAGCACCAAGCAACCCCACTTTCCTCCCATTGAAAGCTCTGAAAGGGAACTGGAGAAAACAGTCAGGGATCCTTCTCCTCCTGCTGCTGCTGCCGCTGCCGCAAAGAGCCTGGACTGGACTTTCATTCATCCTACCAGGCTGGCACCGGACTGCAACAGGCCCAGCTCACAGCTTGCTCCACAGCTGTCAAACTCCACTAACATCAAAGGCTGCTTTCCCACTCACCCAAGAACTGGATTCTCTCCAGGCACGGGCAATGTGGCCTGCAACACACAAGGGAAAAAGAATGGCATGCTGTAAGGAAACTGCCCATACTGGGAGAGCCAAAAAGTCAACCCAAAGACAGAGCATTCTGCTTCCCCTACATCCCTCCAGCAGCAACCCTTGTGTCATCACACAGCAAGCAAGACAACAGTACAAAAGACGGCCTTGTGCCCACCTTTTGTCCTCGCTGGCTACTCAGCCCATAGAAACTTGAGACCCAGAAAGTCCAAGTGGTTCTCGAACAGTCATTGCTCCTGCCCCACGCCACCCAGCAGGAGCTACAGCTCCACTCTTGCCCATACTTCACTTGTGTGAAGACATTGCATGCAGCAATTGCCAAGAGCTTGCTGAAAACTGTTCCCCAGAAAAGCTTCACCCAAGTCCCCCTTAGCCACGGTGGCAGTTCTATTGTGACACAGCACACAGACACAGCTCCTGGGTTTGGGAGCATATAAGAACTCTTTTGAAGTGTCTATTTCAGAGTCTTTTTCAAGACTATTCTATGATTTCATCACAGAGTGAATGGCTCTTTCAGCACACAGGAAATGTCAAGTTCCACAATCCTATCCTGGGATGAGGGAAGGCACACAAGAAGTTGCTTCTCCTCAGTCCTGGAGAGCAGTGCACAACTTTTACAAGGACTCCTGCCAAGCTCTCCCAGTCTTCCCATCCTGGAAGTTGTCTTGCTTGAGACACCAAAATGAGGGGATTCCACACTCCAGTGCCACAGGCCATGCCGAGATGGGAGCGGAACCCCTGCAGGCTTCACTACAAATGCTGCCCACGCTGTGCTGGCTAGAGACATCCCCTTCTGAGTTGGAGCTGTGGACAACAGCTTTACCCAACTAAAGGCTTCTCTATGGCATTTTGGTTTCCATATGCTGCACCCAACAAACTTGTCTACTTACGGGCCAAGTGGGTTAAAAAGTACCCAGAATAAGCCACGGAAAAAGCTGTGAAAGCTGCAGCACACACTCGCTGCATGGCTTGAGCAGCACTGCTCAATCTCTACCAGACAAGACCTATGTGGAAAAACAAAACCACTCCGAGTCCTGTCAGGGTGCAGACTGCGGGCAGAGATCTCGTTGACCAGCAGGTTCTGCCTGCAGTGAGCGCGCCAAAGAGCTGCTCTGCACACTGAGGCGTTCCGTGCCTCAGCACCTCTGCCTTGACAGCGCCGTGATGCGGCCGCTGACATCACAATGCGGTTTGTGAACTCACGGACAGAGCCACAGCTTCTCTGCAGCTAACACCCAAAAAACAATGCACAGTTCTCTTCTGCTAAAAAGCAACACCAAAAGCCCTCCTAGTCTGTAACCGATTGCTCAAGGCATCTAAGAGTAACTCCAAAAACACACCAAGCCCCTATAGCACACACTGAGAAGCTGAACAATGAGAAGGAACTAGGATGTGAGGAACCACATTAGTGATCTTTTGCCAGCAATGCTTCTGAGCAAAAATCAGAAGGCTTGCTCCAGCTACACCTTCCTTAGTTCTAGAAAGCAGCAAAAAACCAGAAGATCTATAATTACATTTAGAGGTCTCTTCTGGGTACAGGGACAAGGTCATGGATCTTTCAGTACTATTTATTCAAACATTTTACATCATAGCCATAGGTGTGATTGTAGAAGGGAATTGCCATGACCGGAATTGCAAGGGGGATCATTATGTCTGGCTTGTTCTAGCAGAGAGGTCTTGGGACCGCAGCACCACCACCATTTTTCTCCCCATTTTTGTCCTTCCACAGTATTTTTTTGAAGATGGGTCTGAGGATGTGTGGCAAAGAATTGACAGCTCTGACACACAGCTGAAACCATCGGGGCCAGGGTAGCATGTGGGACTGTTTCTCCACTTCAGCAGAACAACCCAGAGTGGTGACACTGCTACTGAGTACAGCCAAGCCAAAAGGAGCACAGCAGGGTGGTAGGAAGAGGCAGAACCAATCCCCACACACATGCCCTGTGTGGCAGACTGATGGCAGTGGCAGTGCCAAACAGAGCTCTGCAGGGAGAGAGACACCCATCACCGTCGCCATCACCACCACAGAGACAGAGCAGGAAACTGCCACTAGATGTCCAGAGCTGCTCCAGGCAGCACCAGCAGTCCCCATCTACCATTCTATAGAACCACTCTGTAACCCCTTGCCATCTTGTCTTTGTTCCAGGGGCCCCATGTGACATTTCACCTTTGTTGATTAAGCCATTAACTCTTTTATACAATCACCTTTTTATTGTTGTGTACTGCCTTTTTTTTTTTTTACAATATTTAATTCTAACATTTTTTGTCTCTCATAGAGTGTTCTTTTCATTATCCCCCTCCATAGTTGTGGGGAAGGGGACAGAGGAGAGGCTTTACAGGGACTATCTCAAGAAGAGGGCTTATAAAGAAGGGAATCTCAGAAAGAAAAAAGTAACCCTCATTCTAACTCCTTTGGAAGGAATAGAAGTGCAAGTTTCTTAATATCCAGCCACGAATCTTTGGAATCTTGAAAACCAAGAGACACAGGAACCTGGAAACTTTGTTGTGAGAGACTAGAGGAGATTGCTGGCTCAAAACGTTTCAGGTGGTTTTATGTGGGGGAAGGGGCAGATCAAGCCTTGCTCTGGCGAGGTGATGTCCTGTACTACACACCCCACACCCCCAGGCCTGTATCCCAGCCCAGCAGCAGCTGCTGATCCCTGGCACACCAGAGGCAATGCTCCACACCTCTGTCTGAAGCCCCTAACCCAGCTCCTAAATGGCCAGCTAAGTGGGAGCCCCATGCAGGGGAAGGTCCTAGGAAAGCCAAAGGGTATTTAACTCAGAATATGTGGCAACCACATGTCTTGACCCTACCTCCTCTTCAAATTTCTGTCAGTCAAACACTTCTGGAACCAGGAGTACTAGCTATGCTGGTTCTTTTCTATATCTTTTCTGTCATTCTCTCTTTCTCTTTATTCTTCTAATTCCCTCCGCTCAGATTTTTTGAGTAACTTAAAATCTAACAGGCTTGGAGTTTGTTAAGTTGAATGGGCTAAGTTAATACCTTATTTAATGCTTTATGTTGATTGAATGCTCCTCTAAATTTTGTGCCAACATTCTCTGATTTTCAAAAGTTGCCAGTGAAGGTTTTTTTGTTATTTCAAACTCTTGAGAACATCTCATCAGTATCTCTCCAGCTCATCTAACTTAGAGTACATGAACAAGTTTAAGTCCTTTAAAAATGTCTCATTGAGTGACATTTTTGGGATCTTACATTTTAACTGGCGCAGTGAAGAGGGTACTCTTGAGGACACAAAGGTATTTTACACAGCAGTAACTGGTTGTCACGTAATAAAGGAGAAATAAATTTTCAGTCAAAGCTGCTATTTTCTAGCAGAAAAGTAACTGAATCCCACACAGAAACTGATCTGAACTGCTCTCCACTGACAGACCTGCTAAAAGCTTATATATAAACCTTGTCCAGCCCTAAAGAGAGATGGGGACCGAGAAAACCACCACCATACGCATTTACTTGTGGAGAAAACATAAACTTTGGTAAAAGAAAATTTGAAAACCCTAGTAAAAAACAAGGCCTGGTATCCATATGCTTGGAGGTTTGATTCAGATGTTGCCAATCAGTTGCAAATTGCGTCAGAGACTGAAACAATGGCTGGCCGCAGGCAGGAATAAGAACTGAATGCCCCCAAAGAAGCTAGCCCCCCAAACCTGAGAAACCAGTCAAACACACTTGGACAAAGCCAAAGAGCTTGAGCGTTGCAATTTAACACTGCTGGGGAAGGCCTGGAACCAGCATTTCCCAAACTCGTTGAAGAGGCGGACCTCCCAGACTGCAACACCAGGCCCAGAGCCCTTGGGAGAGGTTTAGGTGCCAAAGACAATCCCCTCCACTCACCCTAAACTCCGCCTGCCCTAAAAAGTACAGAGGTGGGATGCCCTGAACATGATGTCACCTTCCTCCACTCCCTGGAGGAGAGGTCTGACTCAGCAAAGCCAATCTTCTTCCCTCCTTCCTGCCCACTGATAAAGAAGGAACTCGCTTATCAGGAGCTAGAATCTATGGTAGTGATACCTCACTCTGCACTGTATTCACCTACACGAGAAAATGAGCAATAATACTAAAGAAAGTGAAATGGGGAATGTTTTGAGAATTTCCCTTTTAGGAGGGAATGAAATAAATCTTTTCAAAGAGGAAGGATATGGTGAAAATTCCTGGTCTTTTGCCCAGGGAACATGTGTGAAAAGTCTGTACACCTTGGAGTGGGGAGAACCCCTATCTATCCCCACCACAAAATGTGCTGGGAGTGTGTGGGGGGCAGCTGACCTCCAAGCAATGTATGAGAAACCCTGTTGACTTTCTTCTGTGTTATTGCTATTTATTTCAAAATTTAAGACTCGAGACTGAGCAAAAAAAATCTCGGCACCATCTCCAAAAAAACGAGTTGGGAGAGGGTGGTGAATTCAAATATCCTAGGAGACTCTCTGGAAATAAAACGGGAAACAAATGCAGATTCAGTTTCCCTGTATTGATAACGAAGCTTTGCAAACTGCGCCTGCAGTGCCTCCTTCTGGCAGCGGTGGGTATTGAGCCTTGTGTGCCATCAGAGGCTGGAGGTCAAAATGCTGCCGCTTAGAGACTCTGTAACCTTTAGGAGAAAATATTTTTATCATCATGCAAGTTTGTCGTTTTGGTCTCACTAATAACCCTGAATGTTCAAGTATATCCTCACCAGTCAGGAGATGTCCAGACCTGGAATAAAGAGCCACTCAACCAGAAGTGGAAAGGACTTTTGATCCTTAGTTGTGAGATCTATAGCTGGAGACTCCTAAATTATGCCATTAAAGTCAGCTCTGGACACACAAAATTGTATTGGATAGTACACGTAACTCCACTGCAGATAAAGCTGCAATGGAACAAAAAACTATAAAATGAAAAATGGTTTGCCATATACCAAACTCTAAATGTTTTACCTTTCTGCTCATTTCCAGAGCAATGTCCCCAGTATGGCAGCATGGCTGTTTGTTCCTGGATTAGTCCACCCTCGTAGCAAGACCTTGTACCTAATGACTGTAATAGCAAATGTGGCTTTGAGTGCCAGAGGGGTAAGAGAACAAGAAAGAAAAGAGCCATGTCCTTTTCCCTAAGGACCACTCTAACATCACACATATAGAACAAATAGTACCTGACCCTTGGAAAAGAAATTTTGGTTTACAGACTTCAGTCCAGATTTGCAAAATAGAATATAACAGAAAGTGCAGATCTGAAAAAAATTTTAAAAAATTAAAAAAAAAAAAAAATTAAAAAGTTGCCTAAAACTGAAAAGGTCTCAAAAGGATGCTTGGTTACTCTAACTTATGTTTGCCTACATGGTGCTAAGAATCCTCATCAGTATTATTAAGGTACTGGATAATTTAAATGAGATAGCTTTTGCCAAGTAAGTTTTATTAGTGATTGTTGCTTTCTTGATGTCTTCTAAATGTTTTTTTTACAGACTTTTATTGTTGGTTTGATTAAATGATCACCAAAACTTTCTGTGGCAGAGAACACAAAAGAATACCAAGTGGATAATTCTTCCTTATGAAGTAGGTCCAAGTGGGACTGAGTTTTCTCCTTCTAGAGGTGTTTCATGGAAAAATGAAGTGGTGAGAGGACTGAAGAATTGCTGTTCTTCGCTGCATCAAGTGTTGACGTGTTTTTATCTTGCTAGGTTTTAAGACATATATGTTCATACATCTTACATAAGTTTGTTGCAAGCAATATTTTAAAATTTTTGTATTTTTTCTCTAGTTGCCTCAGTGGGTGGAGAAGGTTCCTCCCTAAATATACCTTAGGCACATTTTTCATCATCCCATCTCCTCAGAGCAAAGGATAAAATTACAACACCAAGGCAAGTACGTGTAGGTAGTACATGATGTGTAGAGCATGATTTTGCAGACGAAGGGCATATGGAACTGTTGGTGGCCCCTGGAAGAAGGGAGAAAAGGAGCTGACACGGGAGTAGAGGTGGCAGCTGGAAGTTCTCTCCAGCTGTAGACAAAGAAGGCGCAAGTGGTTAAGCTGATGAAAGACAAGAAGAGTTTGGGTTTGAGAACCACTGAAAGGTTAGGTTAAGTTGGAAAGGTATTTGGTGTGAACCCAGAACCTTGACTGAACTGAGCTGAGGAGCACATCTTGGATGTGGTTCTGATGTGTACGATACTCACAGGCCCAGCTTGCCCGGTCCACAGGCACTGCGTGCAGTGGGGGAGACACCCTGGAGCACAGCACCAGGGCAGAACCTCAGTGGAGCAGATGCCCCACAGATGGTACTAGCTGCTGTCCAGGTGAAGGACAAAGAACCAGGGGAGGTCCAGGGACTCGAGTTTCCAGGTAGCTTTATTGCCGACAGACAATATTTATTGTCTTTATTGCAATAAACGACAAGAGGGGTTTAAATCCAGGGGACGATCTCCAGGAGGGGTCAAGGCTTCAACCAATAGGGAAGGAGCAGGGGTGGACTTACAGAAATGAGTGACAAAAATATAACCAGTAGTGAACAACAAAGGGAGGTTACAACTCAGACCAATAACAGTTTGAACTGAACAGACCTTTCTGAACACAGGGATGGCTGAACGTGGATTGACAGGGAGGGTAGGAGGCACAGACATGGATGGGCGGGGAAGATTTGGGAAACAGGGAAAGAGTTTAGGAGACTGACACCGTGGGGAAAACCATTGCAACCAAGGTGGAATAAAGGAAGAAACCCTTATAATTGAAATTAAACTGCCAGACCTCTTGAGTTTTGTTATATCTTTGACCCCGTCCCTGAGGCAATCTAGACTATTAGGACTGTTAAGTAATTTCAGATGACTTTACTGAAAAAGGTTGCTCTGCCCTCATTCTCTGAAATGCAGTGAAATGATCACTCTGGGTGCCTGTTCTCTTCTCTGCCCCACATGATAGCCAAAGCGAACCCATTGCCAGCAGGAGACATGTGCAAATGGGGGACATCCTGGGCATAGATGGCCAGCATGGAGCACTGCCATTATGATGCCACAGTTCTGGTGGGGAGACAGGTTCTTGTGTCTCATTTTGCAAGCTGAGCCTCCCATCCCCTTCCAGATCCTTTCACAGTCTCGTGCTCTGTCAACAGTGCTTCATCTTTATGATGGGAATTTTGAAGTCCTTCAAAGAAGCTTTGCCTGGAAGAGAACAGGTCTGGCTTGCAGTGCATTTCTCTGTAGGCCTTAGGAAAACTCTTTGTCAGCCCTGTCTTGGTTTGAGAGACAGGTATCTGCTAGGAGGGGCGCAGGACCTCCCTAGAGATGGAGAATTCAAATCCCCTCCCTCCAAATTATTCTAATTTAGAAAATTAAAGGGACTTTCAGGCAAACGTATATACAGTTTATATATACAGTTTATATACGGAATAACAGTTCTTTACTAGTATATATGACAAAACAACAAGCAAACACCCACAGCATTAATAATAAACAGAACTAGGAACCTTGAGGGCTTCCCTTCACAGAAGCCTGGGGCAGTTTGATCTCGGTGCCCCTTCAGGACTCCAAGGGGCTGAGCTGGAAGGGAGGAAAGCCCCGGCCTGATGGATGAGATGAGGAGCTCTGCGCTGGTAGCTGGAGCGGCAGGGGTGTCCCGGCAGGGCTGGGCAGTGCAGGGCTACAGAGTAGCAGGGCAGCCTCAAAGCTCCAAAGAAGCAGCAGCGGTGGGGGGGAGGGCTGGAGAAAACGAGTTCAGGATTCCTGAGTGCAGGAGCTAATGACGGTAGATTTCCCAGGATGAGACAGAGGCAACTCTTCCTGCAGCTAGGGGTAGCTTGACTGCCTGAGTGCAGGAGCTGATGACGGTAGATTTCCCAGGATGAGACAGAGGCAACTCTTCCTGCAGCTAGGGGTAGCTTGACTGTCTTCCTCGGTGCTGAGAGCAAGAGTGAGACCCCCTGCCTCAGCTCTGTCTTTTTACCTTTCCCAAAGCTCGCATTATCTCTCCCCTCTGAGGGAAACTCCCAGAGACTCACAAACAATGGGTGTAGCCTTGTGCTGCCATGTCCTTCAACTACTCCCTTTGTTCTAGCTAAGTACTGTCATTAGGGTTTCTTAGAAACTTATTCTTAGAAAAAAATCTGTAAATGAAAAAGAGGCAAATCTAACTCCCAACAAGCCCTTACCCACCTACTGCCCGAAAAGCACATGTGTAAGACTGAAGCTTTGCCAGCTGTAACAGTGCCCCCAAGGAGAAGGCAGATAGGGGCAAAAAAAGAGAGAATTATTGTGGTGTTGACACATCAGGTACCAGGTGGGTGAAAAAAAGGACCTCAAGCCATTTGTAAGTAGCTTAGCTGACAATCAGGAAGGGGAAGCTCCAAAGAAAGGAAGAGGTAGAAACATAACAGGAATGAGAGGACTATGTAGAGGAGTTGATAGTAGCAAAGATTAAAGGAAAAAAAAAAAAAAAAAAAAAAAAAAAAAAAAAAAAAAAAAAAAAGAAGGATAAAATACTGAAAAAATTAAGCAAGGCTTCTCCTGGTGCTGGATGGTGCACTGGGGGATGGTGTCAGCAGCTTTTGGGTGCCCATCCCAAAGCCAGCACCTGTTTTCCCTCAGCCATGATAGATCCAGGCAGCCTTTTTGACAGTGTTGTCTCACAGGGCACACAGTCAACCATAAGCCTCTGATCAGCTTGTTTTCAAAAAGAAGAGAGTGATGTCAAGTTTGTTGTAGATGTTTTCTCTAGGGAACACAAAATGCATTTTGAATCCAGTTTGAAAACGTAGTTGGCCATTGCTTGAAAAATTCCCCAGAGAGATTTGTGGTACTTCACTGAATTCTCCCACCACTGTGCAAAGATTTCATTTAAAAAGTTTAAAGAAGCTTTTTTATTTTAAATGGATTAATTAGATGTCTTGGTACTTGCAAGCATATTCTACTGCTATCAGGATCATCCCTCAGCTGGAAAATATATCTAAAGAATCAGCTTCTGAAGGGAATGCCATGCTTTTTAAAGCAGTTTTGTTAGTTTGTTTGCTCATGTGGAGCAGAAGAAATGAACAACCTGAATACAAATTAGACTTCATTTAGTCAGGGTTGGGATAAAAACCCTGTTAATGTAAACCTGTGTTAATGTAAAAAGATTGGTATCACTGGGTTTTGGAGTAGGCTAGGGTATCAGCCAGGACCAATACAGAAGGTGGTCTCCAGCATGCTGTGTTGGTCCAACTGCCCCATCCCAGTGAGCTGGACATCCCATTGTGATGTCACACCTACTGTCACCTGGCAGTGAACTGTGATGTCTCTAGGGTTCAGCTGTGACCTCAATCTCTTGGGGCTTTCATTCAGGCCCAGAGAGAAATCCACTCAGGCTGGTTGAGGTTTGATTTCCTGCCATGTGCGTCCACAAGCTCTGGAGGATTGAGCACAGGGACAGCAGGGTACCAAGGTTTCTCCATTTTGTTGCAGTGTAGGAGATCCTTTGGTAGTGCCAGTGATGGGGAGCAGCTTCTCAGGACTCCCTGAATTGCCATGGAGAACAGACAGAGCCATGGGGACAGAGTGGAGCTGCCCCATTTGCCATGATGAGCAAGAGGGTGTCGCTTATGTGACACCCTGTGGCCATGAGTTCTGCATGGGCTGCATCCTGCATTGGGCAGAGAAGAAACTGGAGTGCCCACTGTGCAGAAGATTTGATAGAATCTGTCAGGTTTTCTCTGCAGGAACAAAAATACCTAGAGTGTGTCATCACACCCCAGGGAGAATCACCAGAGACCAGCAGACAGGCAGAAAGATCTCTTGGCCTCCTGGATGGAAAAAGCTGCCAGCGCCCTGGAGTGGTTCCTGTGCAAGGGACACCCTCCCCAGCTGAGCAGGGGCCTGCAGGGACAGAGGCCGTGGGTAGCCTGCTGCCCAAGGTCTGGGCAGAACTTTTCCAAAAAGAAGAGCATATTCTTGACCCCATGCTGCCCTGGCTACGCCAGAGGCTAGAGGCAATATATGGGTCCCAGTGGTGGCTGGCAGTGAGAGCAGAGAACAGTATCTTGTATGCCCTGTGCCTCTGCGGTCCAGATGGGAAGGTCATGGTCCAGATGCTGCAGCCTCTCCTGGAGGAACATACAGAACACCTGGTTGATGGCATTGTCAATTTCATTGGGGGCCAGTGCAGTGAGGAGGCCCAGAGGCTGCTGTGCTCCCCTGCTGCTGGGAGGGAGGACAACAGCCATGAGGCCAGTTCCTGCTCCACCAGCTCAACCAACTCCCAGGGCAGGGCTCCCACCTGGCATCCAACCCCTGCCAGCAGCCCTGCAGGCTCGGACATGGAGGACCAACCCAGCACATCAGAAGCTGCCCTCTGTGCCCTCCGCATCCTCCAGCCATCTGTGCCGATTGGTGCAGAGCAGGTGCAGCCCCAGAAAGAGCAGGGGGAAGTGGTGGTGGCAAGTTCCTCTGCCCGGGGCAGCAGTCATAATCCTGCTGTGCCTTGTCAGGGCTGGGAACACTCACACAGGGGGCCCCGGCACCACAGAGAAAGGACGGCCCCCAGCCCCCAGGACTCTCCATGGAGTACAGAAAGGCCCACAGAGAGAGGGTGGAGCTGCCCCATCTGCCATGATACTCATGAGGATGCTGCTTATGCGATGCCCTGTGGCCACCAGTTCTGCCNCAGTGAGAGCAGAGAACAGTATCTTGTATGCCCTGTGCCTCTGCGGTCCAGATGGGAAGGTCATGGTCCAGATGCTGCAGCCTCTCCTGGAGGAACATACAGAACACCTGGTTGATGGCATTGTCAATTTCATTGGGGGCCAGTGCAGTGAGGAGGCCCAGAGGCTGCTGTGCTCCCCTGCTGCTGGGAGGGAGGACAACAGCCATGAGGCCAGTTCCTGCTCCACCAGCTCAACCAACTCCCAGGGCAGGGCTCCCACCTGGCATCCAACCCCTGCCAGCAGCCCTGCAGGCTCGGACATGGAGGACCAACCCAGCACATCAGAAGCTGCCCTCTGTGCCCTCCGCATCCTCCAGCCATCTGTGCCGATTGGTGCAGAGCAGGTGCAGCCCCAGAAAGAGCAGGGGGAAGTGGTGGTGGCAAGTTCCTCTGCCCGGGGCAGCAGTCATAATCCTGCTGTGCCTTGTCAGGGCTGGGAACACTCACACAGGGGGCCCCGGCACCACAGAGAAAGGACGGCCCCCAGCCCCCAGTACTCTCCATGGAGTACAGAAAGGCCCACAGAGAGAGGGTGGAGCTGCCCCATCTGCCATGATACTCATGAGGATGCTGCTTATGCGATGCCCTGTGGCCACCAGTTCTGCCTGGGATGCATCATGCATTGGACAGACAGGAAACCAGCATGCCCAGTCTGCAGCAGGACGATTTTGATTGTCAAATTTTCTGTGCGTGAAGAAGATGACTATCTACAGTGTCTTGTCACACCTTCTGGAGAGTTGCCAGAGATCCAAAGCCAGGCAGGAAGAGCTCCCAGTCACTTGGCTGAAAACAGCCCCATGCCATCCCTGCCATCTTCTCCACAAAGGACACTGTCCCTAGCTGAGCAGGGGGCTATGAGGCCAGAGGCTGTGGGGGGCCTTCTGCCCAAGGTGTGGGCAGAACTCTTCCAAGGTCAAAAGCATCTCCTAGATCCCATGCTGCCCTGGCTGTGTCAAAGACTGGAAGCAATATATGGGTCCCAGTGGTGGCTGGTAAAGAATGCAGAAGGACACATCCTGCAGGCCCTATGCCTCTGTGGTCTGGATGGGAAGCTGTTGTTCCAGATCCTACAGCCTGACCTTGAGGGATATACAGCACCACTGGTCTATGGCCTTATCAGTGTCATTGTGCATGGATGCAGCATGGAGGCCCAGAAGCTATTGCAATCCCACACTGCTGGGGAGAAGGACCGGGACCCTGCAGCCACCTCCACTAGTTCCTGGGAGCGAAATCTTGCCTCCCCTACAAACAGCCCTGAAGGTTCTGATATGGAGGACCAAGCCAGCACCCCACAAACTGCTTTCTGCAGGGATTCTGACTGTCCCTCATCTGTGTCCTTGTCTGCAGAGCAGGTGCAGGCCCAAGAGGAGTTGAGGGAGGTGGAGGGGGCAGGTTCTGCCCAGAGCAGCAAATGCAGACCCTCTTCTTCCGTCCAAGGCAGGAACTTCTTACATGGGGCATCCCGGTACCTCCGGAAGAGGAGGGCCCCTGGCCCCCAGAACTCTCCCAGCCCTACAAGAGGCCACTCCAGTGGTGGCACAATCAAGGATCCAGCAAGTCTTTATTCGAAAGACAGAAAATAAATTGTTATTTCCCTGACACCATCACTGAGTGCTGCTTTGTCTCCCTTCACCTGGGGCCTGTCTCTCACCCCCTGACCCTCCACAGTCCAAAGATCCAGGGAGCCGCAGGGCCCTGTTGGTGGTACCTCCTCCTGCAGGAAATCCTGTGCAGCCATGACAATGGAAGAGGTTCTGAATGAAAAGGGAACAGTGCATTTACATTGGAGAATGTGCCAAATAAAGGCCAATGGTGCCTATGCACAGATGGAATGAACATGCTGCTCCATACAGTGCCTTTCTCTGTGGCTAAGGGAACAGGAAGAACCCTGTGGCCCCTTGGTCAGAGGAGTTTCTGGGCAAACAGGCTGGCAGGATGGCTCCCGCCTGCCAGTCATGACAGGTAATGTGACTGAGGTACAGGGCACTGGGGCTTTAGAGCAGCTTCTCTGAATCCAAACACCAATTTGTAAGGCTAACCACAGTTCTATGACTGATCACAGCACTCAGAACAGATTGGGTTTAGCAAAAGAAAACAGTGGCCTTGATGCTATTTGTAAAGCTACACTTGGGTGGAGAAATGGGCTTCAAGGAACTGACCCTTTGGCTGATCCTCAAAGTCAGGAAGTGTCTGGCTGATGGAGTGATTCTTCCTCCCTTCCTTACTTCCTTTCTCCTTCCCAACCTCCTTCTCTCTCCCCTCTCTCTCTCCCTTTCCTCTCTCACTTCCTTCCTTTCTGTCTCATTCCTCCCTTTCTTTTCCACTTTCTCTTCCCTTTCTCTCTTCTGACTGTCTCACTGAGGAGAACAATTGATGGGACAGCACATCCCACAAAGACCAGGATCTTCGTCTTCCTGGAGTAAAAAGAAGGTTGTCCTTTGTAACATATTCTGGAGAGACAACTATAGCTCCTTCCTGTGTCTATGGGATGAGGTTCTATTGCTGATGTTTTTGAGGAGCACCAATACAACAGCTGGCCAGGAACTCCAGCTTCCAGAAGCATGGCAAAGATGGTAAGTGGAGAGGGCCCTGGCACTGTGGGCAAGTGCCAGTGGCAGTGGATGGGAAAGTATTGTAATTTAACCCAAGTCATCGACCAAGCACTGTGCAGCCATTCTCTCACTCCACTACCAGGAGTAGGGGAGAAAGAACTGGAAGAGTAAAAGTTACAGATCTCCTGGGCTGACATAAAGACAGGTAATAGGTAAAGCAAAAGCTGGACACAGAAAAATAAAACCGGGAATTTATTCACTGCTTCCCATGGGCAGGCAGGTGTCCAGCCATTCCCAGGAAATCAGGACTCCATCATGTGGAACATTTACTTGGAGACACAAACATGACGACTCTGCATGTCCTCCCAGTCCTTCTTCCTCACTCTACTACATCATGTTTGAGCATGATGCCATTTTGCAGTTACTGCATCAGAATTCATCCTTTCGATCTTTGCTTGCTCTGTGTAGCTGAGTGTTCCTGATCACCCAGAGTTTTTCTTCCTGTGTACTGCCATGCAATAATGAAATATTCTCCAGCAGAGCCTCCAAACCTGCCTGCAAGCTACTGAAAGCATTGTCCAAACACTTCCTGAACTCAGACTGGCTTGGTGCCTTAACCATTTCTCTGGGAACCTGTTCTAGTCCCCAACCACCTCCTGGGTATAGAAACTTCTCCTGAAATGCAACATAAACCTCCTCTGATACAAATTCATGCCATTTGCTTGGTTCTGTCACTGGTCACCAGAAAGAAGAGATCAGTGCCTGCCCCTCCACTTCTCCTTGTGAGGAAGCTGTAGACTGCTAAAGTTTCCAGTGTTTCTTCTTTTGCTTTTTCTTATTAGGAAGTCTCATTGGTTCCATCATTTTTCCTTTATAGATTGTGTCCACACTTGGACTTCTCATCCTTTTTTCCTTTTTGTTACACTTTGTTTCACTGTATGCTAGGTACCCTGGAAGGCTGTATTTAACAGTGTAGCAGTCACTGAATTATGATAGATAGTTTTGGCAAGGTCATTTTCTCTCACTAGAATTGCAAGCTCCTCAACTGTGCTCTCCATAGCAAGTTTTCTGTTTCCCTGATTTCCCTGATTCTGTTTCCACAGATTTTTCACTTTTCATCCTGCTCTTTTCTCCAGAAATGGGTCAGTGATCTATTACTTTAGCAGTTTGTCAGAGCTGTAGTATACTTCTTTTGTCAGAGCAGTAGCATCTGCTGTGGTGTCCCCTCTGGCTCTACAGACCTCTCCATTCAGTAGAAGATTTTATTCTGTTCAACAGACTGCCATAACTGTGAAAAGTAGTTTGAGCCCTCCTCTGCAAAAGGGCTAACAGTAATTTTCAACAATCTTACAAAAAGCAGAACCTCTCCAATATTTACTATGTTTCCTGCATCTTCTGTAATATTGATTGCTGTCTCTGCTTCTTTATCTCCTTTTACCTTTTTCCTTACTGCACTATCCTGATCTGCTTACTTCTCTGAATGTAGCGCTCTTACAACTCAAAGAGCCAAAGTCTCTCTGGCTCTTTATACAGAACAGAAAATCACAGCATGGCTGAGGTTGGAAGGGTTTTAGCATTGGTGCAAAAGGTCAAGGTCAGGGAATACTTCAGCAAACTGGAAATAATTAAGTCCATGGGCCTTGATGGGATGCACCCTTCAAATGCTGAGTATTGAGGGAGTTGGCTGATGTGAGTCCCTCTCAGCAACCTTTGACCAGTCAGAGCAGCTGTGGGTGCTGCCCAAAAACTAGAGAAAGCAAATGTCACTCCTATCTTCCAGAAGGGTAAGAGCCCTCTCCTACCTTTTCTTGTTACTTTGGATGTTGTAAATTATTCCTTGTAAATAAGGAAGAGAGTTATGTTTACATAAGAAATTCTCTGAATGTGAATTGCAAGATTTTTCAGGTGATGCAATAAATTATTTCCAATTTTCTTCTGTGACAGATAAAGACATATGATTCTGGTGAAAGTTAAATGACATTTTGACCAGTGCTGCTATAAAGGTATTGTATTCCCTGTTGGAACTCAGTGAATAGAGCTGTGCAACACATTTTTGATGTATTGGTCTGGAACATGAATAACATTTTTTTAATAATGAATGTAGAATGTAGAAGGGTTATGTCTGTGATGCAAAACCTCAAAATTAGTTAGCCCAAATCCAATATTAGATAACTGTTATGTAAATATTAATGTAATTTAATGCAATGCCCTGTATTCTTGATAGTTGTTTCATCACTATGACTTTACAGACCAAAGCTATTATGATATAACTTTTATTTAGGAGAGATATTTTCTCCTAAAATATCTTACGGTCTGTATACTTAACTAAGTTGTTATCTCCACACTTGCAGCATTTATGAAATAGTCCACTGACTTTTTGTATGGCACTTCTTAAATTATTTATTTTGCTTTGAAGTGGCCACAGCTGCTGGTAGATTGAAGAGCTGGGATTATATTTGGGATATATTATCTGTATGTCAGAGAGGAGAGAGTTGTGTTTCTGTGCTTAACTTGTAAACATGAAAACAAATTTATTCTGGTGATAACATTCTAAGTTTGTATTGATTTGTGCGCATTAGTAAAAGATGACAACTAACTCTTATTAAAAACACTTTGGTGTTTTGGAGTTCATGCCATTATATGGGTAAATAGATGGGCCTATCCAAGAGAAGTTCACTGTAGCTTACTTAAAGAGTTTATATATACCATAGAAAAACAAAATAGTCCTAAAATAACCTAAATTTTAAATAAACTATATTGAACTATAAAAACCAGAGTTACAAAGAGAGCTTCAGGAAACAAAGGTAACAGTTTTACAACTTCTGCACATGATTTGTCAGAATTAGATACTCAAATCATATTGCACCAAACACTGTTGTCTGCATTTTATTTAATGGAGACTAATAACAAGGGATGATCATGTCAAATAAAAACTACGCAGTTGTTCAGGTTGTTTCACTTAGATAATGGATTTGTTTCACTCAGTTGTTTCACTTAGATAATGGATTTGTACTCAGTGATATTTTGTAAATTTTGAGGAGACTTGACCTTGATACTGATCTCTTGAGTGCTATCAGAATATAGTATTACTTTTTACACGGGTAATTTTTGTTCTGCATTTCTGTATGTGTAGCACAAACAGTACATTCACTTTGGCAGTATTAATGGATAAAATGGATCCATGGTAATCATGGGAAGAGAGGCAGATAAATATTAAAGGTTAAGTTCCCTTACTTCAATAAAGAGTTTTCACCTGCCCCTAAATCCAACTGTGGGTTTAAAATCTGAGTATTAAATTAAAGAAGGGGTTTATTCTTTGTAGTTCATATCATTGTAAGAAGGGTTCATAGAAAAAAAACCTAAATGAAAAGTTTTCTTTGCCTTCTTATATTTCAGTGAGAACATTATACAGGTCATGCAAATAGATGAGAAACTAGTAATTGAAAAGAATGCAACTGAAAGATGATTTATGTATGTTTGCATTTCTGCTTTATTTATAAAGAAGAAATTTAAAAGAAAGGCAAGCTGTATGCTCATCAGCACTAGCGTGAGGAACCAAGAGAACCAGGTTCTCTTTTAGATCAGTTATTCATTATTCAAAAATAATTCCACACTATGTATTTGGCTTAAGGCACAAATGTGGAATGGAGCTTGATAGTTTAGGTGACTGGATTGCCTTCTTAATATTTTTTTCTTTTAGTGCTTCTATTTATAAAACCTTTTCTGTTCATTATATTTCTTTTGTTTTTCTTTTCTTCTTTTTTCCGATTGTGAACATTATCAGTAGCAATGTAATAAGTAGAAAATTTAAAATAATTGAATCATGCTCTTTATCCTGATTAAATTATTGCTTTGCTTTCTCTTTGGAAAATCACTTTTGGTCAAAGATGAAAGGGATGTCACCTCAAACATAAAGTGACAGCAGTATCTGGAACAAGGGAAGCATATTTGATATTTCAGAAGAGTGGGAAATAAAAGGTGGCAAAGATGCTTTCACCTGTGTTTTGCATGTTCGGGGGGAAATAATTTACTGCAAAAGTTAGAAGGCTTTGATTCATTCTTCATTCTTAATGAGAAAAATGTGTCAGCTTCTAGTAGCTAGGGTTACTAGAGTGAGGCTTAGATTCACCTCTAATTCATGCTTGGTCATAATAACAGTGTAAAAACAGTCATAAAAGTTTGTGGTAACTTGGATTGCAGCTGTCTATACCTATTAGCTAAATAGCACATGCTTTAACAAAGATTTACTACACATATGTAATAAAACTGGATAACTCTAACTGCAGCATGTTTATGTGCTGACACACACAGCATACCAGGTAAATAGCCACCACATTTGTTGCCTTGTGTAAAAGCAAATTTTCCTTTTTGCACCGAATTCACACAGTAGTCTGGTTATATTTTGTATTTCTCAAAAATTACAAAACAATCCTGCAGTTCCTCACTTATTTGTGTATATGGGTGTGATTCCTTCTGCTGTTTTTTCCTCTCTCCTTTTTCTCTCACCTCCTTTATGTCTGTTGTGAGAGAGAAATATGTGTGGACTCCTCTCTGACCTGGAAGGCTCTTCCAACCCTGTTCCCTGTCTCTCTTTCCACCTCTATATAATGCTTTCCACTTTTGTGCTATTGAAAATTCAACATTTGATACACTCAGGTTCTGTAAATTTACTTTCTGTCTACTCCCTATATGGGGCCACAGTGGGGGTTTTTAACATTTAAAAACTGTGGTTCATAAGAATTTTATATTTATTATACTGCAATACTATCTGCACAGAGTTAAATTGGGATCCATTATGCTATTGGCTGACCATGTTTAGGTAACAATGCATAGTTCCAAAATAATTTTGAGGACAAATAAGGAGATGAAGGTATATGAAAATAATTTAATAAAGCATAATGTAACTTATTATATGTTGACTATGTAACAATGACTACGCAACTTATGTCTGCATCAGGAATGTCCTGGGAACTGAAAACGAGGTAACATATTGGTCCACAGAGCCAGTAGTTGCTAAAAATCTTATTCAATATATATGTTAAGTTGCTATTAATGTAGTTACACATCTCTGTTCTTGCTCCTTCCCATCTGTATTCTAATTTTGACAGACATTGCCTCTCTTTCTCTCTGACCAGCTCATGATAGGGGGTGTAACTTTCTTTGCTGCAGCCTTTCACAGCTGCCTTTGATACTTCTGCTTCACATGTCAGGAGGAATCTGAACTCATCTTTCTGTAATCACCAGAGTTAAGGCAGCAAAGTCTTCTGTGCCGGCAGCACGCCATTAGCTTTTGCTGTGAAGATAACAGCCTTCCTCCTGTATATGAATACAACTTCTCAGGTCATGAATGGCAGCTCCCTAACCATCTAAATGTATCCTAGATTCTGTAGGATGTATTTCCTTTTAAAATGCATACAGTTTGAACTCATTTTTTCTAATTTGTTTATTTCTGTTTTGTTTGTATGATTTTTTTCAAATAAGATACTGTAAAAAAAATCACATGTCTGCAAAAATATTCAACCTATACCTTCACCGCAGCTATGCAGAATTTTTTTTCTGACATAGATGATGTCAGAGAGATGATGAATATTTGAGTACTGCTGTTGTCCTTTGTAGGCATAATACCTAGAAATGTGAATGTAATTTCTTATTCATATATGCATTTTTTATACTCTGAAATTGTACTTCTAGATTCTTTTCTAACTGTTCATGAAGGGTAGAAAACAATCATTTTCTTACCAGCTATATTGCTTCATATGTCTAGTTTAGTATAGGTGACATTTTTAATAAACATTTTAATAAATAATTTTTAATAATGGAAAAAAATCACCTAAATAGGTGAATTTTTAATGACTGTTAAACTGCTTCAAAAGTATGAGGTTCTGGACTATATCTGAGCCCCAGAGGTTCCTTATTAGTAAAAAACATACGTGGTTGCTGCTTTGAGGGAGATATTACACATAAATCTATTAGATAAGTAAGTAGTGCAGATAAGATTTCCATTCAAGGTTAAATTTGTCACATATTTTTACTAACAGCTACTTTTATGAAAATACTTGCTTGAAGAAGTACATTTGCATTTTTCCTTAAATGGAAAAATAAACTGGGGGCCTCTGACAATTCTATTCTATGTGCCCAAGTTAGTGTTTCTTTGTATTTCTGATTCAAGTAATTCCTTGCTCATGGAGATAAAAGTAATATAGAAATACCACAAAATATTCCTAATGTTAAGTTTAGGCTTATGCAGTTTCAACCACATTAAATTATCATGCAAATACAAATTTTTAAGTGCTTACCAATAGCTTATTCATGAGATACCAAAGTGCTTGTCAAAATTTTTACATTTGAATCAATACTTTTGCAGAGTGTAAAAAAAAAAAGTGTTGGTCTGCACTGATGGCAAAATTGATGACTGAAGGATAAAAATTGTAATTTTAATATCCAGTGAAGGCAGAAATAGGGGGATTCACCATATTTGTGATCTCTATATATTAACTCCAACTGCTGATGTATTTTCTAGATTCATTTTTCATCAGCTTATGTGTAATTATCATTAAAGCGATGTTGATGTTTTTCCTTGTGTAGATTATATAGATTAATTGTGGCATAGCAGTTTTCCCACTCCTGTTTTGGTGTTGTGTCACTCCCTTACAGTATCAAGGGAACAGTCTTGCTCCAGAATCTCTTTTCAAGCTGCTCTTCACAACCAAAGCATATTTAGATGGAGCTGCTGCCTTAAAATGCTGTGTCAGCAAACCCACTGAGTGTAACTCTTGCACTTGGTTGTGAGGTAGTTAATTTGTTGATTTTTGGTTTTGGTTCTTTTTTTATCAGGAGGCATACTGATACTTTTTTTGTAACCCCAATGTCAATACTACCTCTCCTTTTGCCTAATTAAACCCTACCTGTAGTGTATGAATATGGTAGGTAAATAAATATGCTTCTAGTCATACGGCAACATAACCAAGATTGAAGCTATCCTGTTAGGTTTGTATTGGGAGGAATGAGATAAAGCTTGGAAGACTGTTGAGAAGGATTGTAAATCACTCAAGTGACCTTGCAGTTGGAAATAACTCCTGATAAGCCTCTGAGAACCACAGTCCAGTGCTCCTCTAGCACAAACCACCTCTGCCTGTGTGCCTCTGCCTGGTGCTGCTTTGGGGATCCCCTCATTAGCAAGGCAAAAGGAAATAAATTTGTTGTTTTTGTTCTAAGTGCAAGTTCTGGCTGCCTGCTGTGCCAGCTCACAGTTTGAAACAACACCATTAACATCTTTAAAACTTAAGTAACTTTACAGAATTATATAATTATCTGTCCCAACGGAAATGAGGCATATGTCATGCTTTATAAATACATGAGTCAGGGTCCTCATGTTGCAGTCTTTTCAATCCTTCATCTCTTCTTTTACTGCATGGATTTCAGGTGTTTCTGTATGTTGATTTTGTGACAGTATTTGCCATTCAGTCTCAAAAAGTCCTGTCACAATTCTTCTGGCAGCCCACATCTTTACTGGCCTGTCTAACTTAGGATCAGCAGCAAAGTTGCTCATCACAGTCTTCACAGGGTTCCTTTTTTAATTCACAGGGTTACATTTAAGAATGCACTGGATAGCCCAGGTCCCAGCACTGATCTCTGCAGAACTGTAGTGGCAAGTTTCCTCCATTCCAGGCGTTAACCATTAACTCATACTCCCTTCTCCCATTTCCTTCCCATCTGTTAATTATTTATCAAACCTAAGAGTGAAGTTCTTATTTTAGGCTTAAGCCTCCTTTTAAGGCTTAAGGTTTCAGAATAGGTCCGCTTTAGGAGACTTGGTGAGAAGCTTTTGGAAATCCCATAGACTCTATTAACTAGATCCTCATTGCTTACTGATCTTTTTAAAGGCTTTAAAAGATTTTTCCCTGTGATAATAAACAAAGCCAAAGTTTGCAGTACATTTTAAAAATGTGTATGATGAGACAAGTACCAGGTGATTATTGTGTATGGTATGTAATCCAAAAAGCAGTGTTTAGACATCTGGGTCACTAAGCTATGTTAACTACTCCTAATAAAAGGCTTTATGTCTTAGCTAAGAAATTACCTTCTGGATTAATTAATTTTTCAAGGTATGTAATGATAACTTATGATAACATAGCTTATGGACCGTAGGGGTTTATTATTATTTGGAGGCAGTCTGTAAATATGCTATGAAAATGTAAGAAACACTTCAAATATATATAAACTTCAGTATCCAAAATAATGCAAACAAAAACAATTTAAGGACCACTTAACAAAACACATGAATTAATTATTTTTCAATGTCTTTAATGCTACTTGCACTTTGATCTACCCAATATGGCACAGACGATTATTTTTCTTAGGTCAGGATTCTTTTATGCAAGATATTATGAAGACACTACTGCAAAGATATTTTGGGAGGTAAACGTTGAACTTATTTTTTAAGAACATCTTGTTTTTTATTAAATTAAAGAATAACTCTTTATTTTTATTTACTTTGCATTTGTACAGTTTGTTTCCACAGTCCACAATTGATAAGTTGTGAGCATTTGAAGGTTTTATTAAAATTTTTACCTTAAAAACAATCACTGTTTGGAATTTTAAACCTTGTAAAAGAAGAGACTGAAGCATACTGTAAACAAGCTGATAGCCCATACTGACAATGTAAACAAAACTCCTGCTGCATTAATGCTGTTTTGTACAGCAGATTTTGTGGTGAATGTAGAAAGTCCTTCGCAGAAGACAATGGTGCAGCACACCGGATTTCTCCTGCAGCTCCTGAACTCCAAATGATTGGAGAAATGTTGGTTTGTCCAGACTGCTCAGTGCCTTGGGTTTCCCCATCACTGGGTTGGCTCTGTGCCAGGCACTGCCCAAGCACCAGCACAGGCTGGGACTGAACACAGCTCTGTAGAGAAGGACCTGGGGGTGGACGAGAAAGTGTCTGTGAGCCAGCAATGCCCCTGTGGCCAAGAAGGCGTAAGGAATTCTGCAGCGCATTAGTAAGAGCATGGCCAGCAGGTTGAGGGAGATGATCCTGCCCCTCTACTCAGCCCTGGTAGAGTCACACCTGGAGTGCTGTGTCCAGTGCTGGGGTTCCCAGTACAAGAGAGACATGGAGCTCCTGAAGGGAGTGCACTGGAGGGCAACAAGGATGCTCAGGGGACTGAAGCATCCCTCTTACCAGGAACGGTTGAGGAAGCTGCACCTGTTCAGCCTCCAAAAGAGATGTCTGAGAGGGGACTTTATCAATATCTGTAAGTACCTAAAGGGAAGGTGTCAGGAGGATGGACCCAGGCTCTCCTCAGTGGTGCTGAGCAGTAGGACAAGAAGCAATGGGCAGAACAGATGCAGAGTACGTTCCACCCGAACACCATTCTTTCTGTGTGAGTGACCACGCACTGAACAGATTGTGGAGACTCCCTCACCGGAGATATTCTAGAACGGTATGGATGCAGTCCTGTGCGATGTGCTCTAGAATGACCGTGCCTGAGCACCTGAGCACCTAAGCAGGGACGCTGGCACACATGACCCTCTGCGGTCCCTTCCAACCTGACCCATTCTGTCATGCTGTGATTCACGGCGCCCAACCCTCCTGCGAGGCCCGGCCGCGCCCCGCCGGCACCCG
>VXBR01006733.1:23697-60494 GCA_013400215.1 Cisticola juncidis
CTTCGGCCCCGGCGGGGCCAGCCCGGGCCCCAGCGGGCCGGCGGAGCTCAAGCCTGTTCGGCGGTTCATTCCGGACTCGTGGAAGAACTTCTTCAAAGGGAGACGGCACCCCGGCTCCAGCTGGGATAGCACGGCCTCCGACATCAGGTACATCTCGGACGGGGTCGAGTGCTCGCCGCCTGCCTCTCCCGCCCCGCTGCAGCCGGGCACCAAGGCGGTGCCTGGCTCCTACACGGACCCATTCGGGGGGTCGGGCGGGAGCTACAACTCTGGGAAGGAGGCCGAGGCCATGCTGCCCGGCGGAGACCCCTTGGGCTCTCTGGAGCGCCGCGCCGGCACTGGGCAGACGTACAGCGAGCGGGTGGAGGAGTACCACCAGCGGTACGCCTACATGAAGTCCTGGGCAGGGCTGCTCAGGATCCTCGGCGTGGCCGAGCTGCTGCTGGGTGCCGCCGTCTTCGCCTGTGTCACCGCCTACGTGCACAAGGACAACGAGTGGTACAACATGTTCGGGTACTCGCAGCCCTACGGATACGGGGCGGGCGGCGCCTATGGGGGATACTCCTACGGCGGGCCCAAAACGCCTTTCATCCTGGTGGTGGCGGGAATGGCGTGGATCGTCACCATAGTGCTGCTGGTGCTGGGCATGTCCATGTACTACCGAACTATCCTCCTCGATTCCAACTGGTGGCCTCTGACCGAGTTTGGGATCAATGTGGCCTTGTTTTTCCTGTACATGTCGGCTGCCATCGTGTACGTAAACGATACCAACCGAGGTGGGCTCTGCTATTACCAGCTGTTCAAGACGCCGATAAATGCGGCTTTTTGCCGTGTGGAGGGCGGTCAGACCGCAGCAATCATCTTCTTGTTCGTCACGGTGATCATGTATCTAATTAGTGCGATAGTTTGCCTGAAGTTGTGGAGGCACGAAGGGGCCAGGAGGCACAGGGAATTAATGGAACAGGAGGTAAGTCATTAGTTATCGTTTTCCGTCTAGCGGGTACCACTTGATGGGCAACAGCTGGAAGATCTTATCGTGGCGTAGACGGAGTCGAATCACGCGTCTTCTCTGCAGCAGCAGATCTATAGCCCTGACGTTGAATTTTAACCATATCAGAAACTGCCAAATGAAAGGTATTTTTAGGGTCAGATCCAAAGTCTTGGACACCTTTTTTAATGGTCACCTTGGGTAAGGACCTGGCTCTGTTCCCTTCGTAATACTGGGCTCTCTTCTTGAGTCAGCTGATGAACTATTTCCTAATGTGTGTTTTCCAAACAAAAGAGGAAACGAACAATGTTCATCTGTTCAGCAGGGTTAGGTGGCTTAAAGCCACCTAGCATTTACTTGAAAACTTGTGTGTTCAGCACATCAAGTGCTAGTGTGAATAAACCTATGAACGTGAAATACGTTTTTTTACTTTGCAAGCAAAACTCCAAGGAACTTCTTTAGGCCTTCTCAGCATTCCTCACACTAGCTATCAGCAAATATTAGTAGTAACAGCCATGGTTAGATTTCTGTGTCTCAAATTTCAGTCCGCCACATCTTGTTCATGTCAAATATTTTGCCTGACTACTGGCCCTGCCCATACTGGAAGCATTCAGTATTTTCCTGGTTGATGATAAACTATAACAGTAGACATTTAACAGTCTTACCTAGAGAGTTCAAAGTAATTTGTGTAAAACTTCCTTAATTTGAAAACATCACCAAAAAAACCTTTAAAAATGATAAAGACTTACTAAAGCAATCAAGCATGAAAATTAATGCACGTGAAACCTACGTAAGCCTAACTTAAGGAGGGGTCAGCCTTTAAGTGATTTTAGAAGCAGAGAGTTTAAAGTTGCATTTGCTCTGCTCTGTGACTGCAGTCTGATTTGCAGCATTTTCGTTTAACAATGGTTTCCACTACACCATCTTGCATAAAATTGAGACTTTTCTTTTGGAAACTAATTATAAGTCTTCAGTAAAAGTTTTTAAACCAACTGATGATGCAAGGATGAGGTGATTGCCAGAGTTACGCACAAGGTATTTATTCTTCCCTGTTACTATCAAGCTCTTTTACTCCAGTTACTAAACATTTCTAAAGGGAATACTTCAGTGATAGAGGTTAAACTCTGGGGAGTGCTGTGCAAAACAGCTGCAGGTTGAGCTACCAGTTAGTGCACTGATGTGTGTTCTAGGTGATGAATTAGGCTCAGAGTATTAGTAGTTAACATGGGCTGGAATGTGAAATAATAATAAAGGAGCTTGAGGAGTGGATGGAGTATTTCCTGCAAGCTGTTCCTTACAGCTGTGCTCTCGGAAATCCTGTTGTTCTTGGGTTTGGGTGGTGGATTTCCTTAAACAAGTCTTTAAATTAGTGGATCTGAAAATATTCCTTATGCTGAATTTCATCTTACCTAAATATAAATGTAATTTTCTGTACAGTATGATTTTGAAAATGTTTAAATTTTAGGAGTCTGTGCTTTTGCATACTATTTTTGCTGAAAGTGAAACTTAGTTCTTTCCTTTTCTTTTTTTTTTTTTTTTGATAGATGAAAACACAGTCCCCTTTTCCAGAAAAGAAGGTAGGAAATAGGAATTTATATTTCTGTTTATTGGTAATTCTAAATGGTTATTCTTTTCCTTGTGACTATGTTTATTTATTTATTTATTTGTTTGTTTATTTATTTATTTGATCTCGAAGAGATTAGGTTTGGTTTTTTAAGTTATTTTGGACAGCAGTCTCCTGCCTAGAAAATTCAAAAGGAGCTTGTAAAGAACTTATTCCTACTTGGCTAGCTTATAAAATATATAAAATTGTAAAAGAGCAGATGTGATGGCTGCCTCTCCGTGTGCTCTTACCCTTTTCTATGAGGTGGCAAGTTCTGTAGCATTCATCAGAGAGTTTGGGAGACATGATTAAAACAGCTTGTTGTCTGATGCATGATGGGTTTGAGACTTTCTTTCTTGCTAGCTGTGTGCCTAATTTTTTGGAGAGCCAGCAGAAGCACAGTGTAGGTGTCCTGTGAGTTGAGCTTTTCTTGGTCTCTGAGACTGCTCTGAAGACCCCCTTGACAGTTTAAAAGGATCAGCAATGTTAGTGTTTCAGCCACACAAAGCGTCATTGCATACACTGTAAAGATTGTGTAGGGTTTCCAGAGAAATTATGATGTATTAATTTTGGTCTTAAACGTCTCCTGTTAGACTCTGAATTTCTCTACCACTGTTTCTTGATTCAGTACTGGATCAGCTTGTTTGTGTTCTAACAAGATTCCATGTCTTTTTATTTCTGGATCAATAATTCTGGATGAATTGTACAATAGGAAACAGGGAGAAAAGAGAACTCCAAAGAACTGAATGATTCCAGTTCACTTACAAATTAAATGAATACTGAAGGAAACTTAATTACACTGTATTTTTAAGATGTGCAAACAAATCTTTCGAAACATCCAGAAGTATTTATCTGTACTGCTGTTAGGATAAACTGAAGAAAAATACTGTGTGAGAAGCATTACTGTAACTCATTAAATTGACTTTCTAATTACAATTAGAGTTATAATAAATATATGTGGTTTGCTTCTACTGCTGCTCAATACATGTGTCTCCATCTTAAAGTTGTGTATTTTGTGATTTATCTAAAACTGATTTCATTGAGAACAAATTCTTTCTCTTATAAAACAGTATGAAGGTGATGACAGACCACGAGAAGAAGTCAGTTACAGGCAGCTCAAATCACTGGAAAGAAAACCAGAGCTACTTAATGGTCATATACCTGCAGGCCACATTCCTAAACCTATAGTGATGCCAGACTACTTAGCGTAAGTGACTTGATTTTGATGGACCAACTTAGTGGAGGATACTTGAATAATGTTTTTCACTCTGCATTTGTCCCATATACACTTTTGTCTCCTCTCTCATGCACGTGCTATGGGAACTTGTAATTGTATGTTAAGGTAACATTAAAAAGTAGAGCATGGGGCTGGTATCAGTGGCATAAGACAAGTAACTATAAAGAAAGAGTCTTAATTAAAATAATAACCCACATCAACCTCAAGTGTTGAAGCAGAATGTAATAATCTAGCAAGTACATTAACTGCCAAAAGAACAGAAGACCATTATATAGACATTAGAGAAAAAAATTAAAATACATGGGAAACTGCCTTTTTAGGGCCTGAAATTTGACTACTCTTATACTTGCTAAGTGCTGAATTTGTAATGTGCTCCTTTTAAAGAGTAGGCCTTTCCAAGTCTGATATCATAAATTAATTTTTATACTATTTGCTATGGGGACAAATAGAAATGAAGGAGGTATCACCTGAATATTAGGAAAATATTTTTCTCTGTGAGGGTTTGCACAGGTTTCCTGGAGAGAGTGAGTCTCCATGCTTGGAGATATCAAAAGCTGTCTGGACACAGCCCTGGTCTAAGTGTTCCTGATTGTGCAGGAGGTCAGACCAGATAACCTCCAGACGTGTCTTACAACCTCAACTATACTGTGATTCCCTGATCTCAATGCTTTACAGACATGCTAATTTCAGCAAGTTATGAGATTAGGAAAAAATACAGAAATACACTCTCAAGCTGAAGAGTCTAGTTGTTGTTAGTAAGTTGTATCTCTAAAACTAATTCTCAATTTTTTTTCCAGGAAATACCCTGTAATTCAAACAAATGAAATGAGAGACCGGTACAAAGCGGTATTCAATGATCAGTTTGCTGAGTATAAAGAACTGTCTATGGAAGTTCATGCTGTATTAAAAAAGTTTAATGAGCTGGATGCATTGCTGAAACAGCTTCCACACCATCCTGAAAGCATATATGTAAGTATCTGAGGTGGGCTCATGGAAAATAGCTGTCTTAGGTGATATTACGCAGTTTACGACTGTCTTCAGCTACGGCACAATGTTTTCTAATGCTGGCTGTGACCTGGTGTGAGAGGAAGTTTTCCCATACGTTACATCATATCTGAGCATTAATTAGGGATACCAGCCTCCAGTTAAGATGTATACATGGTTTTCTGGGTTTTTTTGTTTCTTTGTTTCATACTAGTAACTTATAAGTTCTAGTGAGTCACAGTTGGTGTATTTTCATTATTTCTCAAATACAAGATTTACATCCAAAATGTTCCAATGATTAGATGAGAATTCTGATGAATATTTTTTGGAATTCACATATGGAGCACACTCAAAGTTTAAAAATCTGTGGTTTCTTATTAGGAACAGGAAAGGATATCAAAAGTTCTGCAAGAATACAAGAAGAAGAAAAATGTAAGTGGTTTTAGATTTACATTACTGTTAAACTAATGACTGGCAAAGAGAGTGTAAATAGCCAGTACTTCTGACACTAGGTAGATTTCAGTATCTCAGGGTACCTCAGGTATCTGTAGTGCTTTGTGTATTTTGTCTAGTAAAACTTCAGCAAAGTTAGGACACGACCCATACACTCGTGCCAACACGCATTTTTGAGAGTAGTGATTCCAGTAGCCACATGTCAGAAAAAACCCCAAACACAACCCAGGAGTTGAGTATTTCCATCTTCTGAGAGTACACTTCATCTCTGAACATTCCTCACTCAGAAGATCAGTTCAGTTACATTCACTGACTGACACAGCCAATGGATAAAAACAGAAAACACAGCCTTACCCTTGAAAAGAAGTTTTGTATTTTCTGAGGCATGGAATTTAGACACTCTCAAAAAGTAATTTTCAGTGTAATCCAAGAGGTTTCTCTCTGTAATTTTTAAATGCAGGCAGCAAATGTGTATCTCTGTTCTATTAAAAACATTATGCATTACAAATACATTTTTTTTTCTCAGTGGAATTCAGAGTTTGTGTCCATATTAGACAAACTTCACTGCTTTTTTGGGGGGGGAGTGGGGGATGGGAAGGATTTATTGCACATATAACAAATACATGTATGAAATCTAAATTATATTGTAGAATGACATTTATATTTGCAGATTTCTGTTTTAAAACAGCTTTATTTACTAAGTAACTACAGCATATAAAGGCAGAACATTTTCTTCTTGCCTTTCATGAAGGAAGGGGAAACAGGAAGCAAAAAAGGGCCGGGAAAAAGAGTGTGATTTTTTTGACAACATTTACATACTGTCCTTTTAGTCAAGAACATAATCAATAATGGACTATTCTTGGAAGAGTGTGAAAGCCTAATATATTGATGCAAAGGTTTTTGTACTTTTGGCAGGATCCTGCATTTCTGGAGAAAAAGGAGCGTTGTGAATATCTGAAGAATAAGCTTTCTCACATAAAACAACGAATTCAGGACTATGATAAAGTTATGAATTGGAATGTAGAAACTTAGCAATGCCTTCACTTCATGAATACTATTTTCTGTTTTTAAAATAGATACGTTTATTTTAAACTATTTATTTACCCTTTGGACAGTACACTTATGGGGATTACTTAATCACTGTCATATATTTTAATGTTGTACATTACTGATAGGTTTTGTATATGGACCCAATTGTAATTGAAGTTATGAGATAATTTAGGATACCTCTGCTAACATTCTGCTTTCGTTAGTGCAAATCCTGGCCTCTTAAATATAAGTACTTTTTTTGAAAATACTTCATTTGCAAACTTACAAAGCCTACCAGCAAAAGCAGTTTCCAAATACCTTGTGAAAATTTGGCCCAAAAATGCTGTTAACAGTTCTGGATTTTGTTTATATGTAACATCTTAATATCATTAGAATGAGCTGTGCTGTTCTTTCTGTGTGGGGTTTGATGCATTGCCTAATTGTATTGAATAACTGGGCAATTCAGAAGCTAGTTTAATAAGAATTCTTTATTGTATTTCCAAATGCTGTACATTATACCAGAAATCATCATGAATTTTACCTAACAAGAGAAAAAAAATTTGTTTAAGCAGCTGGGGGAGGGGGACTTGGATTTGGTTTTTGTATTGCCCTCCTCAGAGAAGATGAAGACATCTATACTTGGCCTTAAAGGAATAGAGGTGTAGGAGGAGACATATTAATGTTCCATTAATGTTGCTATAGGTCAGTGTGCTGTGCCTACCTTCTGGATCATGCTGTTAGGGATTCATGTGGCTAAGGGCTTCACTCATCAGCAAGTAACAGGACTTTTTGTCTATGCAGCAGCTGTTAGTGAACTTGGCATTCAGAGAGTAAGTACAGCAAAATGAATTCTCATTCAAAGTATAAATTGTTAGTATCTTCTTTAAGACTAGGTAAAATGTATTAAAAGACTTATTTTCCAGAGCATGTTTGCATAAATTCTATATATATTTTTATATTTTCTTGGGGATATTATGCTGGGGATAGGTTTGTATGTGCAAGTATTTTCATAAGCCAGTAAATTTTCTCTTTGTATCCTTTTTCATATCTTCATTTACTTTAATAACTTTTTTTACTTACTAGAATTGTTAGAAAATTGATAATTTTTGTACAGTTTTCTATGACTGCAATTTGTCTGTTCTGAAATATGTTTTTAATACAAAAAACCCCACCAGTGGAGCCATATTACTCCCTTGCTTATAAAGACATTTTGTTTGAAAAAGGTGCTCTGATTACAGTTACTGCAAAATTTTGTTAGTGATTTGGTTTCTCCTTTGAAAGAAAGTTTTTAACTTCTGCCTTAATTTAAACGAACAACGTAAGAAAAGCCATTTCCGGTTTAGTATGGTCATGGTAGCACTACCTCTGCTCTTCACTGCTGGAAATGTATTAACATACCTCACTCTGAGCATTGTAGCCCTTTTGGTTTTTCACCCCTAATCACTCACACTGCAATTCTCCTGATGGCCATGCACCCACCCTCATAGTTGTAAAATTAGCATTCCAGTTTTATCAGGTACTTAATTCCAAGAGCCTCAGTGGCTGAAGTAAATAGCACAAGATGCCATGGGAACACTAGGAGAATTTGAAAATTTGGCACCTCTTCATTTCAAAGCCTGCTGTCTCATCTACCTGGAAGGTGCCTCAGTATTTTCATCATTCTGAGAACAGGTGACAGCCAGTGCTATGCCTTGGTCTCTCATTCTTTTCCGTGCCTTTCTCTTTAGTTCTGGTTTGTATCCATTTCAAAGGAGAAACTACTCTTCCTTATAAAGGAGGTGGGGCAATTTTTGTATACCTCTTATGCTGAATACTTGTTAAATTGTTCTTTGTAAGAGAAGTACTTGTCCAAATCTCCACAATCTAAATAAATGACCTCTCACTGTACACCTAGGTTTCTTGTTTTTTCTCAGTGAGAGTTCTGAGCATTGCATCAATAACAGAAGAAGATTACTGCAAGTTTGATGATCATTTGGTGTTGATAAAGTGCTAACAATAACATGGCTGATGTTTTCTTTGGAAGATCCACAGTCTGTACACTTAATAGGTCTTCTTTCTGTAGAACAGTTGAGACCCAGCTCCAGGTTTCTTTTGACAGTGGTCTGAGTTTCAGTCTTTGAGAAACTGGCTCCTGGTCCCTCAGACAGTGTCTGCATAGCCTGTGGAGAACCATCGTGCTGCTTCTTTATTCCAAAGTTTCCAACAAATAGATTGAGAAAACAGAACACCATACCTGTGCCTGGAATGAGGAGATTAAGTGGCAGCATCTCTGTGTGGATTCTCATGTTTCCCAGCAAGATGCCACAGGTGTGACCAAGTAGACTTTCCAAATGCTGGGAAGAGAAGCTGGGAGAAATACTCCCTCCTGCCTGCTTTTTGAGTTCCAAACAGGATTGTTGTAGGGCAGAAGTGAGCTACCATCGTAAGGTATGCGGGCCATCCTAAGGCTACAGCAATGTGTTGCAACCATTACAGTAAATTTCTTGCTCCGTCGTGTGTCTGTTACAGGCCTCAGGGCTGCTCAAGCACTTCTGGTGTGTACAATCTGTGCACTGGTTTTGCTCTAAACTACCAATGGGCAACTGAAAAGGGTCTTGTCTACAATGCTACATGCATGCTGGAGAAAAACTGTTAGTCTAAGATTAGTCTAATGTTCACATGTTCATCTCTCAGAGAAACTGAGATTAATGAAATAAGAATGGCTGTAAGCTGAAGCAATTTGGAGCAAGGTAGAAATTAGGAAGAAATTGATGGGAGAATCCCTCAATCTGAGTGACCATAACTATGAAGGAAAGTGGCCTCTTGATATTCTTATAGAAGGCATACTCCAGACTATCACCTTGGACACGGAAAGAACCACACAAGCACACGCAGGTGAGCGAAGCAGGAAGGAAAAAAAGGGGCAGTTTATTTACAGATCTTAGTTTTATAGGTTCCCCATCTGGCTTGTGGATTGGAGGATGGAACTCCACTTCTCAACCTACATTAGTCTAGCCAACTGTCGATCATCTTTCTCCTCTTACCTAGAAATATGTAAACAATGAAAGACAGTTAGCAAAACATGGCCAGTGTTTACAAGAGAAAGTATGATAAGGTAACAATTCTGACTCCAGTATGAAGAACTTAACAGACGGCTTAAAAAGGTCTTCAGAACCAAGGTAACACCAGACAAAACTGAAGTTTTTAGGTGATTATCACCTCAATCTTTGCAGTCCCTTAGGCTGAATCTATGCTTTTGCATATATGTGTAAACAGTGTGCTGTGTGGTTTTACCCGTGTGACTGGGTTTTTGCAGAAGGTAGTTAACACACAAATGAATCATCAAGGAATACTGCCTTACATCAGTGGGCTTGCTTTTAATTACAGCCAGTCCTCAAACCCTGAGTGTATACAACAAGAAGCTCAATCCTTCAGTCTATCTCTTGGAAAATGCTTGCCTGGCTCCACAGGTCTACAAATCGAGATGTTCAAGATTCTTAGCGTTTCTACAAGTATTATAGTTTCTAAACTGGATTTGTGTTTCTTCTTGTTTTTTTAAGCATTTGGGTATCCTAGATCAAAACAGCTGTGGCAAGATTGGTATACTTTTTATTAAACTGTACCGTTTTACCAGCCAGATAAAGCAGTGACTAACAAACGTACCCAAAACTTTGTCTTGCACAATAGGTTGACCAGCTTTCATGATAGCATGTTAACTACAAATGCTCATGGCAATGGAAAACTTAATTGAATTGAAATTATAGAAGAAGGTATCCAGTGTGTTATTTATTAATTTCAGAATTGTTGTGGGATTTGAAGCACTTGTACAATCAGATTTTACAAAATTATTGTATATACTGTGTTTCAGTCCAACACTGAAATTCTTGGTCTTGAAAATAAAAAATACTATTTTGAAAGAAGTCTCATTTCTCACTTTTATTCAAACTGCTAGCTTGTAAGACACTTTTTTTTATTGTTGACTGGACTTTTTCCTTTTAAAGAAAAGATGGTGTATGTTCTAATAGGAGCAACAACTATTTCAGTTCCAAGAAGCAAATCCTGACTTTACAAAGAATTCCTCTTTTCTTGTCTTCAGATTGCTTTCCCTCAAAAAAAAATCTGTTTTTTTCCCCGGTATGATTTAACTGAAAGCTAGTTAATTTCTCCTCTCTTTCCTCTCCTTTACGTTATAATTATACATCGCTCCTGATAAATGCAGTAAGCAGAAGGGTGCAGAAGTGGTTAGTTTTGCCCCAGTCCTGTTTCAAGAATCGTTACTACTGTTTACATTTTTTCTTCCTCATGTACTGTCCGACGTGGATGCAGAGTGAGACTCCTTAGAAACGGATGTTCAGTAACTTTCCTGTAATTCAAGAGGTGAAGCCCAGTCTTGGCCTACTTCCACCGTATCCAGTAAAGTATTGATCGCTCTGCAGAGCAGTCAGCAATTAGCTCAGCTAGCTCCGAGTTAATCCTCTCGGTGGTGCTTGTGAAATGGAAACTCTTGGGGACATGAAATGAATACTCAGAATTATTTTAGGTAGATAGAAAACATGATTGCTTAGCATCAAAATACCTGAAACTTCTTGCTTTTACTGGAGCGGTGATAGATGACTGCCTTCATTAACCGGCGTATGAGCATAATCACCTGTTAAAATCCAATGCGTTTTCCAGGCTCCCGCGTTCTTCTGTTAATTACTGAAATTGCTTCAGTTAATTGCTGAAGTGCCACCGAGACCCAGGCAGTGCCAGGCGCCTGGCGGCTGTGCCCAGAGACACTGTCGAGGGGGCTCGGAGCGATGTCTCCGTGAGGCGTCTTCCCTAGGCGCCCATCCTCTCCGTGGCCGCGCTTGGAGGATTTTGGAGATGTTACGGAAAACACAGCGGAACCTTCCCGGAACGGTCGCTCCGCGGCCCGGGCGGCGGCCGGGGCGCTTTGGCGGCGCACCGAGGCGGAAGAGGGCGGGCGCCAACGTGTCCGGCACGGCAAGGCCTGGCGACGGCGGCGGGCCGGGGCTTCTCTCCGTCCTGCGGTTCCACTCAGCCTTCCTCGGCTCCTCTCGGCTGCCTTTAGCCCCCCTCGGCTGCCCTTAGCCCCTCTGGGCCCTTCTCACTCCCCTCAGCGTCCCTCGGCTTCTCTCTCAGACTCCCTCTCACCCCCATCTTCTTCCCCTCTCATCTCCCCTGAGCTCCCTGGATATTCCCTCAGCGTCCCGCATCTCCCCTGGTCTCCGCTGAGCCCCCCTCATCCCCCGCGGATATGGACGACGAGCCCGAGAGGACCAAGCGCTGGGAAGGAGGCTACGAAAGAACATGGTATGTTCTTCCCCCGTCACCTTTCTCTCCCTTCTGGCGGAGGAGGAGGGAAAATCTCCTCTCTGCCTACTGTAACAGTCTGTTTTGTGTAGGGAAATTCTTAAGGAAGACGAGTCCGGGTCGTTGAAAGCAACCATCGAGGACATTCTCTTCAAGGCAAAGAGGAAAAGGTACCTGGTGTGGCCACGAGCCTGCGAACGCGACTGACTCGGTCAGTTACAGGGGCTCGATCATCCTGAAACTGGATCATGTGGCACTAAGCAATAATTAATTAATTAAACGTAAGGCATGTCTGCAGGATGTTTTTATCTCCTTTTTCCTTCAGAGGAGCAGGTGCATGGTAGAAGAAATGGTGAAAAATTAATTTTTATCTTTAAACACTGAATGTGTACAGGCTGTGTATCCCATGTGTATGCAAGTTTGCAGGTCTTGGTCTGATGAAACAGTGCAGAGCACTGCAGTTAAAATCTGCACAGCTTGGAGAAATCTTCCTTTTTTTTTTAATATACAATATCAGAGATATTGTATATTACATATTGTATATATTTATATATTGTATATATTTAATATACAAAATCAGAGAATCACAGGATAGTTTGGAGTGGAAGGAACCCCAAAGACCATCTTACTCCAAACCTGCCATAAGCAGGGACACCTTTCATTGGACCAGATTGGTCACAACCCAACCCAACCTGGCCTTGAACTCTCCCAGGGTTTCACAGCTTCTCAGGGCAACCTGCTTCAGTGCCTCACCACCCTCATGTTAAAAACATGTTTTATCATTAGTCTGAATTGATCCTCTTTTGCTTAAAGACATTGCCCCTTGTCTTATCACAATAGAATCTAGCTTCTGTATCATGGGTATCATCATATCATACCTTATATGGTATCATAGCTACAGATTTCTGTTCCAAATTTCAGAAAAATTGCCAGGAAAAATCTTAAGTTTTGCATTATTTCAAGTTGTTAGAACTTGGTTTGTCAAATGTGGATAAAATTTTAAAGTTTCATTAAACCTGGTAGTAAGAAATAGTTCTTATTTATTTTCTGAGAGTTGTGAAATCTGTGATTGAATTGTGGCATTTTTCAGCATAAATAAGTGTCTGCAGTTTGTTGCTTCTACATTTTTGCCAGAAGCCTAGTATTAGATTTATTCAGACTTCTGTTTTAGGAGCCATTCACTCATTTGAATTTGACTTAAATCCTTCTGTGTTTTGTTAGACTCTATGAACACCATGGACAAGTTCGGCTTGGAATGGTATGTTAATACCTTAACCCTCTTCTGTCCTTGGTCCAAAACTAGGTGGCTAGAGGTGGCATTCCGGATCTGAAATACACTTCTGCTGGCCTAACATACTTCATACCAAACCTTGCCATTTCCTCCATTTTTTTTATTATTTATCTTTAAACATTCTTTGTTTGTTGGCAGTGTGGATGTGCAGCAGGGCTGGTCAGGGTTGGAGGTTTGACACACAGGGTGTGTTTGGCAGCAGAAGTCAGAACACACTTGCTCGCACTGTCCATTTCTCTTCATGTGAAAAATGGGCATAATGAAATGTGTTGCAAATAGCCACATTGCTTTGTACAACACTGAACTCTTCAGATGAAGACGTGAATGTTCAAACTAGGCATGTTTTGTAGCTCATGATGAGAGTCGTGAGAGAAGAAGAGCAGTGTGCAATTTTCAAGAGAGGGGTTTTTTCATTTTGAGAGAAAAGTGGAAGAATGTGTTACTTTTCAGTTGACATTAATTGCACCACTCAGTCTACTGAATTTTCCCCATTAGAGGGGGAAGTGGTGGCTTTTTAAAGTGAATGGAGTAATGAGTTCATTTCAATATGTATTCTGTGAGTGATTTTCACATATGGTGTAAATGCAGATGCGCCACCTTTACGTGGTTATTGATGGATCAAGAACCATGGAGGACCAAGACTTGAAACCAAACAGACTCACTTGCACTCTGAAGGTATTCCTGCATTCAGAAGTTTTTTTCTTACCGAGCCACAGGCTCTGTGAACTGGTTGCATTTTACATTTCAAAGAATTGCAGTCTTCTGTATGTGCATAGCCTCATCTCTCATCCCTGCATTCATCTCCTTGCTTCTGTTGCTAGTCTGTCACTTTCCTGTTTTTTGAATAGTAAAATCTGTGTGGCATTATTTGCCTCATACAAGTACTTCAGTAAAAACTTTGTGTGAGCACATTATGGGAAGACACATTTAGAAACTGTGGAAATTAAGTGTTGCACATAATAAGGGGCTGACATGTTTTCATGACACATCTAGAATGGGTTTATATGTTTTCTATGAATTCTTATTTGAAAGGATGTTAGATGAGAGTTGAACTGGATTGCTGTTTCAGCGTGTGGAGGACTTGAAGTGTGTACATCATGTTCTGTATGGTCTTCTCCAGCAATACTAAAGCAAGAAATCCTGGATTTTGACGGTTTTGTTCAGATTAGTTCTTTTTGGTGTATTGAAAACCTCCATTTGAACCACCAGGAATTACAACGTCAACATAGAATGTGAATAAAATAAGGGGATGTGTAGTTCTGAAAATGCATTTCATTGTTTACATGGGATAAAGAGGGAGAGATAATGTGAAAGAATGGAAAGGGAAATGCTCATTCCCCCTTTTTATGTTACCCAACTACTTTGTTTTCCTTTTTAGTGATACTAAATGTATTGCATCTACTTAATGCATGTGCAATAAAAGCTTAAATAGTTTTTAACTGTCTTAACTTTTTTTTATAGTTACTAGAATATTTTGTTGAAGAGTACTTTGATCAGAATCCTATTAGTCAGGTATGTACAACCATGCAAGAAACAAATAACAGAAAACCATTTCAAAAGGTAGTTTTAGTTATAACACTACCCAGTAAACTGTCTTCAATTTATATATACCTTCCCATTCATTATTCATCAGTTTAGGGAAATTCTTGTTTCTGTTGGTTTCTACCAGGCATTTAGAATTTTAGAAGATTTCTTTCTGTACCTTTTGGCAGTAGTAATGAAAATACAGGAGTGTTTGTAAACTGATGCATCATGTTGTGCAGGTGTTGTTACACTTGAAGTAAAACTTGTATAGACTTGTATGGTTAAATAATTCCAGTCCATAAAGATGTAAAAAGCCCAGTAAAATTCTAAATAAACTCATAGTAAAACTTTCTAACAAAAGTTGTCTTTTTTTTTCCCTTTTTCAGATTGGTCTAATTGTAACCAAGAGTAAAAGAGCAGAAAAAATGACAGAGCTCTCAGGTAGGGAAGTAATATTCTTTTCTTAAATTGCAGATGTTTTTATCCTTTTCATTGGTGTTTTAAGTTCTGCTTGATACACTGTTGAAAATGAAATTATGTTATCATCATTAGTTTTAATTTTAAAGATAAATTGTTGGAAGTTGACTGAAACCATAAAAAACTGCCTTTTGATCTGCCCGGATCCACAGCTGTCATTGTGTGCTTGTTTGCGATCAAGTCTTGACCAGAATGCAACTCAGATATGTTCTATTTCCCCTATAGTTAATTTTCTGCCCTGTTTGTTAGTTTTGTGTGTTATGACCCTGTTTTTTTGTGAGATCTGATCAGATGTTAAGAAGTCAAGGTTTGTTTGGTTCCTGCCTGCTGTTACACCAGTTCTCTGTGGCTTCAGCAGGTTTCATTGAGGAAATTGAGGATCAATCAATTTTTGAACCATACTTTGAGGATAACAGAGGAAACAAAATTCTTCTTCTGTTTGTGAGAGATGTTGCACTCATGCTAAGAGCTTAATGATACCAAACAGTGATTTTATTCTTTTTGACTTCTAAACTTTCTAACATCTGAGTGCCTATTGAGTAAAAGTCTCTTTTACTGTTTTCTGCATTCTGATCAAAATGCCAATTTCTAAGGAAAAATACAGACCCTTTCCACTTTGAAACCAGTCCCTGTTGTTGTACAATTACACTTCATTACAGACGCAGTTTAAATATTTCTGTTCTTTAACTTGTTTTATCAGTTAAATTGATTGCATTTTTTTCACTTACAGGAAACTCAAAAAAACATGTAACTGCTCTGAAGAAAGCAGTGGATATGAACTGCAGCGGAGAACCTTCTCTGTATAATTCCTTAAATTTGGCCATGCAGACTTTAAAGTTAGTATATACATTGAGGTTTTTTGTTTTCTTTGTGATTGTGATTTTTTTGAGAGGCAGGGGCAGAATTTTTTCTAAGTAGTATCTTGCTGACTTGAGTCTTTGGAAGGTGACTTGATCTTCTCTTAAAATACAAATCATTAAGTTAAATACTCTAGCAGTGCAGAACTTTATTTTTTAACACTAGATGCTTGTATTTAGGGGTGTATTTCTTATAGAAATGAAATTTGAAAACCACGTTGAGGATGGTATGTGGATTTTGTGATGAAAAACATTGCAGTTCTTTTTTACTGAAGAGATGGGTATGAGAGAGGACAGAGTCAGGGGTTAATAATGTAAGAACAGGAAAACAAACTGCATTGTGTCAACAATAATCTTGATAGAGTTTTGGCATACTTTAGAAAGATCAGTTTTCAGGTAGGATAGACTCAGAACACTTGTTTGCTATGTGAGGTATTGAGATGTATCCCAGTTTGTGGAAGACTTAATAAAGAATTACAGCTACAGACATGGACTTAACAAAGCTAATAATCAGTGTCATGAAAAGCTATTCAATTACTAGCAGGAAGAGAGTTTTCAGCTAAGAACTAGAAGTAATTAAAATTAATACATTTACACTTAAAAGCTGATGAGAGCTTTTTAAGAAGTCAGGAAGACTTAATACAGTGTGCTAGTTTGAAGATTAATTTTAGCTGTGAATATGGCTGAAGTACAAAGGATTCATTACAGCAAATGGTGAGGTAACAAGTACACAATTAAATACTGTATTCTAGATATTGGAAAGGTTTGGCTTTTAGAAGGTGAAAATCTGATGCTCAGACAAGGATCTTGTCACAGTTTGTAGAAGACTTGATATCATGTCATCTTCTGACTTCAATACATTAAGGTCCTTGGAGATGTTGTCATACAAACAGCATAGTATGCAGAAGTAAATTAACTGTGTGTTTTCCTTAGGCACATGCCAGGACATACAAGCAGAGAGGTTTTGGTAGTCCTCAGCAGTCTGACAACCTGTGATCCAGCCAACATCTATGATCTAATTAAGGTACAGAACTGAGGTTTGCTGCACTGAACATCCAAGCTGTTGAGGGAAAAATGGGCAGTTGCTGTGTCATCACCAATTAATTTTCATTTAAGACTTCAAACTTTTTTACTGTTTCTTGTTCTGCACATGAATTTGAGTATGTTTCTTTTCTCTACTTCAAAGTGTTTAAAAGCAGTAAAGATCAGAGTGTCTGTCATCGGCCTAAGTGCTGAAGTTCGAGTTTGTACAGTACTTGCCCGAGAAACTGGCGGTATGTATATGAATTTCATCGTTATATTACTAACACAGGTTTAAAATAAAATTAAATAAGTACTTCTTTGTATATTTATTACTGCATTCTGATATTTTAAGGATAAATATTTTCCATTGTGCTAGCAGAAAATTAAGGAGTTGCCCAAATCTACAAACTGTACAGTAGTCAGTGAAATCATTATGAGCAGGTACCTGCAGCTCTAGAGAGAAGAAATACATATTTCTTTTGTTCCACATATAAAGCTCTGTGATACTTCATCAATGTAAAGTGTTAATATCCGTTGCTACAGTCATAACTCTTATAGTCTCATTACTACAGTGTAATGTTGGAGAAAAGCTCTGTGCCTTCATATCTAATTCAACATTCTGTCATTACTAGTTTTAAGACTTGTCATTTACTGTCATTAACAGGGCTGCTTTTTAGGAACAGGTTTGGATAAATTGTGTTTTCTACCTAGGTTGTTTTCTGTCATTTGGAGTATTGTATTCTTTTGTGCTCGTAACCTGATAGTAAGGCATTTCTTTCTTTGTGACAGGAACATACCACGTTATTTTAGATGAAGGTCATTATAAGGAGCTGCTTATGCACCATGTTAGTCCTCCACCTGCCAGTTCCACTTCTGAGTGCTCCCTCATTCGAATGGGTAGGACATGGTCAAACCCCTAGCACGAGATTTGCTTTTTCTTTATTTGCCTCTTCTGTGTTAGGGCTATACAAATAGTAAGAGGAGTAATAAACACAATGTGCAATTTTTGGTTTTGTTTTAACTTTTATTTTGCTAGATAGGTATCTGATGCTTTCTTGATGCTATTCCTGCAAAGTAGTCAGCTTTTAAATAAAGCTTATTAAGTAAGACAAATTACTGAATAAAATTTGGAAACAATGAAGTGGAATGATATTGACGGCACAGTAACTGTTATAAATTTAGTACTTAGAAATGAAGAATGAAAAACTATTTTATTTCTTCCTCTGCTTTTTTCCCTGCAGAATGCAACTGTTACAACTATTAACTGATTAAAGAGCCATAAGTAGTACATATTTATTAGTAGCTGCTGGAGTTTTCTTTCAACAAGTAGATTAGGTATATTTTCCTGATCTGTTTCTCAATAAATTTAAGCTTGGAGTTAAAGCAAACTGGAGCTCTAATGCTACAAAGTAGAGCATTGAGTTTTCACTTCTATCCACCCTTTTCATAGATAAGAATGTGTGTCTTTTTATGTGTAGATAAAGATACCATATAGATAATAAAAAGGTTTACTTCTTGTAGGTAAAGCCTGAGCAGCAGTTGGAAAAACCAACTTCTCACCTGTCATGAACTGTAAAAAATAAATGATAGAAAGAAAGATATCAGTCTCCAAAAAGTCCTGTAGTCTCATCTGTCATATACTGCACTTGGAAGGTGAATATAGGCTGGAATGGATGCATATAAAAGTATTTTGCCCTTAATTAGAAACTACTGATTAAGTGAACGTTTGTATGCTGCTCATTCTGCTCTCCTACCATTTCACATATTTATCTTTTTAACTGTTCATCAGAAATGGGGTTCCAGTGTGATTCAGTTAACATAAAGTCTATAACAAAGACATTTTTTCTGTTGGGGGGAAGTAAAATCAGGGAGGTGTGGATATAGGTAGAGACCTGTCAATAATGTATCAGTTCTCCTGTAATAACAGATGGGAAAGAGATAGGCATGAATGTCTAGAATAATCGTTGAACTTCTTCACTGAAGTAAGAAACTGACACATTATTGCATGTTTAAATTTGTTATTATGGGATGTTTTTCTCTTCAGGTTTTCCTCAGCATACTATTGCTTCTCTATCTGATCAAGATGCAAAGCCCTCCTTTAGCATGGCGTAAGTAGCATTGATCAGAATTCAGTGAGCTGATAAGAATTCAGTATTGAATAGTCATATTTAGGAAATCTGCTCAACAGTGAAAGTATTTACTCTTAAAAAAGAGTAAACCGTGTCTTGTGACTTCTCAGTAGATATTTGCATTGGTAGGTGTAGTATGTGGCCAGTTATCTCTGTTAAATATGTGTTTTAACATTTGCATTTAAGTTTTTTTAAGGTAGTAAATGGTACTTAGTTCTGTTACACAGTGGTTGGGACACACAGGTGCTACAAGGTATTAAAGTAATTACTTGCAGTTCTTGATTTAATTATTACTATCATTATGAAGATGAAAGGATGTTATCTGAATAAAGGACTTTTTATGTATTTCTTACCATAACTTTAAAAGGAAGTTTAAAATAGAGGTCTCATTTGATGACTGTACCAACGCCCTTCTCAATGAAAAGTATCTTTGTTTTCCAGGGTGATAGGGGAGTCTGAATTTCAGAATGAAACAGTGTCTAACAACATGTGCTATTTGAAAGAATAAGTACTCCGTACATTTAAAGGCAATATAGAATATTTTTGTATCTAAAAGGAAACAAGCGTGCAGTTATTGTTCATATTCTTATTTTGAAAGATTGGCTCGTTTGTATGGAAATATTTGTCTTTGGTTCCTGTGGGAAAACGTGGTCACTGTTACCTTACCATATCTATTGTTTTCTGACACTTGCACATTAAACCGTTACATGCAGTCTAGTGAAACTTTTTTAATGATTTGATGTGAAAACAACATTATTTGTAGTTACGTAGTAGCATGGTATTATTTCTTAAGTACTGAATTGTTTCTTTTACTGTAGGCAATTGGAAAATAACAGCGACCCAGGTCTTACACTGGGTGGATATTTTTGTCCTCAGTGCAGAGCCAAGTACTGTGAGCTTCCTGTAGAATGCAAAATCTGTGGTAAGTAGCAAGAAAAGGTGAGCAGATAAATCAGGAGTTCATGTAAACCTGTAAGAGACTTAAGGGCTAGAAAAATTCAACTGTACTTCGTAACTAAAAACTAGCTCTGCTTTAAGAGTCCTGCATTTCTGTGACCTGGGATGTCAACTTCATACAAATGTTTCTCAGGACTATACCTGTAACAGTAAAGCTGTATCATATTCCTTGGTATAAGAAATATACCTAAGACAAAGTAGGGAAAGGAGGTGATGCATATGGGAATGGTAACTTCTCAAGAATCCTCATTTAACTAAACACACCCGTGTTTCAGAGTCCTCATAGCAAGGGCATGAAAATAGAGCTTTGGAGTAAGAGGACAGAAGTACTCTCACCTCCAGGAGTATGTGGATGAAAGAGTTCCGAGTTGAACCCAAGGGCAGGCTGCGTAGTGACATGTGACAGGCTGCAGAGTTGTAAGCAGAAGCTCTTTGGTCTTGCAAATGTGAATGGACTGTGCAACCAATGATGGCTCCCTCCATTGCTCTTAGTAAGGCTGGTAGGGAGGATTTGCATGGTTTGTAATGTTAATATTGTGAGGGGGTGCTGTTCTCCTAGCTTCTACAGGCAAATGATTAAAACATATGTGTGTATTTGGCAAGAGGATAAAATAATTATAGTTTTGGGTCACTTTATCCTAGCTTAATTTTGAGTTTTTCCTGCCAGCATGACTTTCATTCCAGCAATGGAATAGTGTAACTGTAGAAATCCTGTGTATCTGCAGTGGATTCTCCACATCTGCAGTGATCAGCAGAACAACAGTTTGGACTGGTGTTTGCACTACATGTGAGTGAGTGATGTAGACATTTGTGCCAGCCCCAGCTAACCTGTTCTCATGGTCTAACCCCAGCTCTGACTCAGCCCCAGACACCCACATACTCCCCACTGGTGAGATGGAGGAGAGAATCAGAAGAGTAAAAGTGAGAAAACCCAGGGCTGTCCTTAAAGGCAATTGAATAGTGACAGCAAAAGCTGTACGCAGGCCAAGCATAGAAAGTAATTAATTCACCACTTCCCATCAGTAGAATCTCCAAGAAAGCAGGACTCCATCATGGGTAACAGTTACCTGAGAAAGTAAATGCCATCACTCTGAACATTCTCCCCTTCCCACCTTCTCTACCCAGCTTTATAGGCTGAGCATGATGGCACATGGTATGGAATATCCCTTTGTTCTCTTGGTACACTGTTGGCTACAATCCTGACTGTATTCCTTCCCAATGCCTTGTGCACCTCTGAGCCTACTCACTGGTGGAGTAAGAAACAGAAAGGGCCTTGATTGTGTGTAAGCATGGCTCAGCAGCAAAGAAAACATTCCTGCCTTATCAACCCTGTTTCCAGCTTACATCCAAAACATGGTTACGTGCTAGGTAGTGTGAGACAAATTAACTGTTTTAAAACAGCAAACTTGGGTTAGCTGAAATGGGGCTGTGGCATGGTTTTGGCAGTAATACAGCAGGCTATAGTAGAGCTTTTTAACAGGGCATCATTTTAAGTGGTGGTGTGATACAGCAGAACCATCATCGCCAAAAGGAGCTTCCTAACTCTTCCACTGTGTATTGTAAATGTATTTCTAAAGGTTGAGTTAAACCTTTCCAGTAGAAATTTGAGCAATTTGCTTGTTCTTTGTATTTGGATTTAAAACTGGACAGGATTGCAGGTTTGGCTAATGGAACAAGTAATTTCACTTTTTAAAATTCTTAGAAGCTCTCAACCACTGAGTAATTAAAAACACTGATTTTCCTTTTTACTTTATTTGATACAGAAAAGCTTTTCAGTAAATCCTCCCTTGTGACAATTCTGCTGTCTCTTTATTTTCAGGTCTTACATTAGTGTCTGCACCACACCTGGCTCGGTCTTACCATCACTTGTTTCCTTTAGATGCCTTTCAGGAAGTTCCACTGGAAGAATACAAGGGGGAACGGTATGCAGATCTTACTTGTGATAATTGGTGTACTTGTAGATCCTGTAACTTTTTTGTCACAAAAGTAAGAATAGCTGGCAGCAGCTTCTTTGCTGCTGGAGATACCGAGTGTTGGGTGGTGCGGGGCACCTCCAGCATTAAGAAGTACTTGTAGTTTCCATGATCTATGAGTCAGCTGAATAGCTGAAATAATTGCCAGAAATTATTACTATGTATGAGATATTTTTTAAACACTGATTCGACTCTTTTTGAGTTAAAATACACAATTTTGTTTTTAGGTATTGTCAAGGCTGCCAGGGAGAAATAAAAGATCAAAATGTAAGTATGTTGAATGTCTTATAATTTGCATTGAGGGATGTGAGAAACAGAGATGATCCTTTAGCATTACATTCTAAAGACCAGAAAACTACTTGAGAAAGTTAATGTCATGGTTAACTAGAGTTCTGTGTTAAACAGTTACACTTCCTAGACTGCAAAGTCTTTAGAAGTGTGGGAAGGGAATTCCTGGAGAGCTGCATAAAAAAGCTTCCGTTCTCAGCCATTTGGAAGTGTTTGTGAGCTCAGTGACCTGAGCTCAAGCCTGTGGATGTACTTGGTGTCAGCTTTAATTCAATTTTCTGTGATGCTGGCAGTATAGTCTGTTTACATTCTCTTGATGACATAACTGTTGCCTTACTGTAGTGCTACGATGATGATAATTTTTGTTAATTTGTTTTGTTTTTCCATCCTTCCCACACAGGTGTACATATGCAAAGTGTGTCAGAGCACATTTTGTGTGGAATGCGATCTATTTGTTCACGATTCGCTGCACTGCTGTCCTGGCTGTATTCACGAGCACCCTGCTCCTGTATCTGTATGATCTCATACCTTTTCAAAAGTTGCTGTATCTTTGTCATTCTTGCATGAATCTAATTTGTTTATTCACCTCTCGCTTTAACTGGTGCATCTCTGAACAAAAAGGTGATTACAGAAGGATGAACAGTGGAGTAGATGCAAACTTTAATGTTTTAATGATTTTATTACTGTTAATATATACTTGAATCATCTGTATCTATTTTTTGTTCTTGTCTAAAGAACTATGGGTTTTTTCAGCTGTTATTATAATAACATGTATATTTGTAAATGTGAAAGTGATAAAACTGGTCTTTATGATAATGTGATGATTCATCTTGGTTTCATTACTTGTTCAAAAAGAAGCTCTGAGAATACATTTTACACATCTGTTGTTACAAACTTCTGGTTTTGGTGGATGGTGCATTTCTGTAGATCAAAATATTCTTTTGCAAGCTTTTAACAAAGATGTTTTTGAGCAATGAATTGGTGGACATTTCATGTATTAATTTCAAGTGTTATGAGTATTCACCTTGGCATTCGGTAAGGCAGCTCAAATACAGCTGTTATAAATGTGCTGAAAACACATTTTAGGTTTTAAGGTGGAACTCAGAGCCAACTGAATTCTATTACTCCTGTGTCTGCAGCTGTCTGGTTTAAATTTCAGTTTCATGTAGGAGGGTAGGATTGCTGAAAGGTAAGTAACATGCAAAAGCGCAAGACCTGAGTTCATACAAACTATTGGCTGATGGACTCAGTATTGAAGATGAAAAGAGCTGCTGTTTGGTTCTGAGGCTACACTGAGTTGACAGAACTGCACATCATCTTCTCTCCTTGGCTAAACGTCTAGGGCAACAGACAATAAGATGGGTGTAGGAGGGGAAGTGTCCATCCTTACCTGAACTTTGAAGAATAGAAATTGAGACAAATGCAAGACTGCCATTTTGCAGTTTCTGTTTAAAGTGTGTTTGCAGCTTGAACTTGTGAGAATTGTAACACGTTACACCTCAGTAAAGGGAGGTTACAGGTGTAATGTCTGAAGCAATACATCACAATGAGTTTTCTAGAATCACCTTGTGATAATTGTGAATACATCAATGATTGATGTGCTCTGGGTGTATAGGACTTAATTTTTGAGCTTTGTTTTTTGTCAGATTAGAAATGGCAGTATAACATATTAATGACAATATAACATAGAAATCTTAACACAGAAACAAGCAAAAAACTCAGCTCCCTCATACATTAGTTCAATTTTTCATGCTCACCATATATAAAAACTACATGCTACTTTTCAGTTCTTACAGGCCATTTTCATTCAATTGTTAGTATAGCTCTTTCTGTGCTTTTTCTACTATAGTGCCTGCACTGCTGGATAGAGTGCAGTCATTCCCTTGGTGTTGTCAGAAAAATGACTGTTGAGCATCTGCACCTCATTTTGTGCTGAGTCAAACAATCCTTATAAATCCTTTGTGCTGTCAGGTGGTGTTTGTACTGGTCTAGCCGGCCATTCCAAGCCAAACTAATGCTCTGAGCATATGGCTCTTTGATACTCTGATGCTGGTGACAGCCTCTTGTGACAGTGTTTTCTGGTAACATTTCCATCTTTGCAGTCAGTATTTTCTAGTAAGGAAATAGTTTCTAGTATTTTCTAATGGAAATAAAAGGGGGTTGTCAGAACACTCCCAACTCCTTTTTCTCTTGCTGGATACTAAAATAACATACTTCTATCCAGCTTCTATTTCTGAAAGTAAAAATGTAGAAGTTGCAGCCACATACCCCATTATCAGCTCGTGGTCACAGTAATAATTTGGTTTGTGCTTTCCTAACTTCTCATTGGTCAAACAGTTCAAACTAGCTCCTGAAAAATCACTGCTAAGGCAATATTTCTCTGACGTATAAACACTTCAATCTGCGTCCTGTGTATTTAAAGCAGCGTGGAGGAAATCTTTCTTCCACCTGTTGTCTTTGATTGGGATTCACTGACTATCAAGTCTCCCTTGCTTGTGGGAAGGTCCAACTTTTAAAATTCTTGTTTATTTCCTTATTTACTGTATCTGCCATAAGATCAGTCAGTCAATGAGGTTATTAGGAGGCCTGTGAGAAACTCTTGTAGGTTCTGAAGATGTTGTGTAAAAGGTTTCAAACTTGCTGAAGGAAGAGACAAAAAGACCAAAGCACCCTGTGATGCAGTTGAGGATGCGACTGTGGCAAAAAGTTTGAGACTAGAGAGTGCTGCCATGTGGAAGGGAGAGGATTTCAAAAAGGTGAGGGCCCTCACTTTCCTTCCAGTTTACATTTTCTTCATAGGAATAAAAGTTCCCATCTGTAGCAGCACTCATAGCTAATTTCTGAGTGGAAATGCTGATATTCATTAAAATATGAGTGACAGAGAACCCCACACTGGAGCAGGTGGATGCCTGAAGGAGGCTATGAACATGTGGAAGGTCCACACTATAGTGAGCTCTGTGGCCTCATGGAGAGTAGTCCATCCTGGAGCAGGTTTGCTGGCAGAACTTGTGACCCTGTGGAGGATTATGCTGGAGCAGCCTGATCCTGAAGGAATGCACCCTGGGAATGGGACCGCACCGAAGCAGTTCTTTAAGAACAGCAAGCCTTGAGGAGGACCCACATCGGAGAAGTTTGTGGATAACTGTTTCTCATGGGAGGGACCATCCTGGAGTAGGGGAAAAGTGTGAGCAGTCCTTGTTGATGGGGAAGAAGCAGTAGAGTTGCATGATGAATTGGTCACAGACCCCATTTCTCTGCATTGCTGGGGGGATGCAGGTAGAGCAAATTGTAGGTGAAGTTAAGTCCATAAAGAAGGGAAGGGTGGGAGGAAGGTGTTTTAAGATTTGGGTTTATTTCTCATTAACCTAATTCGGTAGCAAATTAATTTCCCCTGTTTTGCCCAACAGTAACTGGTGAATAATTGTTTTCCTGTCCATATCTTGACCCACAAGTCTTCCATTGTGTTTCCTCTTCCCTGTGCAGCTAAGGAGGGCAGGGTAGAGCAGCTTTGGTGGGCACCTCTTGTCCAGCCAGAGTCAACTGAACACAGTAATTTTTCAAAATGTAGAAGGACTAGAAGACTTTTATGACAACCACAGCACTTTTTGGATTGGGATTTGAATGAGAGAGGAATGTAACTTATAGCCAGTAAAAAAAAAAAAAAATTAAAAAATCCCAAAAACCAAAAAAAAAATCCCACAACCCAACAGATTGGAAGATCCTGTATTTAGAATCAGTTTCTTAAGGATGACACTGGTAAATGTCATAAATTTGTAGGATTCCTCAATTACTTGAGAAAACAAAGCTCTTTAGTCTTCTAGGGAGCAGAATTTGAATACATATAGCTGACCTGCAGACATGTCTGCTACATTCTGAAACATTGCAGAGCAAAGTATTTTCTATTGTTGTCTTACTACAATACTAGTAACAACATGACAGAACTGTATGTTTTGCCACCTTTTTTTTTCTTAATCTAAGCAGAAATTCAAAATGTGCCATTAGTATTCAGTAATGGCTTTGAGATGGAAGAATTAAGATTGAGAGGTTCACTGAGGCCACTCTAGATTTTTAAGCTACAAGATTAAGTTCTTTGGATCTGCTAATTGCCTGTGTCATCTTGCTCAAATCTCATGTCTCTTATTCCCCTCCATTTTGGTTATAACATCTTCTGAATACTTGCTATTGTCATTGTAAAGGTACCAGTCAATTAGAGTTCACAGAAATTTCAGTTTGGCTAGTCAGATTTAATAATACACCTGTTTATGCCATCTCTGCAGTTACCTTACCTCTTCTTAGTAAGCTAAAATCAACTTTTATAACCTCTAGAAACCATGTTATTGTGGAAAGAGAAGTGATGATGAATGTTATCTAAAAGATATGCATAATATAATTTAGTAGTCTTGTTTTTTCGAAAAAAAACTGAAAGAAGATCCTGTAGCAGAGATAAATGACAATTAAATACATGAACTGAATCTTTCTGCTTTGCACTGACTCCCAAATGTAGTCTTTGATTTTCTCAAGTTTGTCAAAGAGAGAGACTGAATTCCAGGAAGTCAGTGAACAACTGCAGAAGAGTTAAAACCCTACCATAAGAAATGAGTATGATAGATTAAAGACTTTTTTATACATCTCATTCATCATGGTCTCTAATGGAAATGGGGAAATGGCAACTGCTGCTTTTTTTTTTTTCTCACAACCTTGTTCAGTCCAGTGTGCAGTGTTTTTGCTGTGGGTTAGTTGTATTTATGATCATGGTTAGACGCACCCCATGCAAACAGCACAAGAAATTCTGTCCTCCTTGTGAATTTGTCCTGGGCAAAAGTGTGGGTGGTATTTCAAAGTATGACATCTGTGTTCAGAAGCTGAAGAACCCAGCAGAGACACTTATAGGTACAGTGTGAGGATGCAGTCTTTTGCTAGATGGCTGTTGTATGCCAGAGGAACGAACCCAGAGGAACTTCCCAGAGCTGGGTTTTTCTTTACAGGTAATTGAAAGCAAAGCTGGGAGGGATTGTTGGTTTGATTTATGGAATAGCACAAGTCTACTTAGAGTACTTGAATGAGTATACATTTTATTTTCATGCATCATTTGACAATGCACTGTGTTGTGCTCTCATCCACATGATGAAGAATACAAGCAATTCACTCCATCCTCGGGCAAAAACTGTTCTGCTTTTTATCATTCTTGCTGTGTTCCCTGTGCCTTTTCTTGTTTAAATACAATATTTTTTGAGTTGAGGGGACGTCTTTCAAATGCACGCTTTTATATGCGGAACAGCTGTGGATTTTTACAGTGACATATTTTTTTTGCTTATTACTTTGTAACAGGTGCAGGCTTACAGATACAATGTCTCTTCTCTACCCCAGAGGTGCAGACTGCTCTTTAAAATTTGGCAATCTATTTTCCCCACTAATTGCTTTGATTTTGGATCTACCTTCTGCTATACACCCTCCTCTTTTCCAATTTAGACAATGGGAACCTCCCTGAATTCATCTGCAGTAGACATTAATAATATCATTCCAGAGAGTGCCACTTCAAATCCTCTGCAATTGTACTGTCCCTTTGGGAAGGTTCCTTTACAGCCTGGTTAGCAGATGGCTCTGCCAGCTCTCTTCACTGGCTTTTTGTTCCTGTTGTCTGGAAGAAGATTTAAATTAGTTTACTTATTCTCATACTTTTTTTTTTTACCCAGCCTAAGTGATTTTATTTTACCCACTTAATTTGCCAAAAGTTTTGAGCCTTTTGTTTTCTGTGTTAAAAAATCATCAGTTTTGTGAATGACATTTTCTGTCATGGGCAGAGTGGGAGCTTCAAAGTTTATCAGGGAGACTTTCCTACTGAGACATGAAGTGCAGACAGGACCTGCTTACCTTCTAAACTCCTTCTGAGAAAAGAATTGGGGTGTGGTTGGATCCGCTCTCAGCCACACATTTTGTTTTGTTTTCCTGAAAGCCGAAGATGCTGCCAATCCAATTCTGTCCCTGCTTTGGAGAATATGAGAGCAGGCCAATGCTTTCCTAATTAATAAAGTATCTTTGATTGCAAAGGTGATCTCACCTGGAGCTTCTTTGAGGATGGAGGAGTCTGACCAGATTCTTTCAAAAAACTTGGCTTGCAGAAGCCCATAAGCTTCTTATGTTTTACATAAGCTTGAACTGAGCTGGTTAGCTGGTTAGCTATACACAGGACAAGTAAAAGATCCACTTTACAATGCAGGTGGGACAGAGGTTCAACAGTCCTGGTGCCTAGCTAAAATCTTGTCCTGGCTTTCCATTAGGAGAGTAATGCTGTTGAAAAATGAGAATGGCTTTTGCCAAAGTTGTGACAAGGAAATTGAGAATGAAATTGCCTTTTTTTGAAATGTATTTTTTTGTATTTCACCCTGTCCGAGATGAAAACCAGAGCAGAGTGGCAAGGAGGGTAGTTTTTTAGAAAGGACAATGTATTTATCTGGACACTTATTTATTTGCCTGGTGTTACTAGGAGAGTAACACTGAATCAGATCTCACAAAGCAGTTGTTACGGAGGGCGTGTGTTAGGTCCTTCTGAGGGGAATGAGCCAAATGAGATGAATGGCTGTTCTCCACTAGCATCAGGTGTTCAGCACCTCTGAACACTGTTCTGCAAAAACCAGGAAAACAGGTTTATAGGGAACAGGGGAAGGTTGAAAATTATTACATTTTGAGAAGAAAGGATTACCCTTTATTTCTGCCTTGTCCCTCCTCCCCTTCCTTTCCTCTGGATGCCTTGAGATTGGCAATGGAAAATTCCTTGTATCTCTAGAGTACTCATGAGACCTCTTAGACCCTCTGTGGAGATGCAGTTTGCCTTTTCTGTTGATGACCTTTATAAGCTATGGAGTTACAGAATGAACATCAACAGCAGGACCAAACCTGGGAAAGGAAAGCGGTTAGTAACCTATTGCCCAGAATCTAAATTTTAGTGGATGTTTTTGCCACTGTCAGCTCTTGGCACAATATTCAGGAAATAGGTAGTTGTTTAACAGGAAAGGTCATCTCTCTGCAGCATAGAATTTAGATGTTTTCCTTAACCTGAAGGAGCTCATGGGTAAAAGAATAAGGTCTGCAGCCAAACTGATGGTTTAGCAGTGTCTGCACCTGCAGCACCTCAGATGCTTCCCATTTATCCTGTGACTGCAGGATGGCAGTGTGTTACAGGTGAGTTTAAAGGAGAGAATTTCAAATGAAGTGTCTGAGTAGAGGAGACAGTGTTTCAGGATAAATGAATCTTCTGTTTGTATACAACAATTGCAAATTATCATTTTTAATGGGTATTACTTCTTCCTGTTTGCTCTATACATGCCCAAAATATGTCTAGCTTCTCAAAATGTATTCAGCCTACTTACGTCCTAGACTTTGCTGAGACCTCTATTGAAATGCCTTCTTAGCTCCCCCTCTACAAGGCAATGGAAATTACAAGAAAAACAAGCAATGGGAAAATAGAGTGACTTAAAATAGAGCTTCATGACATTGTTGCTAGTTATATTAGTTTGTATGCCCTAGCTGTTAAAACTCTGTATTTCCAAAATGTTCTTTGAATGTAATTCTTTTCTAGTATACTCTTAAAACTACCATATTGTACATAGGCCAGGGAAAATGTTTTCTTTTTCTGTAAACAAATGCAAAAATCTATCATATTATCTGCCTTTATTTTGGACATACATTTCAGTATATATAGTGATTTAATTACAGGAGTCACATCTTGTAAATAGTGACCCTAAGGCAAGGCTGGAAAGCTCGTGTGATGGTATTCAGGCCTGAAAGAGATTGTTATGCTTGATACCTCGATCTCCGCAGAGCTGATCTTATGTCTGACCTCCAGTGGCTGCACAAGTGGGTGTTTTACTTGTTTTGTTCTGTAAGAGTGTTGTAAACTTGTAAACACACCGGTATCTTATTCTACTAGGCACTGATATGCCTGCTAGAGTATCTTTTATCAGTCTCCTCAGTCTGAGTATCACAATGCTAAAACATGTACAGTTCAAAGTTCTGTTTTTTCAACCTAGCAGCAACAAATTTATTTTTAATGTACCATACCGCATATATTCACTGTTTATTTGTTCATATTTCATATGGCATTGGAGCATCTTTAAATCTTTATTGATGTCTGATTGATTTTGTAGTGAAAGTTGCAAAATATGGCCATTTCCAGAAGCTCAGAAAGCTCTGTTAGCAAATCACTGTTACAGAGATTTCTTGAGAATACTTGATGTGTCTGCTTTAAAACAAGTGCTATTATCTGCATCTTCACGCATCAGATCACAGCCAGAGCAGCAGAAATTATGGATTTCATCACTGTTTCTTGATTGTCTGGTCCTGCGACAATAGTAAAGGTGGGTCGGCTCCTTGATACAGAGGCCCTTAAAATATCTATTATCATGATGAAAGATCCCCAGTGTAGTAGCTTAAAATTACCCTAGGAATGGGTTTTGCCCCTTTCCCCAATTTTTCAAGCCTAGAAAAGTTTGTGTTAGGGTTTGGGTTTTTTTTCCTTATCTTCTTGTACTGTTAACTACACACCTCCATTACAAATAAATATTGTCCTGTTTCCATGCAAGATAGGGTTAATTTCTCCAGCAGCCAGGAGAGGGCATGACTAGGAGTCCCAGATTATTCTGTACCACCTCACATCTTCCATTGGAATGGGAGAAGGGACCTTTCCACGTCACAGATCCTGGCAGCCGCCAGCTGTTGTTGGGAGTTCTCAGTGTGGTGAGCACTCATGTGTGAATGATTTGCCTCTTTCTTGTACACTCTTCTGTTAAAATTCTATTCAGTTGTTTCGTTTGCAATTAAATCAGTTACACAAATCATTTATTTAGAACATAAACCACTACTGAAGTCAGAACTGCAGTAAAATTGTTGTTTGCTAGATTTTACTAGTGTTAAGTGATGAAGGCCCATTTTTGTAACAATGCCAGACACCAACACAACTAATTGAAGCAGAGGGCAGCTCTGCCTCTTCAGCAGTCTGAAAACATGATTTAGAAGCTTTGCCTCACTGCACTCAATCTTAAATTATGTCACCTAGACAATTTAAAAAAAGCCTTCAAAGTAGCTTAGGTAAGTTATAAGTCTTTTTTTTCTCAATTACTTGTGGGAAAATTCATTTTTTGACACATGACCACAGTAGGAAGTGAGTGCAGTAAAGTTCATGCCTGTATTTCCCTGAAAAGCAAACCATTGTCATTAACTACATTACTGTCTAGTTTTGTAGCTACAGCCTCTATTAAAAGTAGGGTAGAATAAAATTCAGCCCCACTGAAAACCTTTCCACAGGCTTTCCCTAATTTGCTTTCAGTAATGATAATCAGAAAAAGGCAACACATCAAGGCTTTCTGCTGTATTTCAGCCATTAATACAACCAAGAGATGTCTATGGAAGCTCAAAATAAAAACCACCCCAAAACAAATTACATCACTAAACTCAAAGTTTAAAAAGTAGAACTTTATTCACACATTTGAAACAAGACAATAGCCATCCTGAAACCAGCTGTCGTTACTCCATGATTCTAATCAGACCTGCAAGATGTCCCTCCTGCTAGGACAGTACACTGTTTTCCACGTCAGCACCACCAGTGGCCACTCTAACACACACTGCTGCCATAACCCTCTGCTAAAAGAGGATACCATAATCATTCGTGCTGGTGCTGCCATTCAGACAGAAAGCCTGGGAAATGCAAGACATGTTGAGAGAGAAATGAAATCTATCACATGGGGTGAAAGGACTTAAATCTAACATGTGGTAAGAGGACTAGAAATTGCCTCAGGGAAGTAAAAAGTATTTTGTTTACTGCAGTGCTTTTGAATACATTTTCAAGACCAGAGGTCCTTAAGAAATAGCTCATTTCAATGCACATTTAATTACTAGTCTTAAGTTATTTATTTGTTAACAGGGACAGCTCAGTATTAAGAAGATGTTATGACTAATTGTCTTGATAAAATTCAGATCTTCACCATCAACCATCAATGCATAAGTGATATACACCTCTCAGTGGAAAAGATTTGTACCTCGCTTTAAAAAAGAAGCAAAAATTAGTACAAAAGAGCTTTTTGGTTTTAAACACAGGAAGAATTACTCAATTACACAGAAATTACATGTTGTCACAGAAAATCAGAAAGCAATTTCCCAGGAGAATATAGTTTTGTTTTATAAGGAAGCGAACAATACACCAGAGAATCCTGGATAAAGCATTTCAAATAAAAGCATAGGTACTGAAGTACTGAGAACTGAACTGCTCAATGTTACCAAACTGAATTTGTCCTGAAAACAAAGTTAAGCTACAACCTATTATTCCATCTGTGTAAGGAAACACGGATGAAAAAACTGTGTTTCACTTACAACCTTTTGCTCCCAAAACAGCTCACTATGAACCATTAATAATGCAAATAAGCTGCAGTGTTAATCCTGATGTACACAGATGCTGTAGTTGAAACTCTTATCACAAGAGTGAATACTTCCCTTCATTCTACCCACAAAAATACATTTCCACAGCTGCTCAGCAAAGAAAGTGTTACTACTGGCAGAAGTAGTCTTTACAGAGAGCCATAAGAGTGGATGGAAGTCCCAAAGCCAAGAGGTTTTTGAAGGGAGTTCAAAACTTGACTGTATCTTCATTTACCACCAAGCTGCAATACTTACAATCCTTCACAACGATAGTGGACATTCGGTTACTTTGAATGTGTTTGTCTCTCCAGTGCTGCTTCCATTCGGCTTTGTTTTAAACCCTACAGGATACAATTCAGTAAAATCTCAGCTTGCCAATATGCAGATAAAAGCTTTGGTTGCAGAATAAAAACATTTCTGTGCAAGCTTTTTCAGTCCTCTACAAATCATTAAGAGTTTTTAACTTTCTTTGGAAATCAGAATGGGCAGTTTAAAAACAATAAAAGCCAAACTTCAAATCTTCTTTATAATTAGAGGCTACACAAAATAATTTCAAATATATACTCCTTGTTCAGTTGAAAATAAATTAAAGCAATCCACAGTTATGTCTAATCTGAACCACCAAATCCTCCCTTTCCAACTTCCTCAGTGCAAAGAGTTCATTGTGTAATTTTCTTTCTTCCTAAGTGCACAGATGAAAATATGAAATCAATAATACAGGTCACAGACTTTCACAACTATGCTGACAGTTTCTACTGGACCTTCACAATGACATGAAACAATTACTGATGAACAATCTCAGCAAAAGTGCCAAATCTGATCTCAAATGTGATACTATCACTCATACTGAAAGAAAATACACAGAAGAGTATTGAAAAATAAACATATTTACTCCACCTGTCTACAAAACCAGAATTGGTTGTTTTAGAATGGCTGTAAAACAGTGGCTACAAAAGTGCCTGACAGTAAAACAAAGTACTAAAACATCAACTAAATATATATAAAAATAATATATATGCTGGCTCACGTGAATTCTACTCAACGACAATACTTATACAATACAAATCACCTTTAAATCTAGCAACTGTAAATTAGAATAGGACACCTAAAAAGCATCCTTCCCTGTACGGCTTCTTGCTGCAAACAGGAGCACCAAAAGCAGTGCAAAATTACCAAGACACTCCAAAACCACAGCAGCACGTACCAGGTAATATCCAGTGTGGTAACCACTCATGTACCAGGCTATCAGCATGCTCCCCAATGCTTCGTCATCCTCAGCACTGTCTGGCCTCATGGGTGGTGGAGGAGGAATCAACTAAGAAATCACAAAGGAAATGTCTGTGTTTCAATAGTTTCCCAGATTAGAGAGCGCCTAATCCTAAAAGATTAAATCATAAAACTGAAAAATAGGAATATGTCTTCAGTTTGTTCTCTGAAGAGGAGCCAAAGATGTTTTATTACATGAACACATTTCAATTAATTTCCAAAGCCTAGGAAAAACAAGACGCCCCCAGCTTAGCTGTACACAAAAAGTGCTAGTAGGGGAAAATACTATCTTCTTCAGTCAAATGCTGTTAATATAAAGTGTAGTTTCTTAAAATAATTTACACCTTGGTATTCTTACCAGCTTCACTGTCACAGAAATGAGTGCAAATCAGACCTTGTACGTCAGATTATCATAATATTTGCAACTGAACGTGGTAAGAAACACGTGAAAAATGCAAGCAAACAGAACAAATGTGTTCTAAAAACACAGGCAATGAGCACATTCAGTAAGAAAAACTGAAACCACCAACACTCATCTTCCCCATTCTTCTGTCACTTACTGGTGGTCCTGCTGGGAAAGGTGGGGGCCAGCAAGACAAAAACGATGGAGGTGCCTTGAATTTTGATCCAGACTACATGGGAAAAAAAGTGGAACAGTACAAATTAAAAGGGAATTTGAGGTATTAGGATTTAACTTAAGAGAATAATGTGAAAAAATTCACATACCTTAAAAAACAGACAACACACCCCAGCAATTTAATGAAAATACAGAGTAGCTATTTATGAGGCACATTCCATAACTTGAGAAGCACAACTTACTCATGTCACTGAAGTAAACACTACTGAAACAGGCCTCTGATTAATCCAAGCATTTTTAAAAGTTTTTCCTAAGTAGAAGTCAATGGTCACCCTCTCAACAGGAAGAAATAAATCAAATATTCACACAGGCAAACAGTTAATTCCTCTGCTCCTATGCAGATGGGGCAAAAGTTGACTAAATTCCATTATGCTAGTGAATGTCCTTAAATAAAGATCTAGATACAAATCAACTGATACAAAAGAAAAAAAGAGAAAATAAAACCTTATAAAGAAATCTTGCACGAACAGTAAGACTTGGAAAATGCTGTGTTTTAGAAAAGAACTGCACTATTACTTAGACTCCTACAGAACAGGAAACCTGAAGGGTGTATCAATACCCCATTCACTCCTAATTCAAGAGAGCAGCTACAGCTGAAAAGCTCTATCACACGTGGACATCACCTTTATCGCCTTCAGTGTCCTGTGAAGTGAAACATACCAACTGGCTAGAAAAAAATGGCTTAAAATATCAACAGCACTGTCATTAATCACACCACCAGCACCCAGGGAACAATATCCCTCTTTTAAGTTAAAAGGCAATTGGAAAGCAAGTGTTAGCTAAGGACCAGAACATTTTCCTCACTAGACAGCAGCACTGCAGAAGGACTATACTGTGGCCAGATTCTTACAAAATGTCAAACCAACCAAGAGATATTGACATGCACATCTGTACATCCATTCTCAAAATGCTGCTAATAGAATTCTAGACAATGATAAGCATCATCATATTGTCTCAGGATTTATAGTAATACCATGCTTAACAATCGTACATAAATTATTTTAATTAAGGTTGAGCTTACCTTTCCTAGGCCTGGGACTGGCGGTGGTGGTGTGGGAAATCTCAGGTTTTGAGGGGAAAATCTTGGTTTTGTGCAGTTGTTTTTGTTTCGAGATGACTGGGAAGATTTTTCACTTTCATCTGTTGAATATGGAGTCTCATTTTCATTCTAGAAGACAAAGACATTTTTATTAAATGCACTAACCAAGAGTTTACAACAAGCAATTTTAGTGTGAAAAAGCTTGGAAAGTCCCATTCACATCCTTCCCTCTCTCTAGCCCTCCCAGTCCTACTCAGGAATAACTTTATCTGCTCACCATTTTAGCTATGTTATATTTCACTAGTGAATTTCTTGTTGTTCCCCTCCCTTTCTTCCATGCTGAGTTCAAGAAGTAAAGAGATGCTTTCATTCCCTCCATCAGTTTGTGTCTGTTTACAACAAAATTGCGCATTGCTTCTCACTCTGAACACCAGCTGTGCCACCAAACATACAAAAAGAAATTGATTCTCCTGCTTTCCCATTTCTTTACAGAAGAATGAAAAAGTCCCTCACCTCCCCAGAATGTCCCATCTCATTTACTGTTTCATCGCTGGTTGGAGGAAGTAGATCAGACAGGTTCTGCTCCTCCTGATTTCCATATCCCGTGTAAGTGACCACACACGTGCCTCTCTTTTGGTTGATGGAGGCAATAGTTGCTAGATACAAATTACCATCCTCAGACCAAACAGCACTGCAGCTGTCACCAACCTTCCACTGCAACAGAAGCAAGAGAAGCATGTAAATACCTACACCAACAGCTGGACAGAAGGTGCCTTTTCCTAAACTACTTTTTGTCCAGAAAGATGGATCCCACCTACAGTGTTTCCTTTGTGTTCACTGAAATTCCTATATGTCACCTAAAAATAAAGTTTATAACGTTACCACTCCACACCACCAACCCAAAATGTTACTGTCAAGGTGATGAACCAGCTACTTCTGAGAAGTACAACATGCAGTAGGAGCACCACTGGCATTTACAAGTGAGACGACCTGTTTCAAAGGCGCTGTATTGCTCTTGTTTCTATTTTTGTTCTTCTTGTGGTTTTTTCTCTTCATCACCAGGCGCTGTTCCTGCTTGTCTGAAGGCTCCGAGCACTCCCCATTCTTTAAGGCATTCTTAGGGAAGAGAAAGGAGAAACCTTTGATAAACGCCAATCCAGAGGCCCCAGCCCCAGGATCCCGCCGCGGCTGCGCCGACCCCTCCTTACCTTGAAGGAGGCCACCGCCTTGTCGTACGCCTTGATGAGGGCCGTGTCGTCCCAGATGTCCGAGTCGTCGCTCTGGGGAGAGCACGCAGCCTTTAGCGCCATCGCAAAGCCCCGCTCCCGGCCCCGCTCCCG
>VXBR01006733.1:74568-162595 GCA_013400215.1 Cisticola juncidis
TTTTTTTTTTACAAAAAGAAGCTACTTAATTATGCCTGTCTGTATTATATTGTATGAAACAGAAAAAGCAAATTTACTCACAGGGTGAATAGGGTAGTGTTCTCTTGCTGCATTCTCCCATTAAAGTGCGTGTTAGTGTAATTACTAAAATTAATTACACAGTAGAAATGCTCACTTGTGGAAAAAATCGGAATAGCTGTCTTATAAACATCTATTACATGTTTTCTTAGTAATATTTTGAAGTGAGTCTTGTTGTGTGTTTTCTTTCCCAGCTTAACTGTGGAAGTTCTAAGAACAAAAGGTCCATGTGTTGTAGAAGAAAATGATCCCATCTTTGAACGTGGCTCTACAACTACATATTCTAGCTTCAGGAAAAGTTTTTACACAAAACCATGGTCAAATAAAGGTGAGTATGTTTTTGGCTTCAAGTTTTGAGTCTGCAGAAGAGTCCTAGTTTTCACCTTTGCTTTATACTTCACAGTTTTCATCCCCAGTGGAGTAAATAGATCTACTCATATCATCTCATGTCATCTCAACCCTCCACACTCTTACAGCAGGCAGAGCTGTGGTATTTACTGTGAGAACTGTCATTTTTTAGAAATCCAGTGCCTTTTAATATATAGGCTATCTGTGCTTTTTTCTCAGCCATGCTTAGATGTTTAGATGCTGAGGACATTCTAGTGTGCTTGATTAAGAGCATGGGTATGGATTCTGGTTTACAGAGATTTGAGTTTTTTCTGGTACTTAACTAGGTTCTTCCAGCATGGACAGGAATAGATTAGTGTAATATAAGGTATCTCTGTGTGCACTGATTTCAGTGGAAGTGGACAGCTGTGTCCTTATGAGTGGGTGGGTTGGGTTCTACATTACTCCTGCTGTGAATTGACTGTTGTCTCTGAGCTTACAACACTGTGCAAGAGTTTTTACAACTGGAAATTACTTTGTACAGCTATAGGTGGAAAAATTATCTTCAGAATTCACTGTGCTCTCTTGTGGAATACACTGTTTTCCTGGTAATAATTGAGATGGTATATTTATATGATGTTTTTCTGATTTCTGTTTGTGCTTGTGTTCATAATAAAAATGGACATGGACAATTTGGGGTTGGTTAGCTTAGATTTACTAGCTTTAAAAAGCAACTTCATATTCTGCAGTTTGCTAGTAGATTAGACATTCTTTTTGTTGGTGTTCATTCATTAAATGTTATTAGGGGAACCTAGGTAAAATAGCAGACTCCCTATATACTCACCTGGACTTGCAGCTACAGTAGACAACTTCAAAGTTACTGAACTTATGACGTTAAGTTTGCAAGGCATTTTTATTTCTGATATCACGAATGATGGTTTAGTAAATATTTAAGTGTGTGTAATTTTTTCTTTCTTTTCCCTCCTAGAAACAGACATGTTCTTTTTAGCTATCAGTATGGTGGGAACAGACTTCTCCTTGATTGGGCGGCTGTTTCCTCACAGAGCCAGAGCCGAAATTAAGGTAAAAATCAAAGCACTCAATAAAACAATTAAACATCTGGTTTTACTTTTCCTTTTCTTACTTGCATTCCCGTGCTTCCTCCACTAGTGTTGATAATTTTGATGTGAAGTTTCTCCACAGTAGTGCTTGTTTTCTGATGCCTGTTTCAAGAGGTTGTAAGTGTCAGAAACATTAAAATGCTGACTGAATTTCAGTGAATGTATCTAGTAAAGGTAGCATACTTAAACACACTTTATTTTAGTTAAAGAATGCTGATATGCCTAAATGGCTGTTTGGTGAGTGGTTTCTGTGTTATGTCTTCCATTGTAAACAGCTGGGAAAGTCTTCAGTGTTTGAAACCTTGCTCAGATTAAAGGTCAAGAAAAAGTGTAGAAAATAATAATAAAAAAGTGTTGCTGGTCATAGCTATGGTAACAGATTTTATATTTAAAAATTAATTACAAACGTGTGTTCTCTGGATATAAATGTGAATTTCAACAACTTTAGTTGGTTTGTTGCACTGAAGGCTTAGCCTGAGCTGCCATTTTGTACAACACATTGTTGTGTTTCTTGCTTAATGATAAACACAACTGTGCATTTGCTTTTAGAACAAGTTCAAACGTGAGGAAAAAGCTAATGCATGGAGAATAGACAAAGCTTTCAGTAAGTAAATATTCCTTACCCTACTATGAGTCATTGAATGGTAGCCATATATCTCCATGGTAATTTCTGTGCTTTGCCTTATATGAATTACTTAGAAGAAAATTTTTGCTCATAGATTAATCCATAAACTGTGGACTCCTAGGTTTTCACAACAAGCATAGTTCACAATAACGCTCATTAGGTTTGTTTTCTATCTTTCCTAGATGTCTGCTAAATGGGATTAATATAACCTTTCTTCTCTTTATTCAGTTGAAGATAATTCTTCTTATTCAAGTGAATTTCTAGCACAGTCATTTAATGTAAACTGCTTTGGACTCCTTAATGACTTTCATTGTTAGCTGAAGGAGGTACATACGTCCTACAGTAGCATGTTAATACATTATTTGGTACTATGGTACAGTTTATGTATTTGTCAATTCTTAAGTTTTCTGAGCTACTTAGTTTTATAATTGTTTTTTAAAACCAAACCACCATAATCCAGTCACTGTTATAATTTTTTAATAATAATTTTAATTTAATAATTTTTTTAAAACCAAACCACCATAATCCAGTCACTGTTATAATTTTTTAATAATAATTTTAATTTAATAATTTTTTTAAAACCAAACCACCATAATCCAGTCACAGGGACTTCAGTCCCTGCTCAATTTGTACTGCAAATACTTTCAAGAACTCTCTGTTTAAAGGTATATAGCCTTAGCTTGTTAATATTATGTTACGTATCACTGGTTATTTTACAAATATGAAACTTGAAAAAATAATCAATTTTGGAATCTGTTCTATTTTTTTAATCTGATAGAAGAAAAACGACCCTTTGATTTTGAATTCTTTGCCCAGCTGCTTGAGAAGGTCTTAGCAGATGAAGAAAAGAGGAAGCAAAAGACTGTTAAAAGCCAGAAGCCAAAAGAAAAAAAGTCTCCAAGGCCACAGAAGAAGACAAAAGGTACTTTAAAAGAGTGCTTGAGAAGGCATGACAGAGCAGCGGTCAGTAGTGTGTTGCTAGTAGAGAAAAAAAATCACATAGGGGCATCTCATTTTCCTTCCCTGTTGTGGACAGGACTAGAAGATCTTAGCTTCAAAGTGTAACTTTTTCAAGTGTCATTTACTGATACACAGGATGGTAATAATTAGTAACAGAGCAAAAGCATGACACCACAGAGAAAATGGTGCTATTCCACAATCTGAAGCGGTGATATTCTAATTTACCAGTTGTTAAGTATCTCCATGAGTTGCTAATGAATTGACTTGTAGAATTTTTGGGCCAAAGTCATATTTTTGGCAAACTCTACTGTGTTCAAAGTTTTTTCTTGCATTTGAAATCCTCTTGTTTTGAGGGTTCTGTTTCTCCTTTAATAGTAGTTTAACTTCCTGAGTCTGAGGGGTATGATTCTTTTCAGAGAATTATGTAAAAGTTGTTTTATCTTTCTGGTCTGTTCAAAATAAGGATTATGTTTAATTACTGTTGATCACTTTGTCCTACTACCTCAGTACCTGAGAAAGGACCTTTGACAGATGTGCTTTAATTAAAAACAGTTATACTGACACCTTTTCATACATTTCATGCTAATACGGTGGTGTTCACTTATTTGTTTCACAAGGACCCATCATTTTGTAAGTGTATTGTGAAACAAACAAATGAACATCTTTCAAAGGGGATGCTAGCTAGGAAGCAACATCTCTTAAAATTGAAATAGTTGCTCCATTTCTATAGCCTTGGTTTTGGATTTGATTAAGTAAAATATCCCATGTATTAGGACCTAAAACCATGTAGAGAAATCTTGTCTCTACACTTGGAGATTAAAGGTATGTCATGCATAAAGCAATGTGAATATGCTTTTCTACTTCTCTTGCATTTTGGACTTCTTAATTACAGGGAAACAAGTTCATTTAAGATGAATAAAAAGGAAAGGAAAAGTTCCTTGCGGTTACATACAGGATAGAGACAAAATGGCCTTAAAATAAGGGGAAGGAAAATTTTTAAAAGTCATTTAACCCAGAAAATGGGTTAATAACTTGTTAGTTATTAGCTAGATAATATTTCAACTTTCTTATGTAAGCTAGAATAACCAACTGTTATACATTTCTTGATGAAAAATTGCATGGCATACATTTTGTAACCATCATTACCTATTTCTGCAGACGTACAAAAATACTTTATAGGGGTAGCAATGTCTGTTTTCCCTGAATCCAAAAGTGACTGTATAAACTGCAAAAAAGCACAGGCACAATAGCATTTATTAAATTTGCTTCACATCCCATGCTGCTTTTCCCCTTGTGTTGTCCCATGTACAGAATGTGTTTTGTATTAAATGCTGAAGTTAGTCTGTGCTGAAGCCTTTCTGGCAGATCAATGTCTGACGTTCCCCAGTCCTGCTCATACACCTGGCAGTGTATTGGCAGTGATACATGAGTACACAAATGTTTTTAGTAGAAATGCCTTTGCTGTTTGTGGTGCCTAGTGCTCCACCAGTTCATTAACCCACGACCCATATTGTTTCAATAGCAAAAGCTGCCAGCACAGAAGCTACTAATGATCAAGATGAAGTTCAGGAAGCTGGAATTTCTGATGTAGAAATAGAAGCAGATGGTGTGACAGCTGAGAAAGAAAATGAGGAATCTTTGGGCGTGTCTGAACAGGCAGAAGAACAGGTTGCATTAGAGCTTGCTGTAGCAAAAAAGAGAAAGAAGAAGAGAAAAGATGATCTGGAACAGGAAGTGGAGAATATTCCGGAAGAAATGCCTGTTCCTTCAAAAACTGATGAAGAAGGGAAGTCTTCTAATAAAAGTAAGAGGCAAAAATGCTCACTTTCATGTTTAAATAGAAGTTTCGTATAAAGTCATTGGAAATTTAATAGTCGGAATTTGGTCTTTGATTTATATTGCTTGCCTTGTAGGAGGTTGTAAAATGCTTTTTAAAATCAGCTTTTGTTCTAAATCTAAACATACTTTGTTTTAGAGAGAACAGTTCTCTTAAATCTTAATACTTAGATATTTTCTAGTGGGGTTTTTAGTCTTATATTAACTCTTCTTCACTGTAGCTAGGATTTGATCACTGGAATTCAAAGATGTTTCCCAGAATGTCCAAACTGATTTAATTCTTATTAATTGTCAGGGCAAAAAGTGATACATGATGCAAGCAGTGATAGTCATACTACCTCTGGAGAAGAAATGGATTATGCTATTGAAGGAAAACAAAATGAGACTGCTGTAACAGAAGAGGGGTTAGAGTCCTGTTCACCAGTGAATACCCAAGTGGAAAGAGAAGGTGGTGTTAATTTTTGCAGGTAATGCTTATAATAGAAAGCTTAGGCAACAAAAAAAAGGTTTCATATTTGTTTTATTTATTAAGGAATATGACCTTTTAACTGCCACAGAATGTGGAGATGTATAAGAACGGTCCTGGGGTTTAGTAAACTGTTCAGGAATTACATACTCAAACTATTCTCTGCCTTAATGGGCTGCCCTTGCAAAATAAATGTACATAATTACTAAAGTTGCTTCCAAAAGTTATTTCATGTTTTAAGAGTGTTTAGGAAGACCATTGTTTATCCTAACTTCCAGTATTTCTCTTGAAGTGCTGCTTGATAATGTCGCTAAGTTGAGTTACTATATGCTTGGAAAATTTATCTGTAATAAAATTACTGTTGTGGAAAAGAAAGGTTGCTTAGATTTTATTTTTGCAGAATTTGGGTGAGAGGCAAGCTTTTGGGTTCAGTTTTGGGCATACTTTTGCTGAAAAGAAAGTGAATGCTTGTTTATTAAACTTATTATATGTGAAAATGGTAAATCTAAAAATTCATTATGATACTGTGTATGCTGCTTCAGAATTTTGTGTGTTAATTTGTTCTATTTAGCTGTAGTGTAATTGTTTGTTATTCTATACAGATTCCCAGAAGCTTCAATTTTCTTAAATAGATCATTAGAAGTATATGAAGGGACAGTTACTTGCCTTTGGACTCAACCTAGATCGTTACAAAAGCTCAGAGGAAAAAACCATCGGTGTACAGTTGTCCATGTTAATTTTCTTAAAAGCATTCAGTCTAGAATAATCAGATGAGATTTCAACATCATCTTATAACTGCAGTCAAAAGTTGTTTTAAAGCTTACAGTCTGCAAATGTACTAAGACACTGTGAGATTCTCTGAAACATGGGTAGTTAATGTCAAAATTTGTTTTTCTGTGCAACTTCCTCTGTCTGTAAGCAGAACTAGCTTTTTTTCTTCATGTACACTAATATTCCTGTATGCTGTTATTTATTTCAGCCTTGAAGATAGCAATGATGTTATACTAGAAGAAGAACCTGCTAAATTGAGAACCAGAAATATTAGAGATGATACATCACAGGAAAGCCGGATTCCAGAGATACGAGTTTCAAATATTAGAAGCAAGGAAACACAATCTGTAGAAACTACAGAATCGAAGGTATTATTATTTTTTTATGTAGTTCTTCTCAAGATCTCACCCTTGATCATTAAAAGTGGTTTGTAAATCAAAGCCTTTTTTGGATTGTTTTTGTGACGTTTTCACCATCAGGTGGAAAACAATCAACAGACTTAAGAACATCACCAAAACTGAAATACTGTCAATTCTCCTGGGCTTAATGGGCTGTCTGTTAATGTAAATGTATTCACAGAGTATACTGTGTATACTGTGTATACTTACCAGGCAGGTAAGTATGCCTGACTTACCTCACAAACAATTTAAACAGCTGAAGGATTTAAGTATTCAAAAGTGGAGGACTGCAATATGAACAGCTAGGCCTTGGAGCAGAATTTTGCTGGCATATGCTTACTGGCACACTGTTGGAAACTGATCTGAATGGAACGTGCATTGGATGGTTTGTGCTGCTCCACAAATGGAGATAATGGAGCAGAGCATAACCTCAGCAAGTTTACAGATTAGGCAGATCTAGAAGGAATTCTAAAGCACCCAAAGTGTATACTGGCCTCCAGAGGGACGTGGAGAGGCTGGAGAAGTGGGCTGATGGGTGCCTCAGGAAATTCAGCTAGGGGAGATGCAAAGACCAGGGGAGGAACAACCCAAGGCACCAGCACGTGCTGCAAGCCACCCAGACGGGAAGCAGCTTTGCAGAGAAGAACCCGGCTGTCCTGGTGGTCTCCAAGTTGAACATCAACCAGGAAGGTGCTGTGGCTGCACAAACAGCTAACCGTGACCGGGCCTGCAGCAGGAGCAGCCTTGCCAGCAGGCCAAGGGAGGTGATCTTGCTCCTTGTTCAGCTTCACTGAAGAAGCCACACCTGGAGAACTGACCAGTTCTGGGCTCCCTGGTAGGAGAGAGGACACACTGAACACAGCCCCAGAAAGGGTCACAGACGGTAAAGGGGTGGAAGCATCTCTCCTATAACAAAAAGCTGAAGGGGCAGGAGCTGTTCAACCTGGAGAGAAGGCTCACAGGGATCTCTTCAAGGGTTCCACAGAAACCCAGGGGGAGGGTGCAAACAGGACAGGGTCAGGCTCTTTCCAGGGGTGCCCAGTGACAGGACAAGAGACAACGGGCAAACAATGCAAGACAGGAGGTTCCTTCTGAGCACCAGGAAATCCTGTTTCACTGTGAGGGTTATCAAGCACTGGCACAGGCTGCCCATTGAGACTGTGGAGTCTCCATCCTTGGCAAGATTCAGAAGCTGTCTGGACACAGTACTGGGCAGCCAGCTCAAGGTGCTTTTTGCATGCATTGGCAGCAAGGGGCTAAAGGGATGGCTGCTGTGGGAAGTTGCTGGAAGCATTTTCCATGCCCAGCAGAGCAAATCCCTCGTGGCTCCAAAGACGGATGTGGTGCTGGCCGAGGCCAGACCAAACAGAAATGATGGTAACTCCTCTGTGATAACATATTTAAGAAGAATTCAAAACAAAAAAGGGGTTGCAGAGCTGCAGTTGCAACCAGAGAAGAGCAGAGAGAGAACATGTGAGAAGAACAGGTCTGCAAACACCAAGATCAGTGGAGAAGGAGGGGAAGGAGGTGCTCCAGGCATTGGAGCAGAGATTCCCCTGCAGCCCATTGTGAGACCATGGTGCAGCAGCTGTGCCCCTGCCGCCCATGGGATCCAGGGGAATACAGAGATCCACCCACAGCCCATGGAGGAGCCCCATGCTGGAGCAGGTGGGTGCCTGGAGGAGGCTGTGACTCCATGGAAGACCCATGGAGGGAAAGGCCCTGTTCCCAGGCTGGAGCAGCCTGTCCTTGGAGGATTGCATCCCATGGAAAAGGGACCCACACTGCAGCAGTTTGAGGGGGACTGGTGTCCATGAGATGGAGTCACAACAGAGAAGCTCATGGAGAACTGTCTCCTGTGGGAGGGGTCCCAGGGTGCAGCAGGAGAAGTACTCCTCTCCCTGAACAGTGGGAGCATCCTCAGGTGATGGACTGACCATGACCCCCATTCCCTGTCTCCTTCCACTGCTGGAGTAGGAGGGACAGGTGTGGGAGAGGTGTTCTTAACGGTTTATTATACTTCTCATTATCCTCTGATTTTGTAAATTCATTTCATATTTCTGAGTTGAGCCTGTTTTGCCTGGGATGCTCTTCAGTGAGCGATCTGTCTCCTGGTCCTTATCTCCAACCATGCATGCTGTGTTAGATTTTCTCTTGTCTGTCCTGCAGAGAGGAGTGAGTGAGCAGCTTTGGTGGGTGCCTGGCATCTGGCCCAGGTTAACCCACTGCGCTTGATGAGGGAGCTGGACCAGAAGACCTCTAAAAGACCCTTCAACTCTCAACCACTGTGGCAATCTTCACATTACAGTAGAAGATAATTTAAGTTTATTGTTTCTCTTCTACATTTCTTCCTCAGAATGAAGATACACGTCACTCACAAAAAACAGATGGAAAGCAGAGTGCGTCAGAAGGTGGTTCACAGTCTGAAATCATGTAAGTAGAATTATTTTACTTCACAGTGGCACTTGAACTAACCTGTATCTACACAATTTGGATATAATTGCGATAGACCATAGCAAGCTGAACCAGTTAGGAGATTGTGATAACTTGTTTTCCATATTCAGTGAAGCTTTTTGGTAGAAATTTTGATTACTGAGTAGCAGTGCATTAGCTAAGATCAAAATGGTAGGTAGGAATAGAGAGAAAGACTTAGAAAAACTTTGAGGAAAAAACCCTAGTCTTTCTACAGCCAGCAAGAAAATGAAGAAATTCTGCTCATTCTGGGTAAATCTTGTCTTGATTTGATTTGATTTTTGTTTGAAATGTGTGAAATTTGATTTTTGTTTTTTTAATAGAAAGGCCTCACTGAAATCTTTGACATACCCAGTTGTCCATCAGAGTTTATTAGCCGTACACATCGTGTGTATGGTGTATTTCTTTTTTCATATTTGGAAACTGTTCCTCTTTGGAACTTTGTGCAAGCTTCTAAGAAAATACTCCAAAATGTCTCTGTCTTATCTGTACTCCTTTATGAACTTAATTTTTGTGACTGTTTCTTACATTGAGAAATGGTATTTAAAGATGTCTGTGCCTAAGACTGTGCCTTTTTGCATGATCATTGACTTTTTATTTCATGATACAGTTTTTTAAAGGTAATTTAGAAATGGGTACTAGTTAATGCCAAGTTGGTTTTCATACTCCTGTCTTTCCCTTTTTGAATGGCAGCTCAGTCTTATGATAAAGACTGTCAAAGCTATACTTGTCCTGTTCTAGGGAGAGTATAAGAAAAAGTAGTAGTTCCCAATCTCAAGATTATTGATAAGATGTAGGGCTGTGTCAGTGTGTGAATCCCAGGACATGCCATTGCAGTGGTTAAGGACACGGAGAGTGATGTACGTACCCCATTCTTCAGTAAGATGTGGATGTTGGAAGTAGGACAGGGTATTTGAAAAAGGTTTGGTTTTCCATGACTGAGATACTTTGAAAGGGGATGGGGGGACAGGAGAGGCAGATGCAAAACATTGTATATAGGGCAGATTTATATTGTTTCTATATAAAATTAATCACACTGACATGAATTGTGAAGCCCTAGGAGAAGAAATATTCCTATTTATTTAACAGCAGGAAATACTTCCTTCAAATATTTTGAAGTAGATTCCACTGAAAGCCAGCAAAGTTGTTAAGGTTTATTTGAGAATCTTTTAATAACTTTGTAGCATGTCTTTTAATATCAGAAAGATGCAATTTTGGGGAGGTTTTTTTCTGATTGTTGTTTGCTGCATGCAATGTCTTGACCCATGGAGAGTTTGTGATGCTTTTGAAGTACATTTTGAACCATATGAGAGGAAATTTCTCTTTGGTAATAATGTATACCACCTTTCTTTGGATCTTAAGGAGAACTGAAAAGTCAGCAGATAGAAGGCGCTTGCAAAGACCTAAACCCAATTTAGTGAGATCATCTGGAAGGAAGGAGATGGCAGCACAAGACAAAATGGAGGCCAAAACTTCTCCAACCCTTGCAAATGCAGGTGAAAAGGTCAGAAAGAGGGATGTTACTTAGTACGTTGTTCTTGATGCTGCATCTGTTTTGCTCATTGGAGATACTGCGGGCCAGAGACGTTCTTAGAAATAACATTTTGGGAACTGCTACTGCATTACTTGCATACTTGTCAAACAGTGATATTCCTTGCCTCAATTCCAGTGCTCTGAAGAGGACAGTAGAAGAAACAGAAATAAATCCACAGAAGTAGAGAACAGGGATTTGGATACTACATCTCAGTAAGTATTGAGTTCACTTTTCCAGTCTCCTGGTATTAACTGACTATAATTGTTAATTTGTTACATATAGTCTTCTTAGAAAAAGATAAAAATAACTATGAAGCTTTAATATAAATTTCAAAATTGACTTCAGCATTTTTGTGGATGATATCAGGTGGTACTAAGGTAGAAGGTATGTACATCTTTTCTGGAAAGTTGATGAACTTTGTATTGCTTACTTCACAAAGTATTGCTTTGTGAAGTATCAATAGTGCCTGTAATTTGAGAGGGGAAGAGTGATAACTATGGCTTTGCTTTCCTCCCAGCCTCAATTATCAGTAATGATTCTGCTTCTGGCACTTGCAGATGCAGCTGTGGTATGCAGTCTAGTTAAGTTCCTCTCATGTGTTTTTACACATTTTCTTACACATTAATTACAATTAATCTTTTTAATACGCAGATAAATCGAGTTGTCGCATGTTGCAAGACTAAACAAAGTCTTGTTTCTTGTGAGAAGCAACTTGCATAAGTTTGGGCAAAGCTTTCTGAAGACAACGCAATTCCAGTAAAGAGATCTGTTCAAGCTTTGTATGGTTAGATAGGCTTGAATATTATGAAGTAAATGTTACTGTTGTGGATCCTTTGTGCAGAGAACCTGAAAAAACTACAGTTGCGAAGACAATAGTTAGAGGATATCGACAGAGATTTAAACCTAATGTTTCAACAGCATCTGTAAGGAAAGAAGAGCCTCAAAAAGATGCAGGAAATGATAAAATATCCCATCTACAGCCTAAGGGAGAAACTGAAAAGGTATTTAATAAAGTAACATAACTGAAGATAATGTGTTAGCTAAAAAGCTGCTGGATGCAACAGTAATGTGTTTTTCTTTTTTTCGCTTTTTTGCCTCTAAGTATGACCAGGAATTAACCACCTACTTAACCTGCTTTCAGTGACAGTGTGGTATTGCTTAGTAACCTCACCTTTGGTGAGAGGTTGTTACACAAACAGTAGATACCAACAGTATTTCATGTCCTGCAGAAAATATAACTTAAAGTGTTTGCTCTATTATGTGTGTTGCTCTCAATATATACATTTTTACTGCACATGTCTGACTGTGAAATTTACCCTGTAATTTTTGTGTGCCATAAGCAATCTATTTTGTCTCCTCTTATGAAGTTACTTGGTCAGTTAGGTGATGCTTACTTTATGAATGTAAGACAGTTCATGTCATAATACTCTGTTTCTGTTCAGAAAAATGACCAAGGTAATAAATCTGATGTCACCGGTGAAGATGCTGCAGAAATAGATGACAAAGTCTTGGAGACAATGTCTCAGTAAGTATGAGAAAAATAAGAAGATAAGCACCACTGTCCTGCAATTCACCATTCTTGTCACTTCTGGTAGTATTTTGTAGTTTGGTAATTCTAGAAGTTTTTGAGGAAACTTCTGTAATAGGAAATTGAGGGCAAAATGGGAATCCTTATTAACTTATGAAGCATACGTGAAGCATTTTTATCTTTAAAATGGTACTGTTAGATTATATGTCAGTCATGGTAAATCTAAAAAAGTTGAAAACTTAGTCCCTTGAAAACTAAAACAAGCCTTGGCTACTCACTTTTAATACAAAAATGCATTCATTTTAACAGTGGTTAAGTATTTAAACAATAGGAGTAAGTGCTTTTAAAGTGTAGTTAATTGTTAGATGTCAAATAAGGGAAAGAAAAAATCTGATATGTGGGCAGTGTAATGCACATATTTATTAACGTTGCATTTTTCTTCACTGAGGTGGCAGCTGTAATATAAAAGAAATAGTAGAATTTACAGAAGAGATTGTCAAAAATAAAAATTAAAAAAGCCAACTTTCCCCCAAATACTCCCCGCACAAAAAAGTCCCAAAAACAATGTAAACCAAGAACAGAAATAAAAAAAAAACAAAACCTCAAACTTTTCTTTTAAAGGTAGATCATTGAAGAGGATGGATGGAGATAATCTGGGTGTGATAATCTGCCAGAAAAATAATTTTGGTTATTTCTTTCATTCATCTGCTGTGTAACATGATGCTCAGTGTAAAAAGGTGTAGAAGAATCTAACAGTTCTAATAATGCACTACGGGTATTTTAGCATTAGTAAGATAAAAAAGTTACTTACGTGTTTTCTGAATACACTAAAGAAAAACTCTGAATATTTGCATATTTTTTATCTCTTTGTTAAATTAGGTCCATCTGCCTCTAGACTAGATAGGAATACAAAGAGATTGCAAATCCATTATGGATCAGAAAAAGGTCTCTCTAGTGTGGTATCCTGTCACCAATGGGAAGAAGAAAAATAACAGGGCAAACATAAGTTTAAACTCTCAGTCCCTAGTAGATACACTTGCAATTTGATTCTTTCAGGAAGCTAGTAATACATTTTAGGTAAGTGTATATTAATAACTTAAAAGAAAGGGAAAAAAAATCACTTCTCCAGGTCTCCTCCCACTTTCAGATGTGGTGTGCACTTAATGGATCATATATGTTTTCCCAGGTCTAATGAAACAGCTAGTTTAAAAGATGGCAAACAGATTGTGTTGAGTCAAACACCTCTAAAAAGAGGTAGAATACAGAGACCAAAACCAAATCTAGGAAGAACTGTTGCAAGGCAAAAAGAACAGATAGATGAAAAAGATCCTGAAGAGGAGACACCTGAAGGTGGAGAAGCAGAAGAAGGTGTCATACACCATCGAGATGAAAACAGTGATCCCTGCCTCAAAAGTGTAAGTTTCTGGAGCAGTTGCTTATATACACTGTTTTGTTGCATCCTTAGTAAAAGCCTTGGTAACAAAGACCTAGATACATACCACATAATCTGTAGGGATAGGGTTTGCATGCTTCATTTATTATTTCAGAATAAACTAAATTGTCATAAAATTTCCTTGTTTTTGCACTTGGGTCCTGTTTTCCATGGTATCAGGTTTAATCCCAGTCAGCAACCAAGTACCAGTTTGTTGCTTACCTGCCCCACCAGCAGCACTGGAGACAGAACTGGAAGGGTAAAAACTGGAAAACAGGTTGCGATAAACCCCTGAGTGCTGGATATAAGGTTTAAAAGGGAAAGCAGAAGCTATACTCATGTGCAGAGCATAATCAGAAACTCTTCTACTAGAACTACTGTCCTATAAACAGGCAAGTGTTCAGCCATCTCCAGGAAAGCTGGGCTTCATCATACATAATGGTTACTTGAGAAGGCAAAAGCCATTCTCTACACTTTATATACTGAGCTACATGACAGCAGGACATGGAATATCCCTTTGGTCAATTGGGGTCACATGTCCTGACTGTGCCCCCTCCCATCCTTCCATGCTCCCCCAACTTCCTCTCCAGCTTGGCAATATGAAAAGCATAAAAGGCCTTGGCTCTGTGTAAGCCCTCATCAGCAATAATTAAAACTTCTATGTATTATCAACCCTTTGTGCAGCACAAACCCAAAACATAGCCCCATACTTGACACTGAAAAAAGCAAACTCTACCGTAGTCAAAACCAGCATACGTGGAAATAGAATATATCTCATTTTGTCATGTTATGATACCAGATCTGAAAAGAGAAATGCAAAGAAAAAATGTCCCGCAAGATGTTGTAATAAATAAGCAAATGGGACTCAGTTTTCTGATGCAGAAAAGCTTAAGTTTTTATTCACAAAGCTCATATTTATAGGATATATCAGAAATCACTGTGTAAAATCTAACTTGTCAGCAATACAGTGAAACTCAGTTCATTGGTCATTAAGGGCTATTGTATATGTCTATCATATTTTCTCTCTCTAGATCTATTCACATGTTTTCTTCACTGACTCTCATGGGACAGATCCATTGTTTATGCAGTTGCAAACTTATATTTCTCTCTAAGAATAGGTTGTTGTGTTCATTCTTATAATTTTTCTTTATGGGAACTTACAAGCTACTTCTAGCCTGGAGTAGCAGGGCCTAAACTACATTTTATAAGATCTTTCTTTTATAATATTTCTAATCATAGGGAGTTGAACCACTTAAAAGAAAAAATATAAAGAAAAATAACTTTTTGCTTTTATAGTAGACACTAATATTAGTTGGATGCACAAGATGCAAGAGAAATTGTAGTGTTTCTGTAGAATATATGAAAACTTTCTCATTTTCATCCTGCTTTCCTAGAAGAGAGATTGAGCAAATATTTTATCTTAACAGAGTGGAACTTCTATTTGTTTTAGGATTTAGCAGTTCATGAAGACGCTCAGCCATCCAGCATGACATTAGAAGATGTTTCTACAGATTCTGAAATGAATTCAATCTATACAAGACAGTGTTTCCAAGAAAAGTCCTCAGAAGCAGAAAGCTATGAAAGTGGAAAGGGATTGTCAGATGTTTCGAAACAGGTTTCAGATTCCAATACAGGGTAAGGTCATTTCACTTTAAGGGAGAGAAGAGATGGTTCAAAACTACCAGTATCTCTAGGTATTACACCATTTTACACTCAACTCCAGCATTACAAACAAATTTTATATATATAAAGACATATTTAATCAAGAAAATACTGTACTTTAACAAAACCCCAAGAGCTTGAAAGCATTAAATTTACATGCCGTTGGATGTTAATTTCATCTTTAGACTGTTGGCCTAATTTTCTAAAAAATCCACTTTTTTAATGCCCAGTCCCTGTGATTGTCTTCATGTTGATTTCCACAGTGCATCCCAGTGTGCTTGTATAAATCCTTGCGTACAGGGTCTGGTTTCCTGTTACAGTGTCTCTTAAAAAAATGGTCAACCATAGGTATCCTGTAAACCTGCTGGGTAGCTTTAAACATGATTAGAGGAAGGTATGTGTAAAATGTATGTATTGTGTTAAAATGTCTCAACTTGTCTTCCAGATCTCAGTTGGAAGTTGCAGTTAACTTACCTTTGCTTACCTATTCATAAGATACTGAGGCTTTTGGTGATGATCACTGTGTTTTTATTGTATCTTTTTCATGCCACTAATGTTGTTAATTGCTCTGAGAGCTGTATACAAGTAGGCCATATGGTCCCATGCCTTTGTTTGTTGTAGGCAATCTCATCCTCAGAAGGAAGAGGAGAAAACTGTTGTATCATCAACTCAGCTACTGAGGACACGATTCCAGAGACCAAAGCCAAATTTAAGAACAACTAGTAGAAAAGAAGTTCTGGATGTAAATAGTAAAGGTGCATCACAGAAAGATACCAACAAGGAAGAAAATTTTACACAGTGTGATAGTGAATGTAGCATCCTTCGTGACACAGATGTAAGGATTTTGGTTTTGTCCTTTAGTTATATTTGAGCTTTTGGTTTTGAGAAATGAAATAGTGATGATTTAGAACAATACAAATTTAAGTTTTTGAAATAATTTTTTCAAAAGCTAAAATTTTCTATGTTAAAACTTATGTACTTTTCACTTGGTCATATGTGAGGAAAAAAAGATGATTAAATCCCTTGTTATGTGTTCAGATGTCTTTCTGACCCAAGGTGGCATTATAGATTTGACAGGGAAGAAAGAAAAAGCATTAATAGAAGATAACACAGAAGAAATACAGATTTCAAGCTGTTTTGTCTGAAATAAAAAAGGGTGTATTTGTCCTGGAAAGACTAGGAAGTCATTAGTGAGCAGTTACAGAGGAGTTTTGTAGGAAAGTGCAAAAAACTCTCTGAGTTTTTCAGAGAGTGGTAAGTGCCAAACTTCATAGACATCATAAAGTTTCCATTTGGTTTATAATTACAGCTTTTTCTGATTCTCATGTTTACTGTTTTCAGAAAGCAGGAAAATGTCAAATCTTAAATGCACTAGAATCCTTGGGAAAGGAGAAGTCACTTTGCTCTCAGGAGGTTTCTGAGAGGCCAAGTTCTAAGTCCCCCAAAACATTTTCAAGATCAGAGGATGGTGAACTGGAGTTTTGTCTACCTGAAATTAACCAAGATGACATTTCTACTATTTTTGCAGGGTAAGCGCTTAGCTGCTTTTGATTCTTGACTGTAACAATGAAACAATTTTACAAGGAAATGAGTGTGCCCTCTGGCAAACATTATCTAATGAAAATATCGCACAAAATTTCTCAGAGTTTAACACTAGTGGTACTACAATTTCAGTAGCTTCTATGCTAAGCATGACATTAATGAGCATTCACTTCATAACTGTTGCATCATCTGAAAGACTGGATTCATTTCATGTAAGCAGGGAAGTACTAGTTTGCTTATCAGAGAAACCATGTGAAAATCGCTTTGGTTTTATAGCAACAAGTAGTCAGTAGGTTAATACCTTAACTTGAGTTAGTTAATTCTGTTGTTGGAAGTATTTCAAAGATAGGTGCTTCCAAATTTTTGCTGGAACAAAATGTCGTTTGTAATTTAAACTCAGCTGAACTTCTGTAGTTCATAAGATTTCTCTTAAAAACTCAGTGTTTCTTGCAGGTAATATTAATGGACCTGTGTTTATGTTTGTAACATGCTTATACTAAGTTTTGGATTATTTTTTCTGTCTTAACTTTGCATTGATGACAAAGCAGCACTCAAGAAGAACATCAACAAGCACCTCTTCCACCTATACAGCTAGCACAGAACAAGAAGTACAAGCCAAACCTGGTAAGAACTTTTGGAAAGAAGGAGTTACAAATATCAGAAAATGAGAGGAAGAAAAAGCCTGAAGCAGAGCAGAAAGATGAGTTTGACAATACTGTCATGGTAAGCCTTAATAAGAGTAAGGCTTTGCCTTCAAAGTTGGTTTGAAGTGTTCACTTTTATGAAGTTAAATGAAAACATTGAAATTGCATTGCCTGAAGCTGAGACAATGTATTAAATTAAAAAAATACCCAAACCCAGATAAGCTGAGATATTGTAGGTATGAAATCCGTGAGATCTACAACTTGAAGTATTAATTATTTTTTTTTACAAAGGATTTGCTTTTGATTGGATTGCATGTTAGGAAAAGATTATGCACATTTATACAAACTCTAGAATAAAAATGCATAAAAATTAGCTTTTTTTCTTATTTCATCTTTCCTATTTGGATGATTAAGTCTGTGTTGAGCAGTCTACTATAATGTCTCAAGTGAAGGCAGAGGACATATATTTCTATGAAAAAAAAGGGTTTTTTAAATTTGATAAGCTCTAACTGGGGTCATTACTACAGTACGTTGTCCTCTTCTATTTCGTATAAGTGACACTGTGTATCCCCACAGACACTTCACTAGGGACTGTAAAAGGTGTGGAAATCCCTGAAAGCCGTTGACAGTATGATGTGTTCTCTGTAACTGTTTTGTAGGTTGCACATGAATCATGTAATGGAAGTAGGGATATCTGTGTAGACCTGCCTTAGATTTGGAATACAGCTAAACTTTACAAGAGTGACTGATGTTTTGGAGTAGTTATAGCTGTTATAGTTTTGTTTTTGAGCTTATGAAGAGTACTTCTGTCCCGCATTCATCTCTTACTTCCCTTCAGTGCCACAGTCAGCTCACCCCTAGCTGAGATAGTTCCTTGTGGTTCAGCTTTGGCTTCTCTAGACCTGTGGCCTGTGAACCATGCATATGCATCTGCTCTGAACCGGGCAAATCTGTAGAACCAGAGCAGGTCTGATGCTCCTCTTTACTAATGAAGCTGTCTGAGGTCTGAAGTGGTAAAGGATATGTTTGAGTGGCTTCTTTGTGGAGCCATTGTGGCAAATACAGACATAAAGCTTATTAGGCCTTCTGGATCTTTGAGGCTATGTCACTGGGGCTTGGGTGTGTCTGTGCTGCACTCTGCAGTGTCCAATTTTCAAAGGTTTTCTATTTGCTGAAGTAGCTTGTTTCCACAGTGCTTCATGTGTTAGGGAATTGATTGAATACTAAATAGATGAGTGTTTGCCATAATGCTTGGGTGCACATAGCATTTAAGAGTCTAACTCTAGGTATCCCAGGAGTATGAAGACTTCTGTTCCTTTTTGCATATAAATTGAGTTATGATAACATGAGTCTTACCTTAATTCCAGTTGGGAAAACAGCATAGTTTCTATTTTTGTATATAAAATACATGTCCGTTTTAGAAGCTTACATCTATTTTTCTTCATCTTTTTTTGCTGTAAATTAAAGGGTGAAAATAAAGCTGTATTGTGTCAAGCAGATGTATTGGGCAAAGAGGAACAGGAACAGCAAGAGGTGCCTCAGGTGCTCTCTATTTCTGAAACCTTATTGTCTGAACAAAGCAGGTGAGGTTTGAGTTTAGCCAAATGACATTTGAAAAGCTTTTGTCTGTGCATAATGAGATACCTTTGCAAATGGCAATTCTTCTGTTCCTTATCTTTTGTCTTCCTACAGTATTTCATTTTCAGTGCCTACAAACAGCTTCTTTCAGTGATTTCAGAGGACATTTTTTTTAGCTGCACTCCTTGTCATTGGTTATCTGGTACATATTTGATCTGTATGAGCTCATAGCTCATCTTGACCAAGGTTTTTTGTTACTGCGTCTGTATTTGCTTAAGTAGCAATCACGCCTGTAAGATACGTAACATACAAATTTTGCAGAATGTCAGAGACTTGACTTTCATTGATCCATCCATGTGCTCTTCTATTTTACTGCCACTGTTGTTAAAATTGGATCTTAAGTGTGTGTTAGACTGCCAATACTTTGATGTTGGTATGGTTAGCAACATGAATTAGTTTTTGTATTAAAAATGCCTTGACATAGACATTTTGTAATTTCTGCTCCAAAGTTAACCATAAATGAGAAATATATCTGAAAATATAATTTTATTGATCTTAAACAAAGCAGTCTGTTAATCTCTTGTGTAAGTGTTGATTTAAAACTTAAGTGCAGAAGTGCTTTTTTTCTCTCCCAACCAAAGTCAGGTGTGGTTTTTCTGTTTCTGTTTGTTTGCATTAAATTCACCAGTACTGAAAAAACTACCTCCCAAGAAGGCAAACTGAGTGCTCTGAAGCCAGGACAATTCATAAGGATTGAGTGCACAAGAACTAGACCAAACCTAGAAAGAACATACAATGAAAAAGGATCTCCAGTAGTACAAAAACTTGCTGCCTCAGATGAAGAAGAAATGAAGCAGGGAGAGAACCTGCCTGTGGCAGAAGAATCTGAAAACCCTCTCTCCTCAAAAGTGAGATTCTCTTCATTTATTTCTGACTACACTTTCTGATGCTTGATTCCACACTAGCAGTTTTTAAGAAATCTAAAGAAACTGTTGTAAATGCATTAATTGATTTCAGCCTAGTATGAATTCTTGTTCACTATTTGTGTGCTATTACAGGGTTTTCCAAAATCCTGTTAGTGACGTGTTGATAAGACATATAAAGATTTCACTTGAAATTTGACATCACAGTGATATTCATGATACATTATTAGTTCCTAGCATGCTGTATTTCTGATGCTGGGTTTCTCCGAAGTCCCTTGGTGGTTTCTCATGAAGAACTATATTGGTTGCAGTATCTGTCTTTATTAGCTAAATGCCTTCCTAGAGGAATAAGGAACAGTGATGGTGCCGTAATCTACTTGGAAGTTTTTAAATGAAGTTTCATCTCGGATTAACAACTTGATCAGAGATTGCAATAGTTTATTTTACAGATGATATATTTTGTGCTAATATTGTTGAGTTTTTTTCTCAAATCAAAGGATGACATGGAGGTGTTGCTTGTGGAAAATTTGGCCAAGAATGACAATCTAGATGTAAATTCAAGAAGCATGACATCAGGAATGCTTTGTTCTTCTAAAAAGTCACCAAATTGCAACAGCAAGAGAGAGTTGGAGGAGTGTCTCTCTACAGATGCTATAGGAAGCATTCAGAATACTACAGAAAGGTAAAGTTATCTGTTGGCAAAGAAAAAAATCTCTTGTTTTGGTTTCACCTGGGGCAGTTTATCTTCTTCTTAGGAGCTGGTACAGTGCTGCATTTTGGATTCAATATGAAAATAGCATTGATAACACAGTGACATTTTAGTTGTTGAGCAGTGCTTACCCTGCATTGAGAACTCTTCAGTGTCTCATAGTCTGCCAGTGAGCAGATGCTGAAGCAGCTGAGAGGGAGCGCAGCCACGACAGCTGATCTGAACTGGCCAAAAGGATATTCCATATATGGAACATCACGCTCAGTCTATAAATTGGAGGGACCTGGCCAGGGCCTGCTGAGTACTGCTAGGGGATGAGCTGGGCATCAGTGAGCATGCACTGAGCACTTGTGTATCACTTGTTTCCCTTGGGTTTTTATTCCCCTCTGTCTGTGTGTATCTGCCTCTCCTTTTCATTATTTTGTATTTTAGTTTGTTTGGTTAGTAAACTGTTCTTACCTAATCCCACAAGGTTTACCTTTTCTTTCCAGTTCTCCTCCTCCCTGGGGTTTGAGGACTGACTGACTGCGTGGCACCTACTTATTAAACTGTTCTTACCTAATCCCACAAGGTTTACCTTTTCTTTCCAATTCTCCTCCTCCCTGGGGTTTGAGGACTGACTGATTGCATGGCACCTACTTATCAGCTGGGGTTAAGCTGTGACAGTTCTTAATTTTGTGCATTTGTCCAGTTGTTTTCAGATAGCACTTGCTTTTGGAGGCACAGGCTCTGAGCTGTACTAGTTGTTAACTACTATGTGCTGTGAGAGTCACTAGGTGGCATTCTTAAATAATATAGGAGTTTTTAACAGAATTAAAGGATTGTTTTCAAGGCTGTTTTCCTTTTTAGAAGGTACTTAATGGATGAGAGTAGAAACAAGTAATCAGGGTTTACCTGTCTGAATTTCTCACTAATAAATTTCTGGGGTACAGTGCACCGTGACTGTCGACCAGAGACAGAGCAGTGCCATTTCCACTCACTTATAATTGAGAAGTAGTAAGAGGACAGCGCGCTCATTTTATGATTCTGTAGGATATATTCTGAGTCTCTTCAATTTGTCTTTCCAGTAGGAGAACTTCCTGTAATGATACTTATAATGTACATGCATATGCATTATGAGACTGATAGTGCCACTTATATGTGAATGCTCTGGGTTATGTTATATGCTACCTTTTGTTCGGTCTTAGCTTATACAGAGCAGCCCCAAATCAATGTATTTTACAATTTTGCTGGTTTCTGAAATTACCTTCTGGTTTGCATATGTCTTGGAAACTCTAAAACTGTGTAACATCTCTTCCACTAATTATGTTAAAACATGTCCCAGAGTCTTTGTGCTAACAAGACAAGAGCCTTACTTGACAGTCTTCTTGTCTTTTATGATGGTGGACTTCGACAGACTCACAGAATGGTTGAGGATGGAAAGGCCTGCTAAAAGCCTTCTGATCCAACACCCCAGTCAAGGCACCTTGAGCTGGCTGCCCAGTACTGTGTCCAGACAGCTTCTGAATCTTGCCAAGGATGGAGACTCCACAGTCTCAATGGGCAGCCTGTGCCAGTGCTTGATAACCCTCACAGTGAAACAGGATTTCCTGGTGCTCAGAAGGAACCTCCTGTCTTGCATTGTTTGCCCGTTGTCTCTTGTCCTGTCACTGGGCACCCCTGGAAAGAGCCTGACCCTGTCCTGTTTGCACCCTCCCCCTGGGTTTCTGTGGAACCCTTGAAGAGATCCCTGTGAGCCTTCTCTCCAGGTTGAACAGCTCCTGCCCCTTCAGCTTTTTGTTATAGGAGAGATGCTTCCACCCCTTTACCGTCTGTGACCCTTTCTGGGGCTGTGTTCAGTGTGTCCTCTCTCCTACCAGGGAGCCCAGAACTGGTCAGTTCTCCAGGTGTGGCTTCTTCAGTGAAGCTGAACAAGGAGCAAGATCACCTCCCTTGGCCTGCTGGCAAGGCTGCTCCTGCTGCAGGCCCGGTCACGGTTAGCTGTTTGTGCAGCCACAGCACCTTCCTGGTTGATGTTCAACTTGGAGACCACCAGGACAGCCGGGTTCTTCTCTGCAAAGCTGCTTCCCGTCTGGGTGGCTTGCAGCACGTGCTGGTGCCTTGGGTTGTTCCTCCCCTGGTCTTTGCATCTCCCCTAGCTGAATTTCCTGAGGCACCCATCAGCCCACTTCTCCAGCCTCTCCAGGTTCTTTTGGAACCCCATACAACCTTTGGATGTCTCTGTCTTTGAGAAGCAATTCCTTCTAGATCTGCCTAATCTGTAAACTTGTTGAGGTTACACCCTGCTCTGTCATTCAGATCATTTGTGGAGATACTGAATGGGAGTCAATATAGTACTGACCCATGGCACACACTGTTGGTTCTTGGTCTCTTATTGGACTTTGTGTCGCTGATTACAAACTTCAGGACCTGACAACTCAGTTTTTAGTGTACTTTCAGTCTCTACTTCATCAGCTCCCTTATCAGCACGTTAGTGTTCAACAGTGTTACAAGTCTTACTGTAGTCCAGGCAGACACTATTTACTCTTTCCCTTCATTTCCCTTCCCATCAAGTCAGTCATTTCATTGAAAGATATTACCAAGCTGATTAAACATAACTTCTCCATTACGAATCCATGCAGACTACTCCAAGTTAGGTTGTTTTTCATGTGCCTGGAAGTAGTTTCCAGCTTTAGTTGTTCCATCACTTTCCCAGGGACTGAGATGAGACTGACTAAACTGTATTCTTCTCTATTACTTTTACTCCCTTTTTTCTCAAGTCTTGAGTTAAGAAGGCCGGGATGTCTGTGTTACTTATCTGAATGTGTTTGAACAGATGTAAGAATTGTATCCTTTTTGAAAGCAGTAGAACCTGGAGCACTGCAATTAGTGAATATAATGTTCCTATGGCTGCCTAATTTTGGAGACCTATATTGGTGTAGCTGCCAGTTTCCAGTCTTACTGATTTCATGTTGTTTTCCTTCCAAAAATCTATCCCAAAAGGAACATCCACTGCTGCAGATGAATTATCTCCTTTATGCATATTTATATCCTTTATGTGGTTTTTTTCTTCCTTTGTATTTTCTACATTTAGCCAGCTAAGCAAATAAAAATTCAAAACACAAGTTCATTTTTAGTTAGAAGTACTAAATATCTGACAGTAAGCCAGGTTAATAGAGTGTCCTTTGTAGTTCTTCAGGAGTAAAAGCTGAAACATATTTTTGCAGGTCTAATGATAAATTAAATTCCGGAGAAGAAAGTGAACAGAGACCAAAGGAACCCCATTGGAGCCCAAGGCCAGACCTAATGAGACGTACTAGGAGAAGAGATTACCTTGAACAGCGTGAAAACAGAGAAGACGACAACACTGAGAGAAATGAAGAAGAGTTTTTGGTATTATTAAAAACAGGTGTATCAGGGGTACGTGCTGATCGTGTATTTTGAGCTAGTTATACCTCAGTCCTGTTGCCCAGATTTTTAGAAAGCTGGCACAGAAATCCAGGATATGGCTGGAAAGGTTAATGTGATTATTTGATTTTTTTAAAATTCAGTATTTGAACTATTCAACTATGCTGAATAAATGGATTTAGAATTTAAAAACTGTGGAAATACTTAATATACACTGTTGTCTTAAGTTCTGTGGTTTCTATGATGAGAAATGTGCATTGTAATTAAAACATGCTAACATTATTAAGAAATAATTTGCTGTTTCTTATTCATTGAACAATGGAAAATAAGGCAATTAGTTAACTTCAGATACTATCTAAAATCTGTGTTAATATACTCAGAAATTAAAATCAGAGTGAACAAACTTCAGACCTTCTTAAATTTGCTCAGTAGGCCTAACTTAGCCCAGCCTACTTCCATCTGTGTCTGATGCTGTGATAACTGACTCAAGTTTATCTGGTGTTCCCTGTTTTCTGTATGGTTGACTAAAAACTTCTAGTTAAAATATTTTTTAGCCAGGTATCTAGTTGTCTGAACTGTGGTTGCAGATGTTTGCCTGTATATATGTTGAATAAGATTTAATATTATTCCTTTTATTTAAGAAAAAAAAAATTGTTCCTGCAAATTGTTTTTTAAATTAATAGGTCATTTTAGCAAATGATTCATCTTTCTACCTTCTAAAGAGGTGTTGCTCTTGATAAATTGAGCATAATCTTGCTCTATTAACTACCAGCAGCACTGGGAATTCAAGCATCATAGATAATACCAGTTAATGATATCTCTGCTACAGAGCCCAGAATTAAAGACAATGAGGAAGAATATGCTAAGTTATCAGAGCTGACAGCTGGGCACGTTCTCAAGATCCTGAAAAAGTTCTTTAAGTCACTAAAACCAGATACAAATGTTTGGCACTTAGTACAGTAATAATTATCTCCTCTGTTCAGCAAAACTGCAGTAATAAAGTGGAAGCTGGATCCTTCTCAGAAGCTACAAGGAAATACAATTTTGCAGAGAATGTTGAAGAGGCGTCTTGTAAGAGAATCAGACAGGACAGTACACTCCAGTCTCCAGAGATATCATCAGAAAGTCAAGTTGAACAAGTTAATGATTGTCAGCTTTCTACCTCACAGGAAAAGCATTCAGACAATCTCACAAGGTAAAACAACCGTTTTGCTTTGTAAATGAAAATCAGTTGACTGATAATTGTTGGCCATAGTTCTGCCATATGTTATGTGAGTGCATACAGCATGTGAGTTTTTGTGTCTTCAATCTGAATTTAGCAGATGTGTGCAGATATTCCTGTGTCTCTTATTCTGCCTGTATTCTCGTAAAATGAACACAGCTAGCACCAAGCCATCCCATGGAACAGAAATTCCTGATTTTATAGAGGAGGTCTTAAGAGTACATAGAGGAAAGAGGGAACCTAAAGAGAAGCTTTGTGCTAGAAGTGCCCTCTGCTGCCATTTGCTTCTACTCCCCACCAGTTTACCAAGGAAGATATTTTGAGGGGGAGGTTTGTTGTTACTTTTGATTGTCAAAGTGGTTGTGCCCATGATTTTGAGGAAGGAAACTGTAGCTAACTGATTATTGAAGAGAATGTTGTCTGAGAAAAGCAGAAAAGCAGTTACCATCCAACAGTTTCAGTTTGTAAACAATAGTCTGATCAATGAAAGTATCATAGTTTGGGGCTTCTAGTATAGCTTTGGCAAAAGAGAACTGGAAGAGTTCCTATGGCTTACAAAGTATGTGACTTCCACATCCCTCAAAATTAAAATGATTTCATACTTTTCTAATCAAAGAATTGTGTACTTTGCAAGTTTAATTGTAAATATTTTTGGCATCCTGAAACTGCTTAATACACATTTGCAGTCAGTATGTTATGTACACAGGAAGAAATTAAATTTCTAATTAAATGCTTATTTGTCGCTATTAAAAAGTAAATAATTTGCATTGTTGGTCACAATGATAAGCTTTTTTCAGTTGAGTTTATTTTAGACCTCTGAGTTTTTATAGACCTCTCTTTGGAAGGTCTTGGATTTCATTTTTTGGTTCTGTACTTCAGAAGGCGGTTCAGGAGATCATCAAAACAGACAGCACTGCCAGAACATGTGTTGGAGCCAAAAACCACTACTTCTTCTGCCTCTAAATTTGAGGCTGATTGCGGTGAGAAGGGGAGTCAAAGGCAAGAAGTTAAACTGAGTGTTACCAGAGACAAAAGTTTGAAAACTACACAGAGAAGAAAATCTGGGAAGGAACTCAGAAGTTCAAAGATAACCTTCGTCACCCTTCGGGCTTCTCAAGAGGAGGAGGATGAAGAACCAGATGACTTTGAGCTTGATGATGAAGAGGAATGTTTTGCATCGGAGGAAGTAAACAAGGCTCCAGTGTTTGTTCCTATAGGTCTTCGATCTCCAAAACCAATTCCCATGCGGATACAGGAAACCATGGAAGAGGTATTGTGTAGCTGGGTTCTGCATATGCAATTTTGTTCTGGTTGTTTAAAAAGATTTTATTCTAATTGTATCTCTGAGTATTTGGGTTTTATCCGAGTTCAAGTGTTGAGAGTAGGGATGTTACTTGGCACATACACTTGGTTTTGAACTTAGTACTACGTCAGCTTAAGATCCAGTTATGTAATTATGTTTACGAATGGTATATAGGGTACTCACCAGTTTGTTTATTGGGACTGAATATAGGCCCAGATTTGATGCTCATCCATGTGTTTTGAGGCCCAAGATGGATCAAATGGAGCACTTCAATTTCATATTTGAATGTTAGGAAATATGGGTGTGAGGAAAATGTTTCTGTATGTCATGTCCACCCTGCCAAGAAACTTTTAACTGTTGGGTAGGCTGACCTGACCAGCAGCCAGACACCCAAATCTACTTGCTCACTCCCTTTTCCTTTGGGACAAGGAGAAATTAGGAGGGCAAGAAGATTTCTCTATTGATCTAAAGACAGTTACATACATTAAGGAAAATCTGCATGTAAATTAAAAGCAAAATAAGGTATTATTTGCTGCTTTCCATTGTCAGGTTACTTCCTGGAAATCAGGGCCTTGCTCTGTGTAAGAGTAACTTTAGAAGACAAATGCCCTAACCACAAATGGCCTCCTCACTACTTTCCCTGAGCTTTTAGTGCTGAACGTGTCATCATCTGATACAGAATTCCCCTTTGATCATTTTGGGTCAGCTGTCCTATCTGTATGCTTTCTTGACCTCTTGTTTATCCCTGGCCTCCTTGCTGGGTAAAAGAATAGCTTTGACATCATGCAGGAATAGCAAAAACACTGGTATGCTACCAGCTCTGTTGTAGTTAAAAGTCCTAAAGACAGCACTATGTGGGCTGGTATGAAGAAAATTAACTTCATCCCAGCCATTGCTAGTATAATCATCAGCCTTGATATTTCATACCATTTGTATCATGCCTAGGTTTTACTCAATCCAGTACAAAATGTTTTTCTGGTTTTTCCCAGTCATCGCTATTTTCCATTCACTTAAGTGCTTTTTGCTTTCTAGTGCTTTTTTGCTTACTACTGCTGCTAGTCCTCTTCCTCTCTTTGCCCTATGAAATCCTGCTTTTTATTTTCTCCTGAATTAATCACACTGTTTCCTTCTCCAGGTGAAACGGCAGAATAATTTAAAGCTCAGTCAGAACACCAAGGGATCTCTAGAACATTAATAGGCAGAAAAGTTGCTGTATGGAAACTTTTGTTGAATCTTTGATTTCTGTGATGTGGAATATATAGTGTGTGGGGGGATTACAATCAAGTTGCCTAGTTTAACACTTAGGAGAAATGAGTACTAGTGAGGGATGTGCTTAGATACCTTAAGGACCTAGCTGTTGTAAAATTTAAATAGATGAGTTGAAAGTCTAAATTGCAAGCATTTGAGAGCAATCCAGATTGAGCAGTGTTTCTGTGAGAACTTCCCTGGAAATATCATAAACTTTCTGTCAAATTTCAAGTCCTCATTTCTGAAAATGTCAAATGTCTGAAGCTCTCAGCAAAAATACAGTACTGAAGAAGATAAAAAAATAGGTAAAATGGTGAGTGGGTGTGTTTCTTTGTGTCTCTATGTCTGTTCCCTGTCTTGCTTTGGAAATAAGTCTGAACTGTTTTTCTGTCCTGAAGACTTTGAGGTAAACAGTCTCTATAAAAGATCTCGGCTGCATAACTTAGTTTGGTGGAAAAATGAATGACTACAAAGAAGTCCTTAGGTTTTCTCATGCTTCCACTTAGCTACAGGTAGCAGTATTTGTTCTTCTTTCTGTTGATATCACTGCTTCCTTCTCAAATCAGAAGGTATGATTTTTGCAAAGGATCCCTCTAGGTGCTGGAACATGTGTTGAATATGTAAGGTTTATAAAAATTTGCATTTGACAGATTTTCTTTTGCATCTGATGAACTAACTGTAAAATCACTTTTACAGCTCGAAATATCTCTGAATATCCCAGATGTGCAGGTGGCTACTGATGCTGAAAGTCTTTCTTGTTCTTCTATCCAACCAGTAGTACAGTGGGAAGAAAAAGTAAGTACCTCAACAGCTGTGAGAATGTCTTTTATTTGTTTCATTGGTCATATAAAGCTATTTCAGCAGTCTCTTGCTGCCATGTCTGGATGTAACGGTAGCTTATTAGACTGTGACCTGTCCCACACAGATGTGAGGCACAGCTGTGGAAAAACTATGTTAGTAAATGTTGTTAGTCTTAAAACCTGGGTACTCTGTGGGCACAGAATTTACATGTAAGGATTAAATAAAAATTATGGAGTAATTTTATATAGAACTTTGATACTGTTTTTCTTTGTATTTAAGGAAACAGCCATACATGAGAATCCAGATGTGAACAAAGGTAGATATGAAATACGTATTTCCTGTCAACTTGCTACCAATATATATTTCCCCCTTTCTTAAAATACGCTTCCAAAGGTGCCACCATCTTGGCAGACAGGCTCAGCTGTGTCTCGCAGTGTGTCAGCTGGAACTGGCTGTGTCCAGGGCAGGCCCCTGCTGCCAACACCTTGCCACCTGTATCCAGTACACCATTAAAGGCAGCCATTGAAGTCATTAAAGTTACTACTCAGTGTTTTAACAATAGTTTGAATTTGGTGGATGAGAATGGCTGCTTGTCTACAAGCATTCTGATCTATAAATAAGGACAATTTAAAAAATATGTACTTCCTTGTATTGGTGGTAGTGTCAAATACTTTTTGAATATATGTAAGTGGATTTCTGGTTAATATGCTTGTGACTTTTAATATGTCTGAACAACTTCACAGGAATTAACGATGGAAGCACTGAAGCTGCTATGACTTTACTCGCAATGGGTGATCCAAATTTCCAGTTAAAAACAAGTGCTGAAGGTATGATCTGATTTATGGGACAAAGCCTTGATCTCATGCTTTCTGGGTCCACCTAAGGAGGGATGGAGCAGTGGCTGCAAAGCTCTTCTACATGCTGCTGCACTGCAAGAAGTCAAGAATTTTTTATGATTTTAGTCCTGTTGCATTTGAAGACATAATGAGTCCAGGCAATGCAGATTTGCTGGAAAGAGGCAGGCACCCTACTGAATACTGCCAACTGTCTTATCATTGCTAGAAAGTCGTTTCTGTGATCTGTTTTGGGAAGCACATATCTGAATTATCTGGGCACATAAACTGGACAAAAGAAAGGTATCAAGTTTAAATGACTGTAACTTTCAGTGATCTTCTCAGACCTTTAATGTGAAGCATAGCCTTTTCGTCCTAACTAGCTACAACCTGAAATTACCTGGGTTTTTTTATAGATTTTGTATAGCTTTTATTCAGTTGCTGAATGTTAGGTTTTGTGTTCCTACTACAAAAAGTGTTCTCTTAGGACTGTATTTACCTAGGATTTGAATTTGTGTCTCTGGAGAATACAAACTTTGTTAAACGAGTCTTGAAGTTATATGGCTTTATATACATGCCAAACCTGAGTGTTTTAAATGAAGTTTTCCCATTCTGTATATTATTATAACCAGAACAGACACATACGTCACCTGCTCAAGATGATTTGGACACGGGTAATAGCCATGTAATTCACGCCTGCTCCAAAGAAAATAGAACTTCTAGTCCGTATTTGCTTGCTTCCGATACTTCTATCAAGGAATTGCTGCCTTCTGACAATGGAAACAACATCAGTGTAGAGGATCAAATCACTGGCACAAGAATAGGTGGAAAAGAATATTCAGAGATGGGTGCTGCTGATACCAGGTTAAATTACTACTTCATTTTCTTTTATGAGAGAGACCCTGTGGCACTGCTTACTTTTGCTAGGTTCTTTCTGGCATTTTTACTGATTTGCAAGCAGTCTTGCTTTAGTTAAAGTTTCTCAGTTTATGTAATTTAGTATGTAATCTGCAAAAACTCTTCTCATCTCTTCCTTGCTACTTTCACGAAGTCTTTGTATAATTTTGGGTATCTATAACTAGCTTTTCGCTCGTGAAATTAAGCTTACCCGGGGAAGGGAGGGAGAAAAAAATATGCTAATTAATGATGTACTAGATCACTGTTAATTATCAAGTTGGGTTTTTTTTTGCAAAGTTCTCTACACCTAATCAGACCCAGGCAAGTTGCTTAAGTGTCACTGGTGCTGTGGGAGTGTTGATCAAAGATTTAGAGCAAAGGGATGGCAAGAAGCTAGGTGATCTTCCATCATTATGGCTTTTAGTGATTGATCTTTTATAATTTTGCATTTGTGAACTACAAGACAGCTTAATGAGACAGGTTCCAGAGAAACATCTGCTGGTGGTCATGTATTATTTGAAAAACTATTTAACTTGTTGATTGCTTAAACAAACTATGAGATTATACTCTTTGAAAAATTATAATGCAAGATAAATTATTTTGCATCCCATCTAATTATATGATTAAACCAGGACTTACTATCACGTCATGTGTGTTAGATTTCTGATCTTCTCCTGTTATTTAAACATTTCAATTTTTTTTAGAATTCTTTTACATTAGAAACATACTAGGTTACAGCAGACCTGTCTCTTTCAATTCTCAGATGATCTTTACATTATTTTATCCTGCGAGATAGTTTTCTGTCTTCTCTGCCAGTTTTCTGTCTTCTTCTGTTGCAGCCTGCATTTCAGGTCTTCATTGTCTGATTTACCCCATATCTCTTATATCTTCACTAACTGTCAAAAATCAAGGACTCTATTGAAGACATTTTTCCTTTTACTTGCAGTGGTTGCTCTCTGCCTATGGTGAATAGTATGAGACTGACAGGAGGTGGACACCTTGAGCCTGAGTCAACCTCTGGAATATTGATGTCCAATGAAAACATAATACAGGAGATGCTTAACACAAATTTACTTGTGGAACAACTAGAGCAAATTCAAACTGGTAAGCCTGTTTCTTGTCCTAGGGCCTCTAAAATGGTTATTCAATAAATTCACACTTATTCATGAAATGAAACAAAGCTGAAAGTCTTCACTTTCCATTCATATTCACAGATGATACATCATCATTGTAACGTAGGGCATCCATTTGTAATTCAGTTTTATACATAAGTATACCTTTCAGTATAAAAACAAATTAAATTTGAATAGCACGTTTTGCTGCAGGTATTAAATTACCTGGAAAGCACTTAAATTACTGCACTGCCAAATACAGAAAAACAGTCTAATACAGTGTATTCTTTTCTATTATTACTGTCTTTTCCTTCCATTAAAAGTAGAAGAGGAGAGAGAACTGGTTTTCTATTCTTAAAGGAAAAGGTAATCTTCAGACTCCTAATTGTCTTCATACCACAGGAAAGGCAAGATGAGATATATGTATGTGGCTTATTTATACAGAACACAAGTATACATGTGCGCATTAATGTATATGTGTCTATGTAAATATACTACAAAACTTCAATATATACAAGATCATATGTAAAAAGTAATACAAATATGTATATACACCCACTGACTGAAAAGACATTATTTGAATTTTTATTCTGATAAAACTTAGATCCTACAACCCTGAGTAGTAATGCAGATATGCAGAAGGTGGAACCACAACCAATCAGACCAGCTTCAGGTGATTCTTCAGTTCTTCATGACTTTGCAACTGGAAGTATGGAACTTACCAAGCAAATAGACAAAACTGAGAGGTAGGAGGACTCATCATTTAATACTGACTTTGTTCCTACTATCTCTTAAAATATGCAGCTGAAGTTCAGATGTAGTATGCCACTGTAATGGAAAGAGTGTGCTCACAGACACTGTGTATGTTTATACAGATAGTGTACAGTTTAGACTTCAGTTTTTTTCCCTTGTGTGTAATGCTACAGCTTTTGGAGATAGAATATTAACTTCTGTTTGGTATTTCAAAACTTCTTAATTATCTTGCTGCTTAACTGACCTTTATGACACCACAAGGAAATGCTAAGGAGCATTTAGAAATGTTAATGAGCTTATAAGGCTTCCTGCTTGGTTGTACTTTCAGTAGGAATGTCTCCATTAGTGGAGTTACAGAGGCCTTTCCCTGAAATTCTTCATGTAGATTTGTTCAAAGATTGTGCATTCTGTTTAGTACAACCATGTAGTTTTTAAACAGGTGCTTTGTTTCCTTGTAATTACATATAGTTAATATTAAATACATTGTGACATGGAATTTAGTGTTTGCACAGTGTATCTTCATTTGGTTTCAAATTAACTAATATATACCTTGCAGAACAGAAAAGCAGATAAGAGATGCTTGTGGAAATTCAGAAAATCCAACTGCATCACCAAAACCTGAAAAATCACACCTTGGACTAGAAGACTGTCCAAATACAAGTTCTATGGATGAACTGTCTGAGCAAAGTCCTTGTCCTCTTGAGCACCATATAAGTACATTCAACTTTATCCAGGTAAAGAGCAAGAACTTAATTACAGTCCAGAAGTACCTGTATTCAGAAGTATTCTGTAAAGGAAGGTTTTCAGTGCAAACACACCCACCAGTTCTAAAGACCTGGTACTTCAGCTGGTAAATGAAACTTGCTTTTTCACAAGGGCTTATCCAAACAGTCTTTCAGACAAACTTAATCTTTGCAAACTCTGTTTAGAACATTTCAGTAGTAAGTGATGCTCATCAGCAAAATTGTGAAAAATTTTTAAGAAGTCTTGATAGAAGAAGTTACCCAGGATTCGTGTATCCATTCAGTGTGACCTCTTACTGTTATATTTGTTTACATTAAAGTGAAGTTAAAATGTTACTGCTTGGGTGGAGAATGTTCATTGTCACTTCCATTTGCTTTGTTTAAAACAAATGGCATCCTTTGTTATGCTCTTTATCATTTATTTAAAAAAAATGAAGAGCTTTACATGCATATTATTATATGACACAAATTTTGCATATTTTTACATATACCTATATAATATATATCATAATGTATGTTGTCACAGACAAAAAATATGTGTTTCACATCCATTTCCTTGCAGTGGTTTGTGTATCTGTGTTCTAGTACAGATGAGAGTTATGTTATTTCTTCATAAGAGAAAGGTTCATTCGCAGTTCGCTCAGAGTTTTTAGTGTTGTTCTAGATCAGTGAGCACATAGTTACAGGGGAACAGCTGATGCATAGAAGCTTGTTTCCTGAGTGCAGCAGGTTGCTGTGTCAAGGCTGATTTTATGTTACAATGTGCAAGAATGATGTTGCTCTTACAGGCCTGGCAGAGAGTATGAGAAAAGGCACCTTGCAGTAGATTATTCCTGGTTTTAGCAAAGGGACCAGCTGTAGAAAGGAAGGGACTGATGAACTGTAGAGCTTGGTGTTTTTCTTTGGCACTCAGTGGTTTGTTAAGGGTTGTAGGAATCTTCTTTCTTAGTGCCACTGAACAATTTATTGTGTGAGTCATCTCTGACAGAGTTGTGCTGTAGGAAGTATAAATTTATTTTGACAAACCATCAATACAGACAATAAGCTGCAAATAAATTTCATATTTCCCTAGTGTTTCTTGTCCTTGTTAGGCTAATACTCTTCAGCCTAGAACAGCTAGAAGGAAAACTCACAAATGAAATAATGATGATGTGATTGGATTTTTTGGCTCTCCAGCTTTTGACATGCTTTGTTTCTACCTGTTTCCTGGAGTAATTTCCCAGATTTATTAAGTTGTTTTATTTCAATTGTGTTGTTTCTAGAATGAAGCTTGTAATCAGGATGCTCAACAAGAATGTGTAAACAGCCCAGAAGAAACTTCAGGTATAATGTGCTAGTATTCAAAGTTAGCAAAAGCACATATTTGTGTATCTTACAGTTACTAAAATATTAATTAAAACCCCAAAATTTTCGTTTAAAAGAAATCAAAATTTTCATCAACATGATTTATCTATCTATTCCATTAACACTAATAATGATCCACAGCATAGTTGCATTCCCCTCCCTAGCCTGTTGTCTTTACATTTCGTTAAGAGAAACTAGACTTGGGAACTATTAGAATAGCCCTTCATTAAATTTAAATATCAGTGGACGGGAAACTTGTTCTCTTTGCGGTGTTGTGAGCTCCTGCTGCTTCCCTTGTGGTAGGTATAGCAGTTTGGAGAGTCCTTTATGCACCTCTGACTCACCCATCAAAAGCTGAACATGACAGAGAGAGAGAGAGAGAAACTGTGTAGTTCTCCGCTGGTTTAGTGAGCTATAATTGCTCATGAAGTTACCAAGTGAATGCTGTTGTCAGAGTTGTATGAGTAGGAGGGCTGTACTGTGCAACTGTGAGCAAGAGGAAAGAAGAAGAGGAGAAGTCTAAGACAATCAAACTTATTTCTTTAGCTGTACTAAGTCAACAGATTAAGGCTACATGATCAGGCGTGATGAAAGTTACGAAGGTGGTGTCTGCTCTTGCCTAGAACAAATTGAAATGGTTGGTTTGGAACCACTGCTTGTCTAAGCATACGGGATAATCAAAGTGACAAAAGCCCAGAATACTTACTTTCCATGGCAGTGGCAGTCCAAACCTGTAACTCATGAGCTTGTGCAAAAGATCGGGCTAATAATTTCTTAGATATCTGCTGCTATGCTCTATTATTGCAAATATCTTCAGATGAAGCATCTAAAACCATGTTTAATTAGATGAGGAATACAAGCAAGTTGAGGTTGGAATAAAAGCTTTACATCATTGTGAGTTGTATTAAATAATGGAGTATCATCGTTGTTTTCCATCTTTTGAAAACGTTACAAATGTTTGTTCCTTAAATTCTAACAGATGGCAGTTATCTGGAAACTATTAATATATATATATTATAGTCTGTTTTTTGATTAAATTATCTATATTTTTCATCTATTAAATTCAAGACTATGCTTCTCAAATCCTAATCTGCAGTGAGGGGAAAAGTCCTGTGCTTACCTTCAAAACAGCAAACATCTGCCATTTAAAGAAGTAACTTAATACCCGAGAGTTGCAATTAAAGACAGAGGGCCATTTGACCACCATGACATAAATTTAATTAAACTGCAAATTGCTCTTTAATGCTAGAACACCCATTTAAAATCTTCATCATTACTAGGCGTTTTTAATATTCCTCATTCTGAATGGTAATCAGGATTCCTCTGCAGTGAATAAGCACCTAGGAGATGATGATGTGTATCTCATCTGAAAAGACAGGAAGCTTATTGTCTCAAGAATATGCCCAGTGCCTTTTTCCATGGAGAAATGAGTGCCTAAAATTTGAGTACTCCATGCACGGAATAAAAGACATGAAGGGAACAGCATAATTTCATGTTTGATTAATAGTTTTTTGTAATTTATTTCTCTGAAAAAATTATAGTAGTGAATGATGATCATAGATGTCCAGAGGAAGAACAGACATTCATTTTAACATTAGTGGAAATCCCAGCTGACTCAAAAGAGTTTGGTGCATCTGCTATGGTGGAGCAAACTTCAGAACCAGTACTACCAGCCCCAATACTTATCAGCTCAATAAATGCAAGTGAAACAACTGTGACTGAAGTGGAGAGGTAAATGGCTTTATTTTTTATCAAAGTAAAACACTTTTTGTGTACCTTGATTGTTCTCTGAATGTGCAGTGCAGATTAGAACTTCTTAAAAGAAGAAATGCAAGAGGAAGTAATTTTGATGAACTGGTTAGAGAATTCAGAAAGTAAAAAGGGCTCTAACCCAGTTTGAGGAAGATTCTGTAGGTGTTTCAAATGTAGTGTTTTAGTTAGCTAGGATTTTGATGTCACCTTAATTCTAATCTACCCTGTACAGTAAATTTTCCTTTTTAGCAGAAGTAATTTGTCCATCTTTAGCCTTATTTTACCTTATGGATACTTACTTCAAATGCAAAGCAATTGAAATGAAAAAATCTAAGCATGTTTGCATTTTTACAGTACTTCAACAGTTTTGTAGAGTAGCTGTTTATTAATTGTTCTTTCAGATTTTTCATGCAGTTAGTCTTCTTGGAAAACATGATAAATAGTAGATGTAAATTGTTATATAATTCTTTGGAGTTTGCTCTGTTCAAAAGGCAGACAAGATGAAAACACAAGCTAATTCACTGCTCCAAAGAATAATTGCTGGCTTTTCTATTGCAATCCAAAAGGGTTTGAATTTCTTTTACAAAGCATACCTCTGAATGCAGTGTAACAAATATTTTGTGTCAACTTTACAGTTGAACTAAATTTCTTAGTCAGTTTGGGAGAAAAAAAAACCAAAGGAAAAAGACATTATGAAAAATGGAATTGTTGCAAAGTAGTAAAAAACCTGCAAACCTTAATACTATACTAATGTAAATCCTCAGATCATAAGCAGAGATGAGATTCAATTCCACATAATTGTGGAGAATCTTGCCCTTGATATCAGGTGCTAATGTCATTCCTTTATTGAAAGGATAGGTCTTTGAGTGAATGTTGGCTACACATTGTAAGAATTTTAACTCTTGTGGAACTGCTAATGATAAACAGAATTGCTGTACATGTTCTGTCTTGCTGCTCCTGTACTGCTTTACCATATTTTCCTAGTCTCTGCTGCTTCTCTTTATGTCTTCATGTCTTTTGAGATCATACAGCATTTGGGGGTTCAACTGTGCAGATAAATAGTACTTTATTGTAGCATTTTCTAAGGCAGTTAATAGCTTGCCATATTTTTGCATTGTATGAGAAGACTAAGTGGAGTTCAAGTAGAACAGCTAAACTAGATTCAATATGACTAGAAAAACTAACTCTAGATAGCACAACAAATTGTTCTTGGTAGTAACTGGTACATTTGAAGTTAATATTGACATTAGGCAAGAAAGAGTCGCACCATAGATTCATGTGTAATTTCCATACAGAAACCTTATACAAAGTAAATTTTGGGTTATTATACTGTCACTATAATGACTTTATATATATATATATATGAACAGTATTGGATCCTTGACAACTGCAGCTGGTGAAGTTGCTGCACCTTTAAATAGCAGTATGGAAACCAAACAACTAGAGAGTGCAGTGGACTCTGTTCCAAAGTTGCAGACAGCTCAAAAACGATTGGCTGCTGAGCTTGAAGAGAATGATTTTCCTCCTTCCAAGAAAACTCCTGTCGCAGTGGAAGATAACCTAGAAACCACTTACAAGGTGAGATCATCATTTGGTGAGTTTTCATGCATGGGGTAGATGCATAACACAGAGCATTTAAATTATCTTTATTTTTTAATCGTGTCACTTGCTTAAATATGTACTGTCTATACAATTTAAAAGAAAATTCAACACCTGTAGATTGCTTTTAATTTTTAAATCTACAACAGGTTTTGGGTGTTCGTTTATTTATCATTAGGTTTTTTTGAGAATCTATAGGCTCTCAGGTTTTTTTAATTAGACTTCCTAGTAGGTAGACTGGTAATATATCTTACTTGATTCGTCCTTCATTGCCCTTATGACAATGACATTGCAGAGAGGGAAGTCTGGAGGCATATTGGATGACTGGCAGTTATCTAGATGCAGATGCAGAACACTGAATGATGTTTTGAATCTGCATTGTGTCTGTTACATGAAGAAGCTGTTAGATAGATATGTTCCTATTGATTCTTAACATAGCAGGTACTAGTTTAAAAGAGCAAGCTGCCAGTGAAAACTAGTGACCATCTTTCCTGCTTCCTCTGTGCTTTTGTACAATACGACCAAGCTTGTGGCAGCAACTACCATTGGTCTTTGTAAATGAGCTAAGATTGTATAGTGTCCCTTGGTGTAGGAATGGATGGTAATTCCCTACATGATTCAGAGAGCTTTTCTAGGAAGGGACGGATAACAATCCTTTTCCTTCTTTGATCTCTTATTTCAATATCCTCGTCTTGAGTAATTTGTCATAAGAACAGCTTGAAAAGCTTGCTCAGGAAATGAGTTAAGTGATGAATGATGCTGCACTGTCTTCTGTATCAGTTCTGCTCTTAGAACTGTGCATGTGTGATATAAGTTTATGAACTTCATTGTCTCTTCTGTATTGAGAGCAATGAACTGTTTTTTCTTTTTAAATACAGGATTATTCAATTAAATCCACAGATGTCCCAGTGGTAACTTCTGGTATGTATACTTAAACTTGTAAACCGAAGTATAATGAATGTAAACACATCACAACTTAATACTGGTTTTCATGCTAAGTAGTTCTGTTTGAGCCCATCTAATAAAAAAGCAGAAAAAAATTTCCTGGTACTACACTAATACCACCATTCCATGATTCCTACTATAAACTAGGAGCGCCCAATTACATAAATGTTGTTAATTTAATAATGGTTGTAGAAGCATTGCTGTAGCTAGTTTATTGGTGAAATTTGAGGGGTTTTTTTGACTAAGTATGTTATCTTATCTTAAGCAAATATTTCCCGCTGTTAAAGAGCACTAATAATCAAATGTATTAATTGGCATTTTAACCACACTATGCCAAAATAGGGTTTTTTTGGTTTTAATTTTTACAAAAAAGTATGTAATTGTTTAGGAGCTTATCTGCCTCTGAAGAAACAGAGAAAAAGCAGAACTGCTAACAATGCAGTGTTCATTAATCTTAGCCTGTGAAGGGCTTGATGAACTATAATTTCGGCCCTGAAAAAGACTTCTAAGGGAAGTTGTAGAAGCTTAAACAACTAGGTGACTAGACTGAATTCTGTGTTGTGCTGTAAAGGATGAGAGGGGAAAGAGTGCGCTCTAAAATTTAAAACCACGCTTCTACCAGCTTTTCCCCCTAATATCTGTATGATCTTACAGGCTTTAAAAGTAGACCATGAACTTTTAATTTGTAGCAGCAGTGACTTATGAAAATAAATGGACAAATGAAACAAAACAAAAATTCAGCCCTTCTGTTACAATGTGGAAGCCATTTTAATATCATGCATTTTTTTGGCTCTTGTGTTATCACTGAAGTCTTTGACTCTCAACTCCTTTTACAGGAAATCCTTTTCAAAATGAGTCTTCAGCAAAGGAGGAAGGACTTACTTCTGTATCGGTGTCTGAGTCTATCTCACAACTGGCTGAGAGGAGCCAGCTTGAGACTTTGGAGAGCTTAGGGAAAGCACCACTTGAGAATCCAGCATCCAAAAAGGAAGAGGAAATTGCGTCTAGATCAACCTCTAACAGAAAAGCAGAAATAAGTGGACAAGAAAAGCAGGAGAATGTGCATGAATCTGCACAGTTGGAACATCCTGGAAACCCAACATCATCTTCAAAAACTCCATTACTCAGGTATGCAATAATTGCAATAATGTTTTGTCAGCTTTTTCTGTGAAATAAGATCATGTTTCTACATTCGCATCTTTTCAGTGCCATTTTTTGTGACCTGCATGGCTAAGAGTTATAGTATCTATACTCTCCTGCAAATCTGAAAGGAACAAACTGTCTGCTTTGAAATTTGCATTATTTTACTCATTAAATGAGTACATCAACTGGAGGGCACTATTGGCATATCATGTGTCTATTTAGACGTGATAAGTGCCTCTTGCCAGGCAGACATGCATTGGCTGTCATAGGAACTTAGGATAACTTGTTGTTTTCCACAGGTAAGTCTCATGTTGTGAGATATATACCCATCCACTTCTTTTGGTGTTTGTCCTGCCAGTAAGATTTGTTGCAGGTACAGGTATTGAGCACACTGAATTCTTAGGACTAACTTAAGCCATTTCCCCAAAGGAGTTTCCATCTTGACAGCTCAGAGAATATTTCTCTTACCCATCTGTTGACTTGATTTTTTAAATATATCTTTCTGTACTATTTGTTTAAATGTTTTGAGTTCCTACTCTCTGTTGCTCCTGTGCTCAGTTATTTTGATTGTAATACTCTGCTGGCCTCTTCAAATGTGTCATTTATTTTTTCATTATGCTTGTGTGAGTACCATTACTGGCTATATATACATGGGACATCCACAGCATTTGGATAGTGATGCATTAACGTCAGAATCCTTGCCTTTAAGTTTGCTTTCTAATTTGTAAACTCTTAAAAATATGCAAAGTTAATGCTCTTAATGCCATGACTTCTGTAAGCTCACTGGTCTGGGTTTGCTGCTGTAACCTGGCTAAAAGCCTGCAGTAGGTAGTCTGCTTAGCCCCATCCTTGGGCATCAGGTTTTCCATTGATTACATGAAGGATGCTCAGAATTTTCAGTTTGTTCTTCAGGAGTGTGTCTCCATCCTTCTTGGAACCACTATCTGAAAGTCTGGTATCTTGTTAAAGGCTGTGGATTAGCAGCAAATAATAGGTTCCTGTTCTCAGGATTAAAAATTGTCAAGAATCTCTATGACTGTTCAAAAAAACCTCTTTGTATCAGAATATTCAGTAATGCAAAAGCCTTTCTCAGAATGACTTTTTTTTTTTTACCTTAGAATTCATATGTCCTTCCGGTGTGTTTGTTTCCAATGTAATGGGTTGGACTCCTGCAATGTTATTTACATCTTTCTTTTATGGAGCAATCCTATGACATCGTGACTATATTTTTTTTAAACAGGGGTGGACGAAAACCATTGGGATTTTTATCTTTAATTTGTAAAAAAAGTAATTCTGAATCTGCAGAAGACACCAAAGGGAATAGAGGGAAGATCCAAAAGCCTCGAATTGTGACTCCAAAACGAACTCTAAAGAAACCCACTCCATCCACTAAGGATGATAGGGAATCTTGTTCCTTTTCCTCTACTTCATCATCTGTGGAACGTGAGCATGTAGCTGCTCATGCTGCAGTTACGGTATGAGTTTACTTTTGAACACCCATGCATTTCTGAGGTGTGAAGAATAGAGAATCAGTTGTTTCAGGAGTGGGTAGATGGGTGTGTAGCATTCATGTTTTGAGACCAGCATCTGCTTCAGTTGACAAATTCTGACTTGTGTATGCATAGGAAACCTGTAAGGGAAATAAGTTGATTTTTCTTTGCATAGGTATCTATTTATTTCTCATTTTCAGTGAATTCTGATTTTTTTTTCCCTTTGGTCAAAACTTTCTACATAAATAAAATAACCTTAGAAAAAGCTCACAGGCATATATATGTAAGTATATTTACTTACACACTGATGAAGACTGTTAAGGGCAACCTTTTCTTGTTTTATCAGGTTCCAAGTAACAACTCATCTGAGAAGCTACCTCTCTGTGCTAAAGATCAAGAGAAGGAAGGAGAGCCTACCAAAATCTCTGAGTACTTTTTCAGTGACATCTTCATGGAAGTGGATGATTCAGAATAGCAAATGGGTTTTATAAAAAACTAGGGATGTACCGTGACAAGAAAAGAGCCTTTAAAAGTTCCAATTTGTTCTGATATTCATTATAGCACACTTACTGTCAGCCAGTAATAACAGTACTTGTGTTAATTAATGCTGTGAAGATGAAATGGATTTTTTCTGAGGCAACCCCAGGCACTTTGAAAATGCTGACATAGTCTAAACCACTACAGTGATGTCATTGGACCAGACTAACGACTGCTGGCTTATGGTTTCACTTGTTTAGAGTGAGTGTGAGTGCATGATACCCTACAGAAAAGTGCAATGAAATAATGTTTAATCTTGCAACAAGTATCCTTTTCCATTGTAATGCTAAAGCTTTTTGGTACTAATTATCCAAGTTCTTTACTTCTTTTTGTGAAGTATGTTACATTAGAAGGAGGAATGAACCTTTTGGGTATAATGTAATACCTGAAGATCAGAATGCAAATACTGGAAGTGGTGTAATAAATACATACATACATAGGACAAGCATTGCAGGTATTTTTATTAGCATTTCCAAATTACATATTTTTGTAAAAGCTTTTTAACCACATAATTTAAAAGATCTAACCTGAAAAGCCCAATAGGATTGGTTCCTTAAAAATGTGTTGAAAACTTAAAACCAGAATTTATTAAAAGATGATAACACAAGGTTAATATTTGCAACCTTTTTTATCATTTGAAGGAAGAGATTGATGTTTCCTTCCTAGTATAAATGCTAATTTTCTTCTAAATTGGAAAACAAAGCTATAGATACAATTTCTTTTCTTTGTTTTTACATGTAGTTGTTTGTATATTTGCTGATTTCCTTGGTTTCCCTTGTGCAAAGCAGCACAAAAAGTTTGGATTTCAACCATGATTATACACTGTCGCTTTTGAAGATCTGCTGCTTCAAAGCAGTTGAATTAAAAGGGTTTTCCTATGTTGCATGTCTGTTTGCACTGTAACTTGCTATAAAATTCTGGTGTAGCTTTGGATTTTAGTCTAAGTTTTTACTTACCTCATTAAGAAATTCGTCTTGATGAGATCGTTAGGTTTATGCACTCTCAAAGTCAGTTGCTCATGGAAAAATTCAATATTTATTCTGAAACTCCGGCTTGCATGAGTTGAGTAGTCTTAAAATTCTTCCTATTACCCAATACTTGCAGGTACTTCTGCAGAACAATTTGTTATGAAGGTATACTGATGTTTAAATGGTATTGTTAATGCTCTCAAGAAAAACCTATCATCAGGTTTGGACTGAGTAATCCTTTACTGATAGGTAAATAATATGAATAAGTTAATCTTGAAATAGTTAATGAAGTTTGAGAATGTTTTCCTCTTCAGAAGTTATTGGCAAGGCTTCTGAAGGAACCTTTAAAATTTTGTCAGAGAGAAGAAATACAGAAAAAAACTACTGTAACTGCAAATTGGTATGTTAACTGGTCTCTGCCAATGAAATGTCACTAGCAGCAGTATTCCTTGAGGTGATGGAAAAGGGACTAGTGGTCCCAGTGTAAAGTAACTTATTTGAAAGCGTCTGATCAACCCACCTCACTCCCGAAAAAACCCTCTAAAACACCAACAACAGTTTCTGTTCAGGTGGTATTTTGTGCTTTGCCTAATCCATTTAACTTGAAATGTTTATCTAAATATTGTTTTACTGTAAACATTATGAAAGAGATTCATGTATACATGTAACTCTATGTGTTGTATATTTTGTAGATATTAAGTATGCAAGTGTTTACTTCCTGATACATGTGGCATGTTTATATCACTTGCACTCATAGAGCCTAAAAATAGATTCTTGGGGAGTGGCTATGAAATAATTGATGTGATTCCCTTCTGAGTGAGTTCTGAGGGGATAATCATTCTGCATTTAGTTGCATATATTTTAGCTTGCATTCATGTTACAAGGGGGAAAAAAATCAACTACTTCATTAATAAGATTTATGGTGCCTTATCTGCATTGTTAATTGGGGCTATGCTTTCTCTTTCCTTGCAGCAAATTACATGCACTTTGTTAGAGATTTTTTTTTTAAGAACAAATTCAGTTTGAATAGAAAGAGGACAATTTTGTGTTCTGTTTTGTGTATGGAAGTTTTATAATGATGAAGGAGGTAAGAAAATATAATTGAAATCTTAATACATATGGGTAGCATTTTTACAAAGATGTGGCATAAAACTGCTTTGCTTAGAGTTGTCTGACACCCTTTATCATCACATATAAGCTTTCTGTGTCAAAGGAAGTAGTCCTATGCTGTATGTAAATCATGTGAATAAATTATTTTCTTTTATCTATGTTTCTATTTCTTAAAGCATCAGTTGTCGTTTTTAAATACTTTTTAAGTACACAAAGCTAACAAGTGTGAACTAAAGGAAAGGCTGAAGTTTGGGCTGGGCCACTGGGGTGCACACAGACCTACTGGTAACAGGCTGAGAGTGCTTTAACAGGGGCGTTGTGGCTGTTCCCTGGTTTTGTTTTGGAATACAGCTTAATTTACTTAGTATCAGACTTGCCCGTGTTACCTTTCTCTAAAGACAAGGGCCTTGACTTAAAGTAAAACTGAACCAAATATCGTTTGGTTTTAAAAAGATCTGTCCCTATTACGGTGTGGCAACTTTATTTTATCCTAGGCTGTACAAGCATGTAATATTGCTTGAAAAGTCGGGCATCCCAACACAATTTTTCCAACGGGCGTTCTACAGCATTGACTTGTCCGGAGGACCGGGTAAGGACTCCGCCCAGGCCCCGCTGTGCCCATTGGCTGCGCCGGGGGGAGTGGCGGCGGCGGCGGCGGCCTGGGACAGCAGCCTCGGCTCGGCTCGGCTCGTTCTGCTCGGCTCAGCCCGGCCCGGCCCACCCTGCCCATGCTGCTGGGCGCCTCNCCCCGGGCGCCAGGCCTGTCCATTTCTGCGGGCTGAGCCTGCGGACGCCGTGTGGAAACAACGTGGGCTGGTGCAGTCGTGTGCCTCGTGGTGGATATATTTGCAGTTTTGAATCAGGACGCCAGCTCTTGATGCATTCACGTTGATCGATACCGTGCTAGGGAGGTGGAGGCGGACAGTGGAAGATGGAGCCCGACGATTTCACAGTTAGATGTTTCCTTGTGTCTGCAAATTGATTGTCGAGTTTAAAACAGGTGAAATACATGCACAGAGTCACGGGCTTGCCTCCAAAAACATAATCTTTCGAGGAGGTGTAATTCCAGTTGTCTTTATGAAGAGAGAGCAGTACTTCCGTCTGGTATAAATAGATTTAATTTTAATGGGGCATTATTAATGTCATCATATTCAAAAATAGTGTTCAAAGCATTGCTGAGAAAAACATAGCTTTAGGTATGAATCAAGGCTGATAGAAGAGCATGTGTTTTCTTATTTACGTAAAAATAAAACAGTGCGTAAAACAACATGTATTCTTACTGAGATAGGTCCATTGGTTCTGTGTTTGATTCTGTGCTTTGTTTTGCAGAAACTAAATTTGGGACAGAAATTAGGTGACTGAAGCTTCTGTGTAATCTCAGTATTTGTCCATCTATGTGTATATATATATACACATACAAGGCTTGTGTATGTGAAGTGTGTGTACATATGTGCACACATTCATATTTTGTGTATCAAAAAAATGATAGTATTTTAATAAAGGTGTTCACAGATCTAAGCTGTTCCCAGATTCAGTTATGTCTGGATACCTCTAAAGAAGTACCTCAAAAGAAAAGCGTGGTAAAATAGCTAATAGTGTTAGTATTTGGCAGAAATATTTTATGTAAGTGCATGCCTTGCTTTACAAACACAAAAAGTTACAAACACAAAGTCCCTGTTGTGAGGCACTTAATTGTCTGGAAAAAAAAAGTAATACAGGGAATAACAGTGCAAACACTGGAAGATGGTATGTGATAAAGGTCTTGCCTTCTTTGGCCAATGTCTATCTTTCTGGCTGCGAATACAACTAGACAGGCTGGCCTTCATGATGCAAACTTCCTCTTTTAACTGTCTCTCAGTTAGGCAAAAAGGTAACTTAAAAGTGAGTGAGTCTAAATTCTGGAAAATGAAAGAAAGTCTCTTTGAAGATTCCAGGGACTAGCTCTTACATCCACTTTGGTGATGTAGCAATAATTCATGTAGATTGTGTAGTAACTGTAGAATTAGTCTGTACAGGTTGCCTCTTAGTTTTGCATTAAAATTTGTAAAAATCCTCATAATAGCAGCAGAATTTTACACAAATTGCTAGTGCAAGGACCAGTTTCCAGAAAGAACTTGGTGCCAGTTCACTGACCTTTTTCTTCGTTATTCAGTGACAGTAATGAGAGCCCACAAATACATGGTAGAACTAGCATGTTTATTTCTGAGAGTAGTCTTTCCTGTGTGCATTCAGAATTATTTTAAAACATCCTTTCTTCTCTTTGGTGAGGTATAATAGTGTTCTATTCTGGTTTAAGACATGAAAGACCACAGTAGTAGTTAAGTGAATTTAAGCAACTCAGATGTTTTTGTGCAGTATTCTTTATAGGCTATCTAAAAAGTCCTTCCACGGTTTTTTCATGTAGAGTAGCTAAACTAGCTACAGTGAATCAAAATCTAATGAAAAAGTCTAGGATTGTGATTACTGTTCCTGTTATTATCTTCTGCCTTTTAACCTACTTTTTTCTTTTTTTCCTGTGTTAAGGGTGGGTTTTTAAGCACAGTATTGTGTGCGAAAGGGGAGTATGTTTAAAGAAAACGGGCTGACTGAACAAGGAGGAACAAGGAAAAATTTTCATCTGTAAAGGTGCAAAATGACCCAGCTGTTCAGGCTGAATACTGATGCAGAGTAATGCTGGGTGTTATGACAATTTTAGACTTTAAAAGTATGGAATTACAAGATACATTTTTACATTTCAAGAGAGTATTTTTAACCTATTTGTAGCAATTACAAAGGCAGAAAAATACATTCTTTTGAAAGTCACCATACAGCCAAAGCACTTCAAATGTGAGCTGAATCTGTACATCTTTTTATTTTATTTCTGCTTTGCTTCTTTGCCTTTCAGTGCCTTAGTGAACAAACTCAACTGCAACATTTGTAGCTGCTTCTTAAGGGAAACATTAAGTCTGAGTGTTCAAGTATATATTAACATAGAGTTACCAGCTGGATTTTTTTCTGTCAGATTAGACTCAAACATCATATAAAAGAGAATTAGACAAGCTTTTTGTGCAGCATGTTCTTTTATCGCAGTTGCACTTTTCAAAAAGGCAAACTTCAAAAAGTTCTTAATGTGTCTGCAAAAAAAAAAATCCCAACAAATTAAGCTTGACTAATACCTTTAAATTCCCAAGAAATTGTGAAAAAAACCCCAACTGCTGTAATGTGCACACAGAATTTTGGATAATTCTGATGGAAATGGTGACTTCCATACTGATTCACTCATATTCAGAACATGAGTTTTTGTTTTTCTAAAGATACAGGGGCAAGAACAGGAGCTTTAAAAGAAAATAAAAAACACAACCAAATGAAGACAAAACAAAACCAACTTTTGTTTTATCTTTTTGTTCAGCCTAAACAACAACAATCTAAAAAGTGTTTACCAAAATCTTTTTGACCTAGGTCATCCTTTGGTACAAGTCATAAGAGCACTGAATTTGAACCTGCGTTTTTTAAAAAGTTAGATTTAAAATGCACACAAACCTATGCCAAAAATAAACAAAATCTGAGAAACAGCACTTCAAATCTGTAGTGACTAGTTCTATTTTAGTTTATTAAATTCAGAACTAGTTTTTTACTATCCTAACACAGTAAGACTTTTTGTAAAGCATTTTTGTTAAATACTTTGGGATGCTTGAGAGAAGCCAGTACAAAGGTAGAAATGTTACTATTTTAAAGACAATAAAGAGACAGTATTTAGTAAGGTAAAATTAGATTCAGAAGAGAAATTAGTCATGTACTTCTTAGTTTGTTTATTAAAAATTCATATAGCCACCCTTGGTTGAATTTAAAATTCTGTTTTGTTCCCCACTTAGGAGAACTATGAACGAATGAAAGCACTGGTAACTGAACTACAAGAACAAGCAGAAAAAATAAGGTTAGGTAAGTATGATAGTCTAGATTTTAGAATAATAGCGTGGCACTTGGCCTTGTTGAATCTCAAAGCATTGGCCTTGGCCCATTGATCCAGCCTGTCCAGAGCCCTCTGCAGAGCCTTCTTGCCCTCCAGCAGGCCAACACTTTCACACAGCTTGGTGTTGTCTGGGAACTTACTGGGCATGCACTCAATCTTCTGTCCAGATTGTTGCTGAACTTATTAAAGGACTGGCCCAAAAACTAAGTGCTGGGGAGCCCCACTAGTGACCACCCACGAGCTGGATGTAACTCCAGCCACCTCCACTCTCTGGGCCCAGCTGTCCAGACAGGGCCTTTTACCCAGCAAAGAGTGCACCAGTCAAAGCCATGAACTGCCAGTTTCTCCAGGAAAACACTGTGGCAGCATCAAATGCTTTGGCAAAGCATCAAAGGCTTTGCCAAATTCACAGAGGCAGCATCCACACCTTTCTCTCAGCCACTAAGTGGATCTTCCTGTTATAGAAGGAGATCAAGTTGGTCAAACAGGACGTGCCTTTCCCAAACCTTTGCTGGGTCGGCCTGATCCCCTGGTTGTCCTGTATGTGTTTCATAATGGCACTCAATATGATCTGCTCCGTGTCCTTCCCTGGCACCACTGTCAGACTGACAGGCCTGTAGTTCCCTGGATTGTCTCTCCAGCCTTTCTTGTGGATGGGTGTCACATTGACTAACTTCCAGTCACCTGGGACCCCCATAGTTGATCAGATCTGCTGGTAAGTGATGGAAAATGCTTCTGTGAGCCCTTCCACCAGCTCCCTCACTACCCTTGGGTGGATTGCATCTGCCTCCATAAACCTGTGTGTGTATAAATAGTGTACCAGGTCACTAACCAGTTCCCCTTGGATTAAGGGGGCTCCAGTTTGCTCCCTGTCCCTATCTTCCAACTTACTGGGCTGGTATCCAGTTAAAGACTGAATCAAACAAGGTATTAACCTGTGCCTTTTCCTTGTCCTCTATCACCGTATTTCCCTATGCATTCAATAAAGTATGGGGATTCTCCTTTGTCTTCCTTTTATTGGTTGATCTTTTCCAAGTTCCTAGCTGTAGTTGTGCTGGCAAAGAGAAGGCAGGTCTGTAATAACTTAAAAGTTTGAATTCTGTGTTTCTTCTTTTTGACTTGTAAGGCTATCTGAATGAATTGCAGTTGACTGTTAATGTAGACAATAAAATAAAAACATTTATTAAATGCTTATTATACTACTAGAGGCTGAGCATGTAGCTTTAATTCTGCCCTTTTTGTGACTATCATGATACCGGTTTTGTCATTTTATACACTATTTCCTATACAGTGCAATTTCTTTTACAACTTTGGAATGGAGCACAGTTGAGATTTTGTGCTCAGTGCTTTTTCTTTCTTGCTGTGAAACAGAGATCTAGCATTCCTGAGGCGATGTTAAAACCCATGGACTGCCTCTATCTTTTATGGGTATAGCAATTTATGAACTAATGATGTGTGTCATGAGCTAATGATGATGGCCTTCTTCCTTGCTGCTCGTTTGCAACGTGTTCTTTCCTACTACACAGTGACAGGAGAAGACCATAGTGCTGGTCTTTCCTTAGTCTGGGCAACCTCTCTCAGGATGTTAGTACACAGTTTTAAGTGACATTGATTGAAATTGCTTTACATACCATTTAAGTATATAAGAAAAAATTAGGTACCTATGTTGAATACTTCTGAAGGATATGTGCAGCATCTTTAGATTTCTCTATAAAAGCTGTCTGTCAGAAGATGAGTTCTTGTTTGAAGAATTCAGTCTTTGCAATGAATGCTTCATTTGTTAGCTGTTAGTCAGTGTGTAGGGTTTTTCTGAACCCATCTCCCATTCTACTGATTAATCCACAGCTGTACAACAGGAAGTGGACCCTGCCCCGTTACAACAGGTAGTTTTCTGACAGGAAGCACAAGAAGTAGGTGAGATACCTTTAATCTCCATGACTCATCATAGCAGCACAGTGGTATAGGCATTGTTGTAAAGGAGAAATTAAGAAGAAGTTTCAAATTAAATGTCTCCAAGTTTGTTTCATTGTTAAGGACACTGCTTCTCTGAATGGAAGTTAGTGCAGGGTAGAGCATCTTGATGTTTGGAAAAGGACTGTTCAATAGAATGGCTACAGGGCCTGGGAAGCAAGCATTTGTGGGGCACAGAGATGACAAAAGTATCAAGATGGAACTTATTTTTGCAGCATCATGAAGTGTAAATTAAAGACTTCAGAGGTCAGAGATAACGTAGTTATGATGTGAGATTTTGAAAATGTGGATGAGAGTAGTATCTCTATGGGTGGATAGGAGAGGGTGGTTCTTAAGAAACTTGTTCAGAAAGAATTTACAAGATTTAGGCTTAGGCTGGTTATATAGGCATAATGAACTGGCTGAACTGAAAATAAATTGTGGGCTTTCTGACATGCCTAACAGATAGCAAATTATGTGGTTATGATCAAGGAAGGAGGTGGGAGAAAGGATTTCAAAAGTAGGGTTAGAAGCTTTGTTTCACTGATGCCTAGCTGACAGAAATCCTGTCTCAGGAGAAAGGTTAGCAAAACGGCACCTCTATTTTGGACAGGGAGACAATTTTAGAGTGATGAGGTGGATCAGTGATCTGTCTATACAGAGAGACAATGTTTGTGTAAGGTGTTGTTATAAAGAGGCTGAGGTGTGTCAACAAATCTTGAAGTATTAAATGACACAAAGCTCTAGAGAACAAAAGATATGATTTAGGATGACCTCTAGTGAAGGGTTGAAATGAAACAAATATAATCTTGATTAAATGATCTATGTCTGAATTCTGCTTACAGTTTTGGTGTGGTCTAAAGAAAATAATCGAGATGGTGCTGGGTCATTCAAGATTGCATTCAGCATAGCTATTCTGAATTAGTTCTAGGGATTAGTATTTCCTGTAGTCTACTGCTGTGCTTTCTATATATTTGTGTTTTCTGCCCTTGTGTTTATTGCCAAACGGGGGGGAAGTTTCAGACAACTATGTTTATTAAAATCTTTACCTCAAGACTAACTGTAAAAAATGAGGAGGGAAATAAAATAGGTTCTAAAAAACAAGCCTTTTTATCAATACCTTAAATCTGTTTGAAGTAGAAACTATTATTTATTAAATTTATTATTAAGATTCATACTTCAAAAGCTGGGAACTCGTCATAATTTCCATTCAGAATTTTAATATAACTGATGATTTAATCTTATCCACATCGATAGAAAATGTGACAGTTTACTGTTGTATCACAGGAGGCGGAGAAAAAGCTCGTAAGCTTCATACATCAAGAGGAAAGCTGTTACCCAGAGAGAGAATTGACAAGCTTATTGATCCTGGGTAGGTACTTCCTTTTTTAAAAGACATTTCAGGTTGTCTTTTGCAGGTAAATATTGCAATAGGCTTCTTTTCTCTTTACTTCCATGAACACTAGCAAATAACATGACTGAAATTTTACAGAAGTGTTCTTTGAAATACTGATCTCTTCGGACAAAAGATTTTTTTAAAATATAGCCTTTTAAGTAAGATTAAGTGGTAGGTAGAACTAGTAATTTTTTACGGTTTTGTTTCATTTATCATTATTCAGATCTCCGTTTCTGGAGTTCTCCCAGTTTGCTGGTTACCAGTTGTATGGTAATGAAGAGGTACCTGCAGGAGGCATTATCACAGGCATTGGACGAGTATCTGGGTGAGAGATTCCAGTCACCTACATTACTTATGATATGAAAAAGAAGAAGGTATAATTTTATTCAGTTTCCATTATTAGGCTGTTAGCAGTTTTAATGTTTTATTTTTAGAACTCAAAAAATCAACAAAGTTGGTATCTCAATTTGTTTGGTCATAGCTAAAAGGAAGTGAGGTTTTTGGTTTTGTTTTTTGTTTGTTGGGGTTTTTTTAGCTAGTGGATCCCACTAACTAAACAAAACACACATGGAGTTTCAGATGTCCAATGAAGGAAAGAGGTTAGTGCATCTGGAAGACAATTTTTAAAAATATGATGATATTTTAGCCTAAAAATCAGTTTTGCTTACTCAAAGTACCTCCAAGACTGCTCTTGAAATTAATTGTGGTGCTGTGCATTATTTTACTCTCCAAAATAATGGAACGGGAAATTATAGTGCTGAGGTTGCTTTTACAATGTTCCCTTGAGGGAATGCAGCTGAGAAGAGCTCTCTTAGAGCATCAGGGCTTCAAGAGTCCTTGGCATGTTGCAGTTCTTAACCAACATACATACTTACTCATTAGAAATACTTTTCTTGCTCATAAACTTTTTTTATTTTTAGGACGGAATGCTTGATTGTTGCTAATGATGCAACTGTCAAAGGTGGTACCTATTATCCCATCACTGTTAAGAAACATTTACGTGCTCAAGAAATTGCAATGCAAAATCATCTCCCTTGCCTTTATTTGGGTAAGTCCCGTTGCAGAAATAACCAAAGTCCTGTGTTGAGGTCCTGTGTCTGCAGGTCTGACTAAGCAGGAATGTATTTGAAGCACACCTATTCAATTATATTTTCATCAATACCGTATTATCTCTACAGAGGGGTGGCACATCTTAGCTGGAGAGTGTGTGCAGGTTCTCAGGGCTATCTACTGCACTGCTGTTGGGCTGGGGTCTTAAAATACAGATGCAGCTGTTAACACTGTATCACTTCTTTTTGTCATGGATAAGGGATGTTTCCTGTTGACTCATCCAGTCAAAGCAAATTACAGTTTAAAAAGTATCTGTATAAGAAAACATACCAAGGAAATTAAAATAGTAAGAGTGGGAAAACAGTTTGGATCAATACATTTTTAGGATTTGGAATGATTTTTTTTAAGCAGAAATTTAATTGTATTTTATTTTACATTTTGAGTTTAGTCTATTAGATCAGTATTTATGTAAAAATCTTCATGTGAGTTTTACTTACATATGCTTTTATTGTAAAAGATGAAAAACAGAGTGACAGATATCAGTAATACATTACTTGTGTGTTTTCTTAACCTGGTTTTGTACAAATAAAGGAGATTTCTGTGAATGCTTCCTTTCAGCCTGAATTTCCAGTCTAATGACTTTTGAACCTATTAGCCAGTTTCAGTCAGCTTTGACAGAGAGTTGTAAGAAGGTGTATATTCCTGCGGATGATGTGTCCGTCAGCATCAGAGGAGAAAGCCCTTCTACTCCATTTTAAAAAATAGGACAAGTTATCCTTTGTCTCTTCAGCTTAGTTTTGCAGCTTAAATATCAGCTGTTTGCCAGTCTGGATGCTTGTATTAGTTAAATAGTCAACTTAAATAGGTTGGCCAAGGTCCTGGCCAGCACAAGTGTTTGAAGTTTCTTGCCCTGCTGATAAGTCAAATATGTGAATAAGAACAATAGAAGGACTAGGAGAAGTGTGAACTTGAAATTGTTGGTGAGGTGGATACAAGGACAGTATGGCTGTAGATTTTGTGGGATTACCATAGAAAGAGTCCTGGAAGGAAGAGGCAGGCTAAATTTTATCATAGTTGTTAAAAGAACAGAAGAAGCTTAGCTTTGCTGTTTGCAGAACTACTACTGTTACAATTTTTTTTGTCTGAGTTATCAGCAAATTCTATGTGTTCAGAGAAGTCTTTTTTAATGAGTATCCGTGAGCAACTGTGGGTGATTCTACTTTAAGATCCACTAGGTTTTAAGATCTTATGGGATTAGGAAATGTGGGACACAGCTATGTGTCACAGCTTTTAAAAGAAAAGTTTAGAGGTTTTATTCCATCTTTGAGACATATACTTCTAGAATGTTCAATGTCATTCATACCTGGTGAGTTACTTTACCCTTGCAGTTTCTGTACCTGGACTTGTTCTAGTTGCTTTGAGCTGTGTGATAAGAGGGAGCACTTTGAGGTCAGTAAGCACAGTGGTGACCACTGTGAGTTTGAACTGCATTTTCCACCAGTGACAACTGCCTAGGTGCTAATCCTAATGTGGGCACCTGGTGCTATTTGTCACTGAGTCAGTCAGGTGTGGACATTTTATTTGGCTGCAGTCATGTAAGATGAGAATGTGCGTACTGGTGGTTGTAGGTAAAAGGAGCCAGAGTTCTCAGAGATGCTTTGCCTCCCCGTGCGTTTCCTTATAGTCTACTATCTTTCTTTGGATACTTCTCATGACAGGCTGTATTTTCATTAATTGGGAGCAGAGAGGTAGCTGCTGGTGACCTGTAAGCAGGAGAGCTTATCCTGAGGGAGAGGCACATAATAATTGAATCTTCCAAAAGATAGTTTAATGTTTTTGTTGTGAAGTTTAATCAAGCTATGAAAGTACACAGACAGCACCTTTTGAACTCAGTGGTGATTAGCTCTGCCTTTTTCTGGAGCTTGTGACAGAATTGCAATAGAATAGTTGAGTTAAAATTGTACATTAGATGTATTCTTAGTTTAAATATTTTGCAGCAAGATGAGTTTAAAAGTTTGTTTAGGGAGTTATGGTTCCATCTTTATGCACATCTAATTTTACTATCCATGACAATAATAGGGATGGATGTTGTTTTTGAGAGGGGTTTTTACCATTTTTCTTCTTTATTTTTCCAAAAAGATTGTGCTATTATACCTACATTCATGGAAATATATACTGTATTAGTGATAGTAATTGCTGTATTTTTTAGGTAACATGCAGATACTTTACCAACAAGTATATAATGATGTTCAAAATATGTTAATATAATTTGATTCATTCTAGTTGATTCAGGAGGAGCAAATTTACCTCGGCAAGCAGAAGTATTTCCAGATCGAGATCATTTTGGCCGTATTTTCTATAATCAAGCAGTCATGTCCTCACAAGGCATTCCACAGGTAATTTGGTTTTATCTAAGAGTTAAATGTACTAGAAGCTTTTTATGCTTGCTATCATTGCCTCTTTTCAAGGGCTGTGCCCATGTTTTGTTTCTGACAGTAATGTGTTGTGCTAACCTGATGGCCCAGTCTGGGGCTTGGAAGCATTGTAAACACAGTAACTGTCCACAAGAATTCATTATAGTTTTGAAGAAGCTGTCTACTTTCTTGGTCTTAGTGTTAATGATTTGACCTACCTGCTCCTGTCTGGGAGTAGGAGAGAAATAGACTTGGAAACATGTTATGTAGGGCCATTTGAGAAGGCACTAGAAAATCTCTCGGAACAATTCTGCACCAGCACTGCAAAGGTGAGGACCCCCTTGAGGATGGCTAGTAAATGAGATGTATTTTCCATTAACAGGGGTGTTTGTATATTTATAAATCCATTTCGTACTCTGATGTGCTTTTTGCTGAAATGGCCCTAATAATAAGGTTTTTTTCTAATGTGTTAATGATGCATAGAATTACTGTTAGTCACAGTTCCTGGATTTAGAAGTGGTTGTGTGTCATGGTTCACTCAGTAATACATGGGGATCAGTTTTTTGATGCAGGTGCAAAATCAGTTTTTTGATGCTAGGGAAGCAAAACCACATGTTTTTCTGAATCTATTATTCATGAAGAATGTAAAATATTTCAGGGTTGCTAATGAGCAGCTATGGCTGCAATGACAATGAAGGGCAATGGTCCCAATGACGTTAAGAAAGACAGGTAACAGAATAAAAATTTGGAAGGAATTGTTAGCAGGGACCTGTGAGAAGCTGCCAGGGAGGGTGGAAAAATCCATGAACTTTGAAGCTAACCTCCTACAAGTAAGGGATCACTACGGAAGAGCAAACATTTGTGTCTTGGGTTATGTAACCAAAAAAAAATTTGTATTCTGTTTCATCTGTTGAAACTGGTTGGGGAGATGTTTGTTTTTCCCTTTTCTCTCTTGTAACTCCAGGGGGGAGGGGGTGGATGCCTTCTGTTGATGGGCCAGCTGTTAAAACCAGGGGAGCAATGTTCTTTATTTCTTCCACGACTCATCCTCCCTCTAGGGAGATATCTGCTGTTAATGAGCCATTAAGGCTCAACAAGTGAGTGATAAAATTAAATCATTCCATTGTGAGATGCTCCACCCAGTGGGAGGAGCTAAGCATTCCTGCCTGGATAAAACCTGAGATTCAGAACAGCAGAGCATCCTCTTTCCACTGGATTCTCAGAGGAAGACTGGACTCATCTCACCACCAATACAGGATCATCTCTATTCCAACAGAACCACATCTGTCACTCCAGGAGGACTTATTTGGACTGCTTCCAACACCCTGGCCAACCGGGTGTCAGGTCGTATCTCTGACTCTGTCAGGGTTTTCTAGGACTTCTGTTTGTTTGCTTGCTTGGTTTATTTCTTCTTTTTTTATTCCTAGGAAAGAACTGTTACTCCTATTCCCATAATTTTTTTTTGCCTGAAGGCTCCTAATTGCAAAATTGTAATAATTTGGAGGGAGGGGGTTTTACATTCTCCATTCCAAGAGAAACTCCAGGTTTCCCTGACAGATACCAGTCTTCCAAACCAAGACAGATTGGGTAATTCCTACAGAGTTGCTGTTTACTTAGTCACCTCCCACCTCTTTGTATGGTTTTATACCCCTCTCCTATACCTGCCTTACACTCCCTTTTGCACACCAAAAAAATTCAAGGTTACTTAGCTGTTCTTCTTGCAGTTCCATACCTTTGATTGTCCTAGTTCCTCTTTTCCCATCTTACTATATTTTTTTAACATGAAAGAGACCGACTGCACCAACAGTCCTTGAAACAAGTAAAAGAAGATAAATTGTGTGGAACTTCTTAGAACTACCAATTCTGAGCACCAGTTCTCAGAACTAGTCTTATTTTATTTTGATCCCAAGGGAGAGCACTCAGCTTCCTCATTTAGCACTGAGGCACAGCAAAATCCATTTGATCCTGCAGAATTCTTTCCATTTACCAGGGGGAAGTATATGCAACCTTCCAACAAAACAATAAATTAATAGAAGTAATAAAGATGTTGTTTGAACCCTGCATTCTTTATGGACGTTTGCAAGTGGTCAGAGAAAAAAGAAGTTATTATCCTAAATCCTGCTTCTGCTTTAGGCCTGTGATGTATACAATCCTGACAGATTAATCTACAGCTAATTACAATAAGAGCTGAGGAATACAGAACATTAAAAAAATATTCAACCTGTGTTTTCTATACAATGAGAACAGCAAAATCTATTCTGAGTGAAAAACAGGTCACATGTACTGTGGAACTTGTGATGACAATATTTATTTTCAAGAAAAATAAATTCTCTACCACACTTTGAAACCCTGAAAAAGCTGGTCGTTATCCTGGCAAAGGGGCTGGGATACAGTGATTTGTGTGTGCCTGCAATGTGCTGTGAGGTTCTCCCAAGTTATATATCATAGCAGTTATTTCATCCCATGTTGCCTGAGGCTGGCTTGTCACACAGCCAGACCCATGGCAGTGCTATGACACAAATCCCACCATGAGACCACTATCCAGTGTTCTTTTTCAGAAGTAATAAAACCCTTAGAGACAATCCTCACGATTCTCCTGCCCTGGGGCTCAGGGGGACATGGTTCCAACTACTCACACGAGAGACTCTGCTGGGGCCTTAGTCTGGGTTTTTATTCTGGGGTAAGGAGGTAGTAGAAGCCAATACTTCTAGGGTGAAGCAGATCCACCAGTCAAGAATGCAGTATTCAGTCTGACTCCTTACATGACAGATACTGGCTTTGCAGAATTTTTGAGGAAACTGCCTGTGTTGCTTTGATACCTTTTTGGCACATGTTGGAAGCAAGTCAGAGTCCAAATCTTAAACCATCTTTTACTCTTGGAAAGAATCCTGAGATCCGTTGCCTCTGTAAAAATCCAAGGCTGAAGATTGCAACAACACACTAAATGTCTTTAGGAGGTATGACATAATTTACCTTCTGCAGTTCTTTCCAACAGTAGAAGTGGACCAGTTGTAGTGATTAAGTAGCTCTCCAGAGAAGAGCAGTGTTTAGTTAGAACAAAAATGCATAGAAAAAAAAACAGTTTGTAAGCTGGTCATTGTATAAAAACTCCCTGATAGATCTAGATTGGTCCTGGTGTTTTTGTGGAACAGTTAGTGAGTGATGTTTTGCTGAATTACCTTTTTTGGATAAATTTTGGAAAACCTTGTTTTTGGTAATGACTTCAGTCATGGTCTGCTGTGGGAGTAATGATTTTTAGATGTTATGTCAAAGATAGATATGTATATCCAGCTTGCAGGGCTGAAATTACTGATGTTGAGCAGGGCGATTCTAGAAATGTTTGACCCTACAGTCATGCTCTTGTTTCCAGCATATGTTGAAATGTGTTTTACATACTTACATACTTGGAAAGTTGCATTAAAAAGTTGAATTTGTTTTTCTTTCAATTACCATATGGTGTATTAGGAGTAATTGTATACAATATACAATGTAGACAATACAATATTCATATACAATAAAAACTAAATATAGGAAAGATTTGTCTTTTAATAAAACACATTTCTGTTTGTCATGACACTGATGGAAGTTAAATTTTCCAAGTATGACACACAAGTATGATGAATGTTTATCTTTCTTCAAATATTTATGGGAGACTGGGAAAAATGTTTTACTGAAGCTCTTCCATTATTTAAAGGATGTAATAAGGGTGCATTTTGTTTGGGAGACATATCTATGCTTTATTTCAAAGAGGCACTATTAACTTTTGTAAATCTATTATTGGTCCTGTGCTAACAGGTTGTGGTATCTAGAACCATATTCCCTGTCTGAGAACATGTTTCTTTAGAAAGTGGGATTAGGAAATTATGCTCTTTCTGATCTCAGCTATGGTCAATTCTTTTGAGTTGGGATAATGTTAGTTTGCCACCTGATGTTCTGTGCTGTGGCCTGCTTGAGGGTCTGTTCATCAGTTCTTCTCAATTTGGCCCTTTAAAGTGCTTGCATATTTTTCCTCTTTTTTATTTCCTAGTCTGATGGTGCTTTTAATTTCCCCCTCCCCTTTTACCTGTGACTGATTTATTATTCACTCACTACATCTTTAATTACGTTGTTGCCTGTATGGGTGTGAATCAGAAAGCTATGATTAGCTCTTCATTAGCTGCTTCCTGAGCTTTCTCGCGTTCATGGATACGATGGGGGATGGATCAGTGGATATGAAATAATGTATGTGCAGTCAGGAGTGTTGACTTTTATTGAACACATCAAGAATTTCTTTTCAGCAGCTTAGAAAATAAGGTCAGGAGGTAGGATATTATTTGCGAATTTGACAAGTAGGTTTTTTGTTGTTTTTTTTTTTTTTTCCAGTAGATACGTTTTCCAGTTTTTACATTGGAAAGAATTAACACCTGAGTTAAAGTTTGAATGCAGGCACATTTTTTCAGTGTGAACATGGGGAAATTAAGAAAATTAGGAAAAACCCACAAATCCTGGAGGGAAAAATGAAAGAAACTTATTTACACAAAGTTTCTCCCATTTCTAGAGGCTTATGTTGTTTTTGAATTTGCCAGGAGTTATTTATTAAATGCACAAGAGAATACTACAGATTAATCATGTGACTCTGAATGTAGTTTAAGATCCTGAAAACTGTTTGCTGAAAAGGCTGTTTGATTTGATGATAGCAGATTGACATAGTTCATGTAGTCCTGCTTTTGTTATGCATAGTATGATTTGGAAGTTTTATTTTTCTATGTACTGTTTTCTTCTTCTAAATTATTACATTATTATGTAACAGAGAACACGAATTGATGTCACCTTAGAAATATCTTGAAACAAACTTAACACAAAATAATGTTGTTTTCTGGGTTTTTTAGGTGTTATTTGTGTGTGTATGTGTGGTTGTGAAAGAAAATGTTTGTCTTTTTCATATGAATATTCCTTTTCTTCTGCTGTACAAGTGTCTTGAAAGGGTTTTTGAAGATACACCTGTGATGAGAAATTGAGAAACTTCACTTCCATGATAGTGTATAGTTACAATATTCATCATATCTGGGGTCAAGTCAGTTTTGTAAAAGTGTCACCAAGATATTACATGTAGAATATGTTCACTGGGTAGGTGTTCATCTCAAAATTAGGCTAAAGAATGAAGCAGAGATTATTCATGTTGAAGCCTATAATTAGATGCTCAAGACATCTCAAAAGGGCAAAATTAATTACTTGGTCAATTGAAGACCTGAAGTAGCATACTAGGAGACAGGAGAAATTTCCTTCAAAGGATGTTAACACTGGTGCAATTATGCCAATAAGCAGTAATTCAAGCCCTGACTTGAGTGTAAATACCAGGAGAAACCTCTAGGTTTTAACTTTACTCTTCATCACTAAAACCAAATCCTATGGTAGAATGTGTATCTCTTCAAACATATCACATATGTAGCTGTGGTACTTTATATATGAATTTTCCAGCAGGGTAGTCTGAAGATCATAGTTCAGAAGATTCTTGAAAATGGCCCTTATTTTTAAAAGAACTGCTAAAACAAAATATTTGCTCTATTAGACAAAAATAATCTTGCAGTGCTGTGCAATGACCTTATTAAAAGGTAGGTATTATGTGTTAAACTACAGAATATCTTGGGCCTTTGCTATTTCTAAGGGTGTGGATAGCTCATTAACTTATGCTTTTTGTTTTCCTGATAGATAGCAGTAGTCATGGGATCCTGTACAGCAGGAGGAGCATACGTACCTGCAATGGCTGATGAAAGTATTATTGTTGGCAAACAGGGAACAATATTCTTGGGAGGGCCACCGCTGGTAAGGATACAGAAGTTTCTAGTGACATGGCCCCTCTCTCCCCCTTCCCCCAAATCATGCTGTGATAATTGTACACCTTAAACAACTGATACATTTCTTGGTGAGATATTTCTAGATACTCTAGAGAAGTTTGTAGTTTAGTTTGTATTTTTAAGTATATCTGAATGTTTCTATCCTAAATCAAATATCTTCTGTTTATTAGAGGTGTGTATATATAAATCAGACTGTCAAGGTGTTTTTGTATTACCGCTTTTAGATTGCTGTGCACAGTTTAGATGATAAATATAATTTCTATATTCAGTTATGTACTCTCTAGGTTTGATGCAAATTTTGAAAAAAATCACAACCATGTGTATTATATCTCATGTCAAGTTCAAAGATAAAAGAACTTCTGAAGCAAGACTGATCTGCTGTATTTTTATGTCAGTTTACTGACAAAGGAGGCACACTTACAATGGAATTGGCCCTTCCTTCCTTCCTTGCTTCTGACCTGACCTGAAGAACTCTTATGTCTTAAATCTTGCTTTATTGTGGAACTCATAGTGGAATTTGTGACTGTGAAGTATTGCAATATAAGAGAGCTTTAAAATTACAGTAGCTTGGCACAACAAATGAATATGTTTGATTGTGGTTTATTATTTTAGAAATAAATAAAAATAACTATTATTACTATTATTTAGAAATAACTGTATGTCCTAGGGTAGGCTCAGTTCTATACCAATACAAATAATAACATAATAATGTCAGTCTTTTTCTGACAAAGTCTACTTAACATAAACTTTATGAGAAAAAGAGAATTTTTAGTAATAAATGTTAGTGCTAGAACTAACAGAGCATCATTCATCATGACTATTCAAGTCTTGATGAAACATGGCTGGATAAATTTGCTTTTTTGATATAGTCAAATATTGGTCAAATTTATTGTACCAAATGTATTGTGCTGGTCTGAGGCAGCACAATGGCTCTGTTATGATTACAGTCTTTTGGGAACTTTAAGGTGTGCTTCCTATGACAAAGCCAAATGTAAATCAAATATCTCTCAAGAGTCCTTCCAATCTGAGCATACTGAAATGTAGAAATTGCTTTGTTACAGCATTGTTAATGAAGATACTGCTCCACTGATTTCTCTAGTAACAAAGGAGGCAAAGTGTCTCGGAAGTCACTTCCTTCAACACTTAAAATACTGGGAAAATGTGGCATGTCTCATTAAACTGTGGGAAAACAGCCACTGACAGATTTGTTTGTTGACTAGTTCCTAAGGCATGATTGTGTTACTCTCATTAAAAGTATGAAGGACTCATCATTTAATGTGATTTAGCGTTTACTTGTATGGCTTTGCTCTCATTTCCACGGCATATTCTTGTATTGCGTTATTTTCCTTTAGAGTTAATTTTTCCCTATTGCGTCATTTTGTTGATAAAAGTAGATTTGGCGTTTTATACCTCTTTCAATGTTCAGTGTATAGATGGCTTTTAAATTCTTGTGCAGTTAAAAAAAAAAAGGAGAAAAAAGGATGGAAAAGGTCTTGCATTTGTACGTCTTAAATAAATTCAGAATTTAACTGGCATATGAAAAGCAGGGGCATGGGACACGCCTGAAAGTACAAGGGTACTTTGTTGTCTGCTCTAATAAAAAAAGGTATTTAGTTTGAAGAAATTTATTATTTTGGTGGAGGCTTTCCAAGTAAGAGGAACAAAGTAATCAGGAAAAGCAGATGAAGTAATGAATAGCAACTGTGTAATGTAATGGTAATTTATTTACTGCTCATTAGGATTTTGTTGTTAGAATTTTGTTGACAGTAATTGTTTCAAATGTCCTACCTAGGTTTCTGTTCCTTTTTATCTTGTATTAGTGCTTTTCCACTTGTTTATAAATAAACATAGACAAATTCTCCTCAAAATTAAGTAATTTTCCATAATTTTATCACTGTAATTTAGATATTTAGAGTTTCTTGTTGAAAAGTGGCATAAACATGAATGAAGATAGTATTTGAGAATAATATTAGGTGAGTGGGTAACATGATTTGTACACCTTTCCTTCGAGATAAGAAAACGAGTGATGAAGGACATGAACTTTGTACATCAGAGTGTTAGTAGGTTCGTTGCTATAACTAAGAATAATTGCCCTGGTGGCAGGAACATCTGAGCTGTCAAAGTACAAACGTATTCAAAAGGTTTTCAGCAGGACATCTAATATCTAATACACATCTAATGTGACCCAGAAAGCTGGCTTGGAAAACAAAAAAAAAAAGAACCAGATGCTTATTCTCTGGGAATAGTAGTCACTTAACCTCACAAGGCAGTTTACATCATATGTATGTACTGACATGTAGCACATTAGACTTTCGCCAGGATAGACAAGGAAATGGGTGACCCGAGTCAGGCCTCAAGGCAGGGGGCTTGACTGGGCAAGTCAGTGACTGCAAGGGTGTTGTGAAGATGGAAAGTTTTAAAATCTTTCCCCATTTTCAGAGGAAGATTTCACAACTATCCTCCAATTCAATCTGTTTCTTAGCAACCTGCCAATGTAATGATCCTTATCTTTGTGCGTATAGATCAAACTTTATTATCTCCACCTGTCAGCCTTTCTGTTCTGTAGAGCTTTTCATATTTTCACTGAAAATGTTCTATTTTCCTTCTTGTAAGCATCAAAACTACTTCAGACTCCCCTAGAAACTCCTATTCCGTGGTGTAGCAGATATTGTAGCTGTTATTGAGTAAGGTCTGTTTTTCAAAATATCTTTCCTATATGAAAAGAATTGGATTGGACTTTATTGCTTACCTGCCTAAAACAAAACATCCTGAGGAAGTGAAAAAACAAAAATCCCTGGTGTTACTTATAATTAGATTTGGAATGTGTGTGATTTAAAAAGTGGGAATTGTAGGTACAGTCCACCATCTAAAATGGAAGATTTTTTGTCTTCCTCCTTTGGAAAGGTGAGGATTAACTTCTTCATAAACAGACGGCTCTTGATAGAAGAGGACAAGTGTCACGGTAGCAGTAATATTCAGGGCCATTCTTCTGTGTTTTCTACAGTGGAGTATCTGTATCATCATCTTTGGCAGTACTGCTTGCTAGTTCAGGATGTCATATAGGCCTGTAGGCCCTTATTCCAGAAACTTGTGATTCTTTCTTCGTGAGGGAAAATTTGCTACTTTCTTTGCTCAGAGGTGAAAAAAGTCTGGTAAAAAGTTTTCAGATTCATGTGTATTTATGTACTGGGGACTTCTACATTCTGGCCTCATCTGTTGTGGAAAATAAATATTATAGCTAAAGTTTATGTTTATTTCTTTTAATAATTTCTTGCTGAAGTAGCTTGAAAAGATGTTTCTTAGAAAATACCAATGTATCTTGTTGAGGCTCTTACTTGCAGTCTGTTAGAATTTAATGAGCTTTAAGGTAGCTTCAGCTAGCTGTAACTTCAACTGTTATTTAAAACTGCAGTTTGTGGAATGCTCTGCTCCACTGCTGTATCTGAAAAGGTGATAGAGCAAATACTCATTCTCATCTACTCTAACAGAGTAAGATGCATTTGGGCTGCAGGGTGCAGCTCTGGGTGTTCCAGAATAAGCCTGAGTGAGCCAGTGAAATTCCATGATGATGATGGAGTGGACCATCTATAAAATGAGGAGGGTGTGAGAGAGATGAGACTTTTCAATCTGGTGAAAACATGTCTTAGGCCAAATCTATCCATACCTTGCAAGGGGGAGTAAAGACAGCAGAACCAAGCTCAGAACCAAGCTTCTTACTGGTACCCTGTGATAGGTCAAGAGGCTGCCAGGCACAAATTGTTATGCAGGAAGTTCTGTTTTTTCATAAGAAAACATTTGCTGCAAGGATGGTCATGCCAAGCCAAGTTGTCCAGAGAGTTTGTGGAGTCTCCCATTCTTGAGCTGTTCATAACTCATGGTCATTATGTGGTCATTAGCAACCTTCTCTGGTTGACCCTGCTCTGAGCAGAGGAGTTGAGTTAAACTTTGCAATCTCATATGGTGGCAGGAAGAGACCACAGCTCCAACATTGTGATTTGAAGAAGGAGAACTTCACCTGTGTGGAAAAATAAAAAAGCTATTTATGTAAAATATTTTAAAATTAGTCTCTGGATTTCCATGCCAGTGGAAGTCATTGCACTATTCAGCTTTGTGCCAAGTTCTGCAGTTGTTAATAGTATTTATATCTGGTTGCATAATGACAGATGTATGCAATTATTTAATAGAATAATAGAATAGAATAATATAGTGTCAAGTGGTAGAATCACTTATCTTATAATACACCCTGTAAGTCCCTGAGTCTGACCATTAACCTCACACTGCCAGTGGCACCTCTAAACTGTGCATTAACCCTTAAATGCCACATGTGTAGGCATTTAAATTACCTCCAGGGACAATGACTCAACAACTACCCAGGACATGCTGTTGCAATGCTGCATAACCCTTCCAGTAAAGAAATCTTTCTCACTTCTGTTATAAAGATCTTCTTATATTCACTGCTTAATGAAGACTCAAGTTAATTATGTCTCTGAGAAACATAATTTCTCAGAGAAACGTTCCAATCGTTAATATGCTACACCTTCATATTCCATGGGTAATTCAAATTTCAAACCAAAATCCACTGTTGAAGAAATATCTGTACCTAAATTTGCAAACTTGACTGTTTGGAAGTGTGTATGTGAGAGAATATATATATATATGTCTTTATATAATTAATATGCTTCATTTTTAGATATGAAACTTGGAAACTGAAATCTGTTTTGGAAATGATGATATTTTTCCCTTCCCTTGCTTGTAGTTTACTTCTGTACACTCTGTGGGTGATAAATAATGGTTTTTCCAGCTTTCAAGAAATCCTCTTCAAAGCACTTACTGTAGAGTAAAAATGCTTCAAGAAGTCTGGGTTTTTTTTTAACCCAAGTAATAAATGATACTGCTTTGTTCTAAGAAGGAGGCCATTCATTCTTAAATTACCCTTTCAGGTCTAAAATTACATGGGTCTAGGCATTGAATTGTGCAATCCAGGTACTTTTATGAAGACATTGTACTTGATCCAAACAGTTACATGCAACTGATATGCTCTTTTAAGGAAAAATATTATCATTAAATTATTGTGTCCTTATTGGAAGGCTTACAAAATTAAACCTTCCAATGGTTATTTTATGGTTAATATTTAAATGAGTCAGTTAAAATTCACAGAAGTGTTTATGTAGAGAAAGCAAAATTGAAAAATCCTAGGTTTCAGCTGGGGTATTGTTTGCTTGAAACAATGCATGGAAATATCCCATTTGAAATTTTGTATTAAGTGCTGAAGGATGTGTAAATGTATACACAAATGATGGACATAGCAGTAAGTAGAAGAGTGAAGTGAATCTTGGTAAATAAAAACTACATATTAACAGTAGGATAAGCATGCAAAGTCAAAGAAAAAAGTAATCTTTACAAGAATCTGTGATGTCATATTTTGATGGTCTAAGGGAGAGTGAACAGGGAAATGTGATCAATGAAGAAGCATTTTGCAAAGATGTCTGTCATTACTGTACCTAAGATAGTCTAAATATTAATGCAAGAAAAGTGGCAACTGTGATGCTCATTTTCCTTTCCTTGTGTCAGGTTAAAGCAGCCACAGGTGAACAGGTTTCAGCAGAGGATCTTGGAGGGGCAGACCTTCACTGCAGGTTTAAAGAAATATTTTCTGAGAGTTAATTTCTTTCATATTTTAGAATTCCCTTTCCCCTTCTCCTTTCCCAGCCCTTCCCTTATTTTATTTTGTTTTGAGATCTTTCTTAAGCTGTGTTTACCTTTTGAAAATTATTTCTCTGTTGTTTTCTGGTGCTGACTGATTGTTTTATTGTTAGAATGTCACAGTTACATTGTGTTACTCTCACAATTAACATTGTTTCCTTCATTTACTGCTCTAAAATACTCACATGTCTAGTGTACTGCAGCGTCATGCAATATATGGAGGACTCTAATACTAAGTGTTAACAGAATAATATGTATTGATAAAGGTAATGCATTTTGCAAATTGTATCTTTCTTACTGCCACATAGAATTCACTACAAGCAACATCAAAATAGCTTATGCTTTTTGTAAAAAACAACTTCTTATCAAACCAAAAAAATATGTGCACTTTCAAGTTCTGCAATTAATAATAAACAAAATTAGGTATTACGGCACAGTAAATTATGTATTGCTGTATAATAAAGGCTTATTTGTTGCTTCAGTTTGAAGTGAATAAAGAATTACTTTGAAGGGCAGTTCATGCCATTTTTATAAACATTTTTTCTTTATAATTGAAATTAATTTTTGCTGCATATGAAATGCTTTCTATATTTCATATTGTGATTTAGATTTTTTATTTCCTGCAGTTGCTATTTTATTTCATGTCTGATAACTTGAATATACTATTTTGAAGAAAAGGCCAGTCATGAGTTTTATTTTTTAAATAATTTAATAATAAAACACAGCTGAATTGTTGCATCTATATTTTCAAGGTTTTAGAAGCTTTAAAATTTCAAGTTTTCATTGCCTGATTTATGTTGTTTTTTTTCCCCAAAGTATTCATCTTGCTGTTTTTGTATATATACAGAAAATCTGGTGTAACAGATCATTATGCTTTGGATGACAATCATGCACTTCATCTGGCAAGGAAAGTTGTAAGAAGTTTGAATCTCCAGAAGAAAGTAGATGTAAGTGTATAGAGTCTGAAAACACTGCATTATTGTTGAAATTAGGAGTGCTTTTTTCTGCCTGATTGATGTAACACTTGTTTTATAGAACACATAGTTTTGTCTGTGCCTTTATTCATTTGAAAATGGAAGTTATGGTTCTTGTCCTTAAAGATTTCTTTGATGCTTCTGCAATTACACTCCTGTTGTATTATTCCCAATAAAACTCCTGGAATTAAATGCAAGAGTGAAGCAATTAATGAGTATTTCAGAGTCGTAGAATTGCACTTCTAGATTAATCCAGTCTTGCAAATTACCTAATTTAATTTTAAACCCACATGATCATTTCCATGGACTTAAAATGAGATATCTGCTAAAGCATTTTTTGAATAGAGATTTTCTGGGATTATTAAGCAGTTGAAAATCAAGGGGACAGACCTAAATCTTGACAATGAATTGTATTGATTTAAGAATTCCTTATAGTAAATGGGATGGCTATCATATGGAGGTGGAATTCTCCTATTTTATTTTAGTAGGAGATGTGAGAGGGTGAATGAAAGCTCAAGGAAGGCAAGATTTTGTATTCAGTTGTGTGACAAAATCTTCATCCATTTTTTGAAATGCTGCCTGCCTTAGAGGGCATGAGGGGAAAGTAAGCAAATAGGAGGACATGCCTGTTTTTTTATAACATGGAAGAAGTCAAGCACATGTGAGATGCATGCAGGAGTAGGAAAAAGGTAACAGTAAGTGAGCAATTCTTGCCAACCTTCCATTTAGGAAACTTGATCTTTATGCAAAATGACAGGCCAGTACAGGTATTTTGATGTTGCTGGTGAAGAGAAGTCTATGCTCAAAGAATTTGACAAATTAATTGTTGTCTGACTTTTTAAGTCATAATGTGAGTTGGTTATTCCTTTCTTGTTTAAATTGTTTTGTTAAATTGTTATAGGTGACTATAGAACCATCAGAAGAGCCTTTATTTCCAGCTGATGAAATATATGGAATAGTTGGTGACCAGCTAAAAAGAAATTTTGATGTCAAGGAGGTATGAGTATTAATGCAGTATCCATATCCCATACATGCATGCATAAATTTTCATGCAGGAAATCACTTTTCATGTTGTCATAATTGATAGTACCTGATTTGGGTTCTCACTTCTTTGCATTTTTGTCCAGCAGATCCATTGCAATAGCAGTGACTTGTTGAAAATACAATAGTTTTTGGTTATACTTTCAAGAAGTATGAGCAAGGATGAGAGACTGCTAACATTCTGAAAAAGCTGGCAGAAATGGGAACTCCTCATTGGCAAAGCATTCTATAAACTTGCCCAGGGATATGATGACTTTTTTTCTGTCAGTCCTGTGAAAGATGAATTGTTTAAATGTTTGTGGAGTATGAGCACACCAAGCAATTGAGCCTTCTCCCAGCTGCGTACAAAGACTATTGTACTCTGCTGTAGGTCTAGTGTAATTATCTGCTTTGGAACCTTTGTCTGAGCCAACATGGTTTTTCATGTTTTGTACAAATCTCGCATTTGGTGCCTTCTTCACTACTGGCCAAGTATGTATTTTAGGAAGAATCTTAATATGTATCTGCCTTAAAATACTGGGCAATAATTACTACGTTTTGCTTTGCAATAAGGGGAAAAAGAGATGAACAGTTTCACTGAGTTTCATATTTCTCTCTCAGAAGCTGGAGTAGTTAGGATTTATGTTCTTTTAAAGTTGAAATAAATATCTTCTGGCAAATGTCTTGCTAGCAGTGGATCTGTATTTATAAAAAATGGCTCCTTTGCATCACAGAGAAACCTCAAATCAGATCTTCATTATTTTTGTGTGTCGCAAACTCAAGCAACCCTAAAAATAATCATATCTCTAAGAAAGTGGCTCATGAGTGTATATTTGTTGTTCTTTAAAAATGAGAGGCTATTGATTAATGTTTAATACAAGCAGAAGTTTATCTTTGAAATTCAACTAATCGGGAAAACGTTCCTGTGTAATTTAGCTGTTTGTTTAGAACATTCTTAATCTTGAAATTCCATTTTTTACAAACATGGTAGATGAATCACACTTAAAAACCAAATGGGCTTTGCCTGCCATCCAGACTGTTTATATACGGGGCTGCTTGATGTTTTATAAATGGAAAAGTTTTAAGTTATATGTTCTCATGGCCTTCCTTTCTAAACAAATTTAAAACCTTGAAGGATCAGGAATTTAATGTTCTTTTTCCATTTTTTTTCTTAAGGTCATTGCTAGAATTGTAGATGGAAGTAAATTTGATGAATTCAAAGCCTTGTATGGGGATACTTTAGTTACAGGTAAAGAGAAATATAATTATTCTGTATAAGTTCCACTGGTTTTATAGTTGGATTTATTCTGGCGCACCCACTGGTATTTTTAGTGACCTTTATCTTCAGAAGAATAGCAGTTTCTGTTACCAGGAGAAAGTGTTACCTTTATATGCTATAGAAAAATAAATACATGTGGAAATTTACAAATTAATCTCTCTCTTTTAGGATTTGCAAGAATTTTTGGTTATCCAGTAGGAATTATTGGAAACAATGGAGTTCTTTTCTCAGAGTCAGCAAAAAAGGTAAATAGATTATTAACTTCTTTGCCATTGAGAAACAAAACTTCTGCTTGTCAACTTGCTCTTGAGATGAGGAACTTTTTTAAATAATGGAAGAGAACTGACTCCATGTTTTTCACGTAAGTGTGAAACAGATATAAGCTGTTAATAAGCTGTAAAAAAATATTTTAGAAGCAATGCTTGGTAGATTTTTCTGATGTGAAGAAGATAGATCAACAGCAGAAAAGCATTTGGATTTGTGTGAATACATTGTAGTTGAAATAGTATATCCTGAAACTTAAATCTTAAATTACAAGACAAGTCCATCCTGATTAGATCAAACACCCTGTTGGGTATTTCCAATCTCTAAACCATGAAGTACTATGGAAAATCACATCATTGTTTTTGTAATAACTGGAAAATCTAAAATCTAAATCTAAATCTGTACCAGATTTTCAATTTTCATCCATTGCTGTGTGGCATCTCCTGGCTCAGAATAATGAGTGAATACCTGTGCAGTCTCTCAAAATCTGTAAGATAAGATACCTGTTTTGTGAATGAAAGGCTGTGTGTGAAGGAATATTCTGATTTTATTACAGTTGACAGTGCTTTACAGTTTGGACTTCAGGGAATGATGGTAGCATAAAGAGTATCTGTGTGTTGCAAAGTATTTACCTTGGTCTGTGTTGCTTTCTTTAGTTCTTTACTTTTTCAAGAATCAATTGTCAATTGATTTTTTTGTAATAGCAATTGTATATGCTAGTTTTGTTCTAACAGGCTGCCTGAATAAGGAAATAAGGAAATTGGTATTGAGACTATATAGAAAAGGAAGCATTGATGAGAGGGGTGGAGAAAGGAAGTAATTTTACTGGATTTATTGCTGTTATAAAATAATGCCCAAAATTGAGTTTCATGTGGTGAAGGAATACTTCCAACTTGGAGCACTCCAGTAAATGACATTTTTTTCATCTGACATTTGTTTTTAACAGTTACTTCCAGGCAGAAAATAACTCCTGCAGTATTTCTAATACATTTATTATTTTTCTAACAATTTAGTGCTACAACTTTTTTTCCTAACAATGAAAAAAATGTGAGAAGTCTTCATTTTCTGACTTTTACTGGGGTATCAGTGCTGTAAAAGGAAATTCACTTCTACAGAAACCTTTGTCCATGATGTTGGTTCTATAAGCAACATACCTTAGCAATACTCCTTTCTTTTTCCTTCTGTTTTTTTGTAATGAGTTGTTGCACATTTTTCCCATGATCATCACTACACTATTCACATGTTTCTCTGGAGAAGATTATACTTAATTATTCTTCTCTCTTTTTTCTTTCTATAACTTTTGCAGCTTTTATATAGTGAAGAGGTTAGATATTTTGTCACTTGTGCCACATAACCTTGTTTTGGTTATTTTATTAGCAAGTGTATAAATAAGCCAAGGAACTTTACTGATTTAGATTAGTTGAAACAGAGGTTTGGAATCTACTATTTGTAAGTTTACCAGGAAATTGGTCTTTTGCCAGTAAATAGGGAGAGGGCATCTGCCTTCCGGAAAGGGAGAAAATGTTACAGCAATTGGCAGGGCCATGAGTGAATAATGTATATGGGCCTTTCCCAGTTTTAGAGAATACTTTTCTTTTGTACAGAAAATGAGGAGATACGTTTTCCCCACTGAATGTCTTGATTTCTCTGACAGAGTCTTAGCAAACTCTGTGTCAAATGCCACACTGGTGCTGTCTGTGGTTTAACTGCATATTGGCTGAGTCACAGAAGTTGAGCTTCTCTGTATCAGTAGTAATGCTTTTTAAGGATATTATTTCTCTTTTACCCATGGACTCACACATTTTTTGAGATCTCTTACTTCTGCTACAGTGAATACATGTTTTGCAGTTAACTGTGGGCAAAGGAGAAGTAGTGTAGCACTTCCTGATGGAAATACTGTGCTGGACTTCAGTGGAATTACTTAGCAAAGATTTCAGAATGCTGGTAGTGATAGCTTCGCTTGCCCAGCTTTTAATGGCTTACTCTTTTTTTTTTCCCCTCTACAGGGTACACATTTCATCCAGTTGTGTTGCCAGAGGAATATTCCCATTGTGTTTTTGCAGAATATTACAGGTGAGTAAGATCAAGTTTCTGAGCTTTTACTTTGTTGTAGATTTTGCTGGTAATTGTTGATGCTGTGTTCTAGACACCCTCTTGTGTGTTTTATGGTACCTACATCTCCAGCTTGTTTAGAAATCAGCCTGTCAGCAGCAGGTGAAGGCCTTGCCTTATGATTTGCTTCTCAGTTCTTTCTGCATGTGCTGTGAAGCATGTAGTGTGACATATGGCATAGCATTATAATGTAAAGCTGGTGAGCCTTTTGTTTATGTTCTATTTCTTTAGGTTTCATGGTTGGCAGAGAATATGAGGCTGGAGGGATAGCAAAAGATGGTGCCAAGATGGTAACTGCTGTAGCTTGTGCCAATGTACCTAAAATAACCGTCATTATTGGTGGCTCTTATGGAGCTGGAAATTATGGGATGTGTGGAAGAGCATATAGGTAAGCATGCTTCAGATTATGACAGCAGATAGAAATAATTTAAGAGAGCATAACCTTGAAGTACCATTCTGAGAAATCATCTGACCTCTTGGAGAAGTGGTGCTGTTTGGAAAAGAAAAGAGTTCCTAATGAATATGTTCATAAGTAAATAATAGCCTAAAATTTGTGGAGACTGATAAGGCGCATGATTCACCCTGAATTAGTTGACGGAGGAGACCTTAAAACAGTAAACTGGTTTACTGGTTTACTGGTTTTTCTCCCATTTCAGTTCTTGGTGGAAAAATTGTAAAGTCTTAAACAATCACTGGGCAGTGTAGGCTGGTGCTGTATTCATAGGCATTTATAGAAGGAGTATATCAGCTTGTGTAAAAACTCCTTATTCACTTCAGTCAGCCTGTTTTTATGAGTAAGGTTTGTATAACCCCTAAAGATTTTTTGTTGACTCTTTGGACATGTGTTACGTGATTTTTTACATTTCATTTTTCAAGGTTCCTGATACTATTGAAGTTATCTGAGTTGTTTGGGAGAAAAATTCCTGTGGGGTAGGAACATGAGCTGGAGAGACTCAAGAAAGAGAATTTTTTAAAAGAAGGTGTTTGAATAATAGAAATGAGCAGAATTTTTACATTTTCAAATGTAGTGCTGCAAGTATTGAAGTTTGTTAATGTACCTTTTTAAAAAATAATATATTCTAAAATTGTCGTGCATAAAAATGTATTCTTAGTCGAGTGAGAATTAGTTCTTCACTAGGAAATATGAAAATGTCTTATCTTAATGTTTAATATGTATTTTTTCAGTCCAAGATTTCTATATATGTGGCCAAATGCTCGCATATCGGTGATGGGAGGGGAACAAGCTGCAACTGTTCTAGCTACAATAGCTAAGGACCAAAAAGCAAGGGAGGGTAAACAGGTATGTCTTTCTTCTTTCCTTTCTAGTTAAGTCATTATCACTTACACCTTCACTGGAGTTGGTCACTTTTGTGAGCTAGAAAAGGGTGGAAGAGAGTGAGACAACACTGAACTATCCCAATGCCACCTAGTGCACTGACAAACATGAGGCGTTTGTGAAATGTTATTGCCTACTTCTTTGAAATGTAAAGATGGTTCCTAACATTTCTTATCTTTGGTGAAAAAGAGGAGTATTTAATATACCAGCGTATTTTTGTACTTTGTGCACCAAGTAGTTAGTTCTACCTAAGATGAGCAGCCAGGAATCCTCCTTAGCTTGGGAGTATGAAGAGGAATATGTCAGGATAAAGTGTCCTTCCAATTATTATGAAGGTAGCAGTTTTAGAGAAGGTTAATCTTCAAATGATTCACTGGTTGAGAATTATGAAGCTTGTAACAGCAGAATTCTGGAGAGGTTTGGAAAAATTTTTGCTCATGTCAACATTTTAATTGAAAATTAGAGGTATATTGTTTATATAATAAACATATTTTATTAAAACTTACAGTAATATTTTATAATTTCATTGCATACTCGTTTCTGCTGAGTTTTTTTTTAATTGCAAGGTTTATAGTTATACTACTGTCTTGATCCCATAAGAAGTGGTTTTATTGTGATGTCTTAAAATTGTTCATATTTATTGTGAATAGTTAATCAGAATAGTGAAGCAGTTTGAACATGTTATCTCAGTGTCATTACTTTTCAACACTCGACTTGTTCTTTCTAGGGATAGAATCACCCTTATCTCTGTCTGTCTTAATTTCCCAAATCCATGATACCCAGAAAGAAGTTCAAGAAAAATAATTAGTAGTAGTTAAATATCAGTCAAATGTGTTAGAAACTTGAAAGTTTTCTGAATTACTGTGACCAGTCTGGATCATAGAGAAACCCAGTGCTAAAATAGCACAGACTTACTTTATTAAAAAATCTTGCCAAAGGCAACCCAAATTTTTTTTCCAATACACTAGCTTCAGTAGTTTTTCAAGTGCTAGTCACCAATTACTCCTGCCTTCAGTTAAGTATATGTTTGTTCTCTTTTTACCACCCACTTGATTTGGAAAGTGCTATTTTAATTTTGTTACCAAACATGCAAAATTGACGATTGTGTGCTAAAAGTGTAAAAAAACTTTGGGCAGATAATTTAGGCATTTTCTTCAGGTTGATGCTGCATATAAAGCTTTGCTATCATTGGGAAGAAAATATTAACGAATATTTCCTGTGTTTCTTTAGTTGTCTGAGGCAGATGAAGCAGCTTTGAAGGAGCCAATCATTAGGAGGTTTGAGGAGGAAGGAAACCCCTATTACTCCAGTGCAAGGTAACATACAAATAGCTATTCTAAAACTTAACTGTAATCATGGGACTTGACATCTAACTCTTGGTATTAAAGAACAGCAGAACAGAGCAATCTGAAGCAAAGATTGTTTTTTATGTGCATTCAAACCAATGTCTTGTCTGTCTTATCTCTGGGACCTGGTACCATGAACTGTTTCAGAAGACAGCATGCACTTGCAGCAATTACTTTGCTGATTCTGTAAGAAATTCTGTGGTAGTGTGGAGTTTCTATGTTATATGTTTTTCTGGAGAATGAATGATTTTCATCATTCTCCCCACTGTAGTATCTGGTCCCCTTTCTAAAACCAGTTGAACAATATAATGAGTGGCTGCATGTGTATTAGGAGGAATTCATTTTAGTCGGATCCTGCAAGTAGAATAGGCCAGTGGAAAAGGTGGTAGCAGTTTCAAGAAGACCCTGAAGCCACTGGTAAATTTCAGATCATGGTCATGTTAGGTAATTGTATTGGATGATTGCAATGATGGTGTAGGGCTTTAGCTGATGGGTGCAGCATACTCATGTTTGCTGAGAAGTCCTTTGCAGCATTTCGTGCTCAGGCTGATGGAATATTACTAAATGACCAGGAAGTAGTTAGGCTAATGAAACCAGGTGGCATCCTAAAGTGATCCAGATACATCTGGAAAGTAGCTTTCTTGGCTTTTGATGGTTATTCTGCATTAGTTTCATCCTGTCAGTGCTAAAGTTCCTGCATATATTTCTGCTTGTGGTATCCAAAAGCTAATTTTTCACAGGCTCTCAGCTGCTAATGATGGTAGAAGGTAGCGTATTTCAGTGACCCAGATGTCAGCTGTGAAAGTAGCAGAGCTGGCAGTGAACAACCCAGGAGACTCCTGCAGTGGAGAACTTCCTGGGCCAGGTATCTGACAAGCCAGCCAGAGGCGAGGCGTTCCTGGGCCTGGCACTCACCATGCAAAGGGGCTCACTAGAGAGGTGATGGTTAGAAGCAGCTGGGGCGGTAGGGGACACACCCTGGCTGAGTTCAGGATCTCAAGGAATGTGGGGTGGAAAAGAGAAACTCTGGACCCTAAAATGTGGAAGAGTGAACTTCCAGATGTTTAAAGGGGTAGTGGATGAGATCGCCTGGGGAAATCCTTAAGGACAGAGGAGCTGATTAGAGATGGAAATTCTTTAAAGATAATTTTCTTAGAGCACACAAGCTCTTTATTCCTGTGTAGGAAATCAAGCATGCCAGAGTGGAACTGGCATGGCTGAGCAAGGATTTTCTCCTCAAACTGAGGAATAAGAAGGAAGTGTACTCACTGTGGAAGTAGAGACAGGTAACCTGGTAAGAGCTCCTTCTTCATGATCAGAAGTAAGATATTAAATTACTGTTAACTTCTACTTTTTTTTGTAAAATAAACTTGACTGAGATATTTATCCCAGGGAAATCAACATTAATTTTAATGTTTCACCAAATGAATGCTTTTATCAGGCTTGATCTTAATGGGTAGTAAAAGAAATAGCACAAAAGTTTTTAACAGCTGACCTTTAACAGCTGACTTTGCTCTACAGCAAGAAGGAAAAATGAAAAAATATATATTATCATTTTTTAATAACTGAATTTTAAGGAGAAGAATATTCCGCTTACAACATTTAAAAAATGAGTCAACCTGTCTGTATTTAACATTAATCCTTACCCCAGAGAAGATTAATAATGTGATTTTTTTTTACAATTGTTTTTTCTTATATGTTCACTGAAAACAGACTCTTTTACTCATGAGTTATTTAACATTCAATATATTAGATATATTAGCAATATAAAAACTTATCCTCTCCCCAAAACCAACAGGTGATTGTCAGTATTTACAACAGTAAGTTACTTACCTATAAGATAGCAGTTTTATATGTAAAGTTAAGACTAGCATTAAAAATATCACATTTTAAATTTTTAATAACATTGGAGTTTTAGACATGAAAGTTGAGCATTTAATACCAGCATTGTACTCTCTGATGGATGACTTTTACCAGTTTATGTTGACAGAATATCTGGCCATTTTTTGAAGTTAAGTTGCAAATATAGTAGTCACACCAGCAAATAGCTTAAATTTGCCCAGCCAAGACATTAGAAAGTGCTTTTAGTGCTAGGTGTCATTTATTTGAAAAATGTGTCATTTATTTGAAAAAGCAAGGTAGTTATGCACTTCTGATGTTTCCTCTTGGAAAGGAAATATAACAAGCACAGATGTGAGTTGGCTGAGAACTAGCGTGGGTCTGGGTTGCATGTGGTTGGGTTCATGTGACGCTGCACTCAAGATAATAAGCCCAGCTGAAGTCAAATGTCAGAGCTGAAATCCCACTGAGGCTTATGTGGCTATAAGCAATGAAGGTGAAATGCCTCTTTTCACAAAGGAGTGCTTTTGACAACAGTGTGTGAGTGGCTCAGGTCAGAGCAGTCTTGGCTGGTTTCTCTCGCTTCTCAGTTCAAGTAGGTGCAGTCTGCATTATCTAGGAGCTTTTAATTGCTCTCTTGTAGAGTTAATTGGGTGTTTCAGTGGATATACTCATGTTTCCTGCCCTTTCATGCTTTTTTCATTAGCTAATTCCCAAGCAAGATCTCAGATCAATAGTTCAGAAGTTTTCATTACTGTGCAGTAGGCTGTCCAAGCAGAAACAATGAGATGAAGTGGATTACAGTCTTTGCAGCAAGTGTACTCGGGAGGAAGGATGTACCACTCACCTTGCACCTTGTAGACAACCCTTTCCTCAGGCAACATCAGCAGCTGCTTATTAGCAAGCATTTGCTGTAATTCAGAGAGGACTGACCTGTCCCTTTTGCAGCTCATTCCTGTTGGGCTCCAAGCATGGCAAAACCCCAGCTGGTTGTCAACCAAATGTCAGGGTAATGTAATTGAAACTGAATCCAGACAGCCTTTGTTTTATGAGATCCCTCCACCAGAAGGGTCAACAAGGAAACTCCAGCAAATAGCTTTGCATTTCTGAGAGAACAAAAACGATAGATGGGCACAAAGATTGTTGTCTGTATTGCTGCTTGTGTGCAGCTGGTTTGGAGGCTCCCTCATGCTGTCCTCCTGCCTAATGTCTGCCTCACCCTTAATAGCCATTGAGATTGATGTGACCCTTCCATTTGACTTCATTAGGCTTTGAATCAAGCTTTTAGCAGTAATAAGGAGAGAGAAGGAAAATGCCCTAACCATCTTAAAAGACAAGAAAATATCCCTGTTTAGTCTGTTGATATAATTTTGCTTATAAGTGATAACTTGCTATATGTACAGGATGTCAATACTGTTCCCTGCAGTTGTATTTTCTAATCAGAATTTAACCAATTTTTTGATTAGAACCTTTCACAATGAGCAGTCTTAATTAATGGCAGTCATTAGGCAGCACCCTTTTTAATGAATTATACTAATCTGCTCACAGGTTTCTTAAAAGATTTCAGTGGTTTGCATCTTAACAAATTACACAAGCATTTTACTTTAGGCAACTTCATTTCTTTTACTCACACTATCTCAGTTACAGATATTTTATGAGTGTAGTGTGACTCATGTTTCTGCAATGGGGTTTTAATAGATAATTTAATTATTAATGTTACATCCCAGTAGAGAATACAGTTTTCTGTAAACAAGGAGAAGCAGAAGCCAGAGGTGACCATATGAAAGCAGCTTGACTTCCATGCAACAGAAAATTCTGCGGTTGTCAATACAAGTCAATTGTGTTGCTACAAAAAGAATGGAAAAAAAACCCAACCCAAATCTGCCATTAAAATGTTCTTCATGGTTGGATATTTATTACAAATATTTTAATGGGTTACTACTTAAAATTTAGTTACTACTTAAAATTTAAGGATACAGTTAGGAAAGACGTTACTCACAGGAGTCAGACAGCAGGAGTTTAGACCATGCACTTTATCCCAGTTATGATACAGACAGCTCTTGTGTCATCTGAAACAGAATTTGCTGTTAGTACCACTGCATGCAGATACAACTATGGCTGTTAGAATATTCCAGTGCTTGGGTTACTGGCCCACTGGAAGGGAGGTACTGGCTAAGAATCCTAAAATGAGAAGAAGTTAGATAGAGCTACAGTTTTCTTGTATTTGTATTTTGGGTTTATAACGGGGCGGGGGGTAGGGGGGATTGCCATATCAGGAGTTCTTCTCATTCTTATATTTGAGGAAATTCTTTACTGCAAGGTTGGTGAGGCACTGGAACATATTGCCCAGAGGAGCAGTCCTCTGCCCGTAGAAGTGTTCCATGCCAGGTTGGATGAGGCTCTGAGCAACCTGGTCTAGTGGAATGTGTCCTTGTTCATGGTGGGGGGGGCTTAGAGCTAGGTGGTCTTTAAAGTCCCTTCCAACCCAAACCATTCTATGATTTTATCGTTTTTCCAGAATTAGTTCTCTGCTTGTTGGGACCTGGCAGCCAGGTCAGTAATTGCCACAACTACTGTGGTGCAAGACTACTTAAAATTTGATTTTCACTCCCAAAATAAAAAGAGCCTGGTTTTGCCCAATTAGCATCAGAGTCTTCCCTTCAAACTCTCTCTTCTTCTGTACTTCAGTTTTGCTCTTGTGCCCCATTTAGTTTAACAGTCTCCTGCTTGGGAAGCTGCACTGTGATAAGATCTTTTTATAGTAGAGTATTCTTTCTGAGCTGAGTATCCTTCTCTGTTTAATAGTTTGAAAACAGAGCTGAGCATGAATGTTTGTGCCTGATCTTGTTAAAGGTGTCTTCAACTGCAATTCCATTTTGTGCATCATAGGATAGATACACCTTGTAAAATAAAAGCATATATTGTCAGTCTCTTAGTATATTTATCTGATTGGAGCAATATTACTTTCACAGCAAATGGCAAAATAAAGCAAATATGGAAAACACTGTCTGCTGCTGCCTTGAGTTTATCAGCATGTATTTACATACAGTTTGCAGTCCTCTTGGGGGTGAGGTTGGCACATTTAGGATTGAAAGAAAAGTGCAAAATATCTTGTTTCCTGTCTTAAGAGATTTCACTAAATTTATCTCCAAACAATATAAAATTCACAAATAGAACTTCCCTTAGAAAGGAGAGGTTGTGTCTTCTCTTGGTAAAGTCCATCTGGGCTCCCTGTTCATGACTGTTTCTTGTATTTTTAAATTTTCCACAAAGAATTAAGCATTAGCCAACGCTGAAGTAAGTTCACAAAGAATGCAAAATAGGTCTATCTAGGGAAAGATGGGATGAAGGAGAAGCATCCCTCTCTCAACCAAAGATACTGCGTATGTATTCTGCAGATGCTGATTAAAGTATGTGTTTGTTTAAGTGAGACTGGGTTTCAGTGAGCAGTGTGGTATTTGTTTAAATATCTTGAGGGGAAGTAATATTTACAGTTTCATGGCCTGCTGGGAATTTCAACATGGATTTAAATTTAGGTAAGATGGAGCTGTCATTGAGAACTGATGCCACTAAGACCTTAAATATTGGATAGTATCTAAGAGACTGTTTACAAGTGTTGACTATTTTGGGGACCTGGGAATTTCACAATTGCTCATTTATAATTTAATTGCCTTCAGGCCTCGGTTAAGAAGGGTAGTATCTTCCAGTTGTTTAGAAATGAACTTAATGGTAAAATAAATGAAAGAAATTGTATTGGGTCTTGCTGAGGTAGAGTTCATTTTGCCACATAGTGTTGTGCTTTGCATTAGTAGCTGGAAAGGTGTTGACAATACAGCAGTGGCTTGGCTGAGCAGCACTGGCTGACACAGCACCAGCCTCTCTCTCCAACATTTTCCCCCCATCAGTATTCTAGGGTGGGCAAGATCCTGTGAGGGGACACAACTAGGCCTGTTGACACAAATTCACCAGAGGGATGTTCCATAGCATATGACTTAGTGCAGTTCCAAAAGCTGAGGAAAGGAGGAAGGTGGAACATTGGTTATTTAAAGTGTTTGCTTTCCTAAGTAAATGCCATACATGCTGAAGCCCTGCTTCCTGGGAAGTGGCCAGACATTGCTTGCCCATGGGAAGTAGAGAATTAAGTTGTTAACTTTTTTTCTCTTTGCACATATGCAAACTTTCACTTTTGCAAACTGTTTTGTCTCAACCTGTTGTTTTCCATCTCACTTTCTCTCTTCTGTCCAGCTGGGAACTGGGAGAGATGGAGTGGCCCCGTGGGCACCTGGAATCCAAACAAAGGTCAACCCACCACAGAAATTCTGAAAATACTTGAAATCTATTCTGGCTTTTTAATGATGAAAGAATAAACACTTGTATCATCCTCATCTAGCAGTTGAATTAACCTGAATAGTGTAAATAATGATGTGACATAATCCTTGAAGTGCAAGCATTCTTAATAGAATTAGGTCATTGACTGATGGTCATTCTCCACATGAACATTAGCAAGCAACGAGGGCTTTTTTTCTTGCAGGATATGATTAAGTATGAAGAATCCATTTCAAATATGTAGGTCTGACATTCTTCACTTACCTGAAATGTGTACGTTATTCTAGAAGACAAATTCCATAGAGTAATGCACACCAGGCTATTGCATCGATGAACAGCATGAATTGACTCCATCATTTTAAGTATAAGTTAGCTCTTTACTCCTCTTTCTTTAATATGAAGCATTTCTGGGTTTGTGAGTTTGAAGGTATACAAGCTGTATATGTTGATTTCCTTTAATTATTAAAAGTTTTGGTTTGTTATGTTTTTGGTTTTTCTCTAGATTATGGGATGATGGAATTATTGATCCAGCTGACACAAGACTGGTTTTGGGCCTCAGTCTCAGCGCAGCACTAAATGCACCCACAAAGAAGACAGAATTTGGAGTCTTCAGGATGTAAACTTAAACATGTGATAATCAGAATTACTTCTGTATATTTTATTTGGGGCTGGGAAGCACACTAACTACAATATTGCAGTGATGAAAAATAAAGATTTCTAAGACGTTATTTTTAATGAAACTTTCATCACTGTTTTTACTGACTGTAACTGTCACACAGTGCATCAGTTTTTTGATAGGGATTTGAGATGTCATTTAAGTGCTTATATAACTGCTTTGCATGAGCCAATTGCAGGTTCTAGTGTTATACTTCATGTTTGACAAGAAACTATTGATACTATCTCTTATATAAATAAATGTGCAAAATAAGCTATATATTTGGTGCTTATCAGTTCCTGTGTTTCTTTTAATTCTTTTTTGTATGTCTTCTATAAATGCAAAGTACTTTTGCAGTCCAACAAAGGAAAATATACATGTGCTAATAAATAATTTTTGTGAAAGGGAAATGCTATAAGGGCAGCAAGGGATTTCAACACAGCATGAAATTACAGATTTCATGCAGCTGTTGTCATCTTGTTGTATCTCTGGCTTTCATCCAAAAAACATTGCTTTTCTGTGTGGTTCCCTGAAGTCAAAACAACCGTTGAACTGTTGAATGTGTAATGTGTTCTGGAAGAGATGGGAGGCGTGTGCTGGTATCTGTGAAATCAGCAATTTGCTGAGAGCATGTCTGAGAACACTGCAGAGGTGTTTAAACCTGGCATGTGGTTCTTCTGGTAATTTTGTTTTCACAGTGCTCTCTCCACAAGGATCAACGCTTCACTCAGAGCAGAAGCCTGAAATCCACTGACTTAAGGAGTTTTGAGATGCTGGATTGCTTTGGTTATTCTGAGTTTTTAGGGTAGCTTGCTGGAGTGTAAATTTTCTCAAGAATACAGTGTAATTTCATTTGTTCTCTTGGGAAACATTGCACCTCATAGAAACTATGTACTGTTCTAGGTGGGAACAGGAAGGTGATTTCATTTTATTTAGCGTTACTCTACAGGTGCCCAGATAGCCATTGCCAGAAATATCCTTAACTGAGAGTCAAATCCAAGAAGAGCCACTCTACATGAATAGAGATCTTATCCTGTGCTGGCCTGTGGGGAGAGGAAAGACTGCTAAGAGGAGTGATCACCCGGGGTAAGGTGCTAGCTGTAATCTTCCTAGGCTTGTGTGGAGAGGAGTTCTCCTTGGATCCAGGAGGAGGATGGAGGGTTTGCTATCTACCAGCCTTTCCAGATGTGTCTCAGACAGACGCAAAAGAGAAAACAAAGTAATTCCTTGGAATGGGGATCTTCAGTGTAGATCATAGACAATGTCTAGCCTAGCATATGTTGAGCTGTGTGGTCTCTTGCACACTTCTATATTGCACTAAAAGAGCAATTTTCCCTTTCCTTTTACTGAGATGAAATGTATCCAAAGCTTGATGTGTTCTGCACCACTAGAAAGATTACTTCTGTAGGCCTGCACTCTAATGCTTACTCTTAGTATATTAAATAATATTCAACATAGAATAATAACTTAAAATACTGCCAGCTAGCACAGAGCTGTGCATTTGTGCCCACTTGTCTTATTATACACATTCATGAACATGTCTGGCATAGACCAAAGATTTCTTGATCCCAAAAGTAAAATGAAATTATTTATGGTTAGTAGGCTTCCAAAATGTATTTAGAAACACCCTACTTTTAAATACAGATTTATAAAATATATAAATATAAATATATCTATTTATAAAATATAAACAAGAAGAAAAAGAGTTCCAGACTCTGAAATTCCGTTATTGGCTTCCAACAAGAAGACAAGCACTGTATTTTCTCCTATTGCATTTGAATAATCAGTTCAGGCACTTGACTTTCTGTTCTTAGTTACAGAAGTCACTTTTGCCTGTCACTTCCAAAGCCATGAGGTCTACTGCCTATTTCTGCTAAGAAATCTGATCTCTTTTGAATAGTACTTTTATTTTGAATATGTTCTTTCAATTACACTGGTAGTTAAATCATGCCAAGTTGGAGACAGTCGCACATAATCCTGAAATACAGATGATTGAAGCAGGTGTATTTGGAAAGATGCTTCTGGGAATGGTAACTCCCTGTTGCTTGTTACATCTGAAAAGACAGTTCTTACATTCGTCAAAATTTCTTCCTCTGAATATGTGTGTAAGCAAAGTCAGAACAGTCAGTCCTGATTAAACAGTCAGTTCTGATTAAAAGTTAGTCCTGATTAAACAAGAGTGTTCTACCTTAATAATACTTAGCTTTGCAAACATGTTAAGCAAATTAAATTACTAATATCGCAGGCAAAATCATCATGTCAGCACAATCTGGTGAGCAGTCACTGCCAGTACAGTGACTGTACGCAGTGCCCCTTGTGTGTGACGATGTTCTGGTTGCTGAGGTGGTCTCTTGCTGCCCAGAGGTTTGCTGAAAAACAGTGTTTTCAGTGGAGTCTGCAGGAGCGAGGAGTTGGACCCCCTGCTTGAACCATGTTTGATGATGTTGATAGATCTATTCATGCTGTCTCACCCAGCACTCTCACATTGTGTCTGCCACCAGGAGTCTCATGCTTTTGCAGTAGCAGATGCTTCTGCCATTATAACAGTAATTTTCAGTTTTCATTGGCATTGTTCTATCAGTAGGATCTCTTTTGGAATTAAAGGAAATTTTAAATAAACCTAAATTAAAGGTGGCTGCCACTGTAAGGGCATAATATTTGTGATGGCAGAGGCAATGTAAAAGCTGTGGGTGACTATTTCAAGACTTCTACTTGTCTCTGGTACATGTAACCATTTTACTGTATTATTGAAGCAGCTCACAACCACTAATCTGTTTCCTTACTGGAAAGGGTGGTACTTGGGGTGACACTGACTTTTTAAATGGAAGTTGAGGAACAAGGGAAGTAGCTGTGCCATATCGAGCACACAAACTGTGGTGGACCAGGTCATCACACCAGGTGCTCTAGACTTCCTGGGCACCTTTGCTTCTACCTAGTCTTGCCTTGGGCATAGCTGTTCTGAGCTGTGTGCCTCCCTCCAGCCCCTGAGAAGAGGGGAGGCCAAGAGGTTACCTAGTTCCATTTCTCTGTGATGGTTGGACATGGTCTCATTAAGACACTTGTCTGCAAGTCTTTTAAAATGGCTTTTAAACTTGATTTCAAGTTAAAAATAGTCAATACTTTCACCTCAAGGGTGTTTTCAAACACCTTTACAAAAGGAGATGGGAATCTATGAATGACGTGGTCTAAGCTTGTTCTTGCACTGTTGCAGTAACCAAGGGATTCCTCCTCGAACTACCTGGGCTAAGATGGTGAATTCAGGATGGGTCGTAAAAATGTACCCATTGCCATTTTCCTTTTTATTTTCATGGCAGCTAGGAAGGTGCTGGGAACCTGGGAGCTACAATTTGGTCTTCAATCAAAATTGGTGGCAGTTTAACAAGCATCCAGGCATAGCCTCTGGACCACAATCATTACAAGCCTGCTTCCAGGGCTGAAATGAGATGTGGATAGTGCACAGTCCCTGTGATAGCTCTGCCTGCAGAAGTGGAGAAGCCACTGGGGACCTGTTCCCACTGCTTGTCCACCCCTGCAGGGTTAGTTTATTGGGGGGGTTGTAGCCTCACTGTTTGTGTGGGCATTGGTATATGTGCTGTTGTTCTAAGAAACCATCTTTTATTTAAATGGGTTTTTTCCAATCTATTACTCATGAAGATGAATTACAATCTCCTGGTGAAATAGATGTCTTTCAAGTATGCCTCTGGACACTTATTATTTCAAGTGTGGCAGAGCTCTGATTTATCTTACATTTTCCTCACTGTTCAAGGTTTCAGTTAAAAAAAGGACTTAATTCAGAAAATCAATTATGGTATATTATTTTTTTAACCGTGGTTTATAAATTAAGGCAATTTGACAAGGCAGTTATAAAAGCCTGCTGCTTTTCTGCAAAGCCTTAAAGCATCTGCTTAAAGCCAGATGTCCATTTTGTTGTCGCTGATTCAGTAGAGCACTTGTTCAAATGCTTGACACTAATCTCTACAGTGCAGTAGTCCTAAAATATGTCCAACACTATGTCTATGACTAGAACACACATAAATGCCTCAGAACTGCTCACCAGCATCAACATAAACCTCCATTATCTTTCCATTTTTAGAAGTACACTTGATTAATTGATCATGATGGAAGAGTGTGACTATGAAAAACGTGTGGCTTTCAAAATTATCCATTTGATATACAGATGGTAATGCACATTGGTAGTGTTCTATTCATACCTCGTGTATGAACACAGTAACATTTGCATGGAGAAAGTTAGCTTTAAGAAACTTGAATTAGTACTTAGGTACAACAGAGTTGTCCCTCCCCAAGGTCTGATCACAATTCATGTGGATCATCCAGAGCTGAGCTGTGAAGTGCCACAGGCTTCCCTCATTTCATAGCTAGCTGTCTTACATCTGGCTACTGATGCTGTTGGAAAGTACTTGCCTTTTTGTACTTCTAAACAGTGAACTTCCTTTTTTTATCCTGATCCTTTTCTGCTCCTTGACCTAGTAGCTTCTGACACTCTTACTTAATGATCAGCTATCCTGCTGATATTAATCCTGCTGATTTTTTATCCCCTAGTGCTGGAGAATGCTGAATGGGAAACAAGGGACAGTGGTATTTGCAGAGACAGTGTGACACAGACAGTAACAGGCACAGAAACTTGCACAGTTTTGTGGGCTTCTGTAGCCAGACAGATGCAATTACTTTTGGAAACAGAAGTTTGGAATTGCCTCCACATTCAACAACAATTTTACCGGAGTAGCTAACATTAAATTCAGCTTTTTACCTTAAGTGTAAATTGGAAAGAAAACTGATGTTTTCTGAGCATCTCTGGTGTTTTCAACACTGCATGAGTAATCCTCATACTATAAAATATGGTCAGGCTTCACAGATGCTGCTTTTAAAGTTGGATGGGCCATATATTTGCCTCTCCATATGAGGAGTTTGTTTTTCATAGTCTGGGTTATTTCTCTGTTCTAAGAAACATCATTTTGGCACACCCATCAATTTCAGTACTGCATGTGGTTGTGGTTTTGCTCCAGCCTGGGAACAAAGCCTGGACTTTGCTATGAGTGGTTTACCACCAGCGTCACATCTGAAATCTTAGCCTTCCCTGTGGCTAAATTAAACTGGAGGATCCACGCAGACAGGCAGAGGATCTCTACTCTGACCAGCAATTACAAATGAGACCTTTGCTGGATGTGATGATCAATAGGAGTGTGTGGGAGGAGGTAACAGCAAGAGGTGAACACGCAGTACTGGAGGCAAGCAATGTGATAGAGAAATCAGAGCCTTTTTATTGCCTCAGACAAAATGCTGTTGTTGAAAATTAGTTGTTAAACCATACTCCTTTTGTTCCCTTGAAAAAATGCCTGCCTACTTGGAAAAATACATGCCTGGACCTGTTTAATTTGTCTTTAAACAACTTTCTTTGTGTATGTGCTCACATTGTATTGCCTTTTCAAGCTGTTCCTAGATCCCCCTCCTAGCTTCCCTACAAATGGCAAGCGGTTAAGAGTTTGTTAACAAGCTGGGAGAGTTTTGTTAACAAGGTTTTCCAGTATCCTCCCTCTCCAAACAATCCTCCCTTCACCTAAGGAGACAGAGCCCGGTTCTTGCTGGGACAAGCAAGAACATCCTTATATCTACTTCAGAGCCATGAGCTTGAAGTGGAGCCTCCTCACAGGCAGACCCAGCTCGCTGCCTCCTCATCCCAGCAACCAGATGGCAACATGTCTCATGCCAGCAAACTGCTGCCCTGTGACCCTGTTTCATCCCAGCCTTGGCCCAGAGGAGGCTGGAGAAGGCTGAGCAGTGTCCTTCATCTTGCATGCTCTTCTTGGCATGCCAATGTTTTCCTTAATAGGAACAGCTGCCCCTGACACCGCCAAGGCCATGAGGCCTGGGCAGGCTTGACCTGCCAGGAATCTTTTCAATCAGAGTATTCATGGACATGAGGCTGCTGGGCTTGCAGAATCAAAAGTCAGTGGGAAGGTCTGAATGACGTGTGTTCACTGATGTTGGGTCTCCTTCTGGTGACTGCAATTTTTCTCTTCATACTGGAGGTGGCCTCATTTCACACTCAGGGTATATGATGCTCCCCAAGAACCTGATCAGTGGTATGATATTTGACCTCAAGCACCATTCACAGTTCTGCTCGATGTATTAGCAGTTACTTCTATCCTGGGCCTTTTGATGCTGCTTCTTACCTTGCTCTAGGTGGCCCTGAGCCCCTGCCCACACTGTTGGTTCCCACTTGTCCTTATTCAAGGATTCACATCCTCATCATCTTGTTGCTCATCATCACTATCTACCATCCCCCCCGCCCCCACTCCTTCAGGCTAATCCTCCCACATGGCTCTTCCTTCCAGCACGTTGTGTTTTGACTTAGCCCACAGCGTACTTACTCTCCCTCCTGTCAGATCCCTGTGTCGACTTCCAAGTCCAGTCTCCCTACTCTGCAAGCCCAGCTTCCACTTTCATCTCTGTGTGTTCAGTGCCCACCCTTTCCCTCAGTCATCCCAGCCCCCAGGGGCGAGGGAATAGTTTCGCACTCTCCTCACAGCCCCCGGCGCAGGGAGTGCGGACAGGGTGCGGCTGTGCCGGCCGCCTTCCCTTGGGTCGCCCTCTGAGACGGGTCCGCTGTTTGGCCCGACGGCCAGGGACGGCCGGCGCTTTGGGGCGCCGAGTGGGGCGGTTGGGAGGTGGGGGGCGCGGAGCCCGGCCGTGCCGTGCCGTGCCGTGCCGTGCCGTGCCTGCCGTGCCTGCCGTGCCATGCCGACACTCGGGGCGCGGCGGCGGTGGG